>QLTV01003970.1:49211-89372 GCA_003457575.1 Thermophis baileyi
CGCTCCTACAGCCTTGTCCACTTCCTCAGGAGTCACAGGCTCAAATTCATCCCACACAATAGGACTAAGACCTGTCCCCGTCATCTCGGTCGGAATTGCCCAATCAGAGTCCAGGTCAGTCCGAATCTGAGCGACTTTATCCGTCAGAAACTGTACAAACTCCTCAGCTCTACCCTGCAAGGGCTCCTCCACTCTCCCTACATTAAGGAGAGAGCGGGTCACCCTAAATAAGGCAGCTGGGCGCGAATCAGCGGATGCAATAAGTGCGGAAAAATGCGAACATTTTGCCGCCCGTATCGCCACTAAATAAGTCCTAATAAAGGCTCTTAAAAGTGTTCGGCTTGTGAAGAAAGGCAAAATATACCTGTCCCAGGAGAAATGTCTATGGAGATTCTCACTCATCCAGGTCATGGTTGTCCCAAAGGTGCTTTTTCAAGAGGCAACTGGACTATCTGTTTTTTCTTTGAAGATGTTTAGCTTCTCATCCAAGAAGCTTCTGAAGTCAGAGCTGAAGTCAGAGCTGAAGAGCCTCTTGGATGAGAAGCGAAACATCTTCAAAGAAAAAACAGATAGTCCAGTTGCCTCTTGAAAAAGCACCTTTGGGACTGTCCCAGGATAAGGTTGCAGGATCCAATTTGAATCGGTCACCGGGACCAGAAGTTTATTCTTCCAAGCTTTTGGACTCGTCCTGAAACCCATTGTGGCCTGTCGGCCGCCGGCCCCTCCAGCAGCCGAATCAGATGAGGCGGCGTGGGAGTCAGGGTCAGCATCAGGGCAACCTGGGAGCTGCGAGGGGGAAGAGGGAATGGAGCTGTCAGAGAGAGAGAGACAGAGGCGGAGCCTGGGCCGTCTATCAGCCCTCAGATGGAGTGTTAATAGCCCCCCAGGTCTGGAGGTGGCTGATGAGGAAGAAGAGGAACAGCTGGGTCCAGTGCCTGACGTGCGGATGCACAGAAGGCAGAGGAGAGGAGAGCAGTGGAAATCTATGGGCCGGTCCTTGGGATGGAAGAGCCACCGCTGCTAGCGAAGCCCCACAGGGCAGGGGGCGGAGATGAATAGATGTGGCAGACAACTATTCATCTTCCTGCCAGACAGTCTTGTTAGCCTGAGGTGAAAGAGAAACTTTTTGCCGGGGCTGCCGGCGCTCCTAATAAAGGAATCTTTTGAGTTCACTTCAGAGGGTTTGTCGTCTTTGGGGAGCTGGATTCCCATCCTCAGGGAACTTCTCTTTCTCCAAAAAGTGATACATTTTGTAGAGAGAGAAGTTCCTTGAGGATGGGCTCCAGCACGAGTCCGAAAGCTCAGAAGAATAAACCTCTGGCCCCGATGACCGACTCGGATTGGATCCTGCTACAGTGGGCTTTTTCAGTATTTCTGCGCAGAGAAAGATTGTGCAGAGACTTCAGAGTTAGCAGCACCTAGCTGATCCTGGGTGATTTCAGAAATGCCAAGCAAAGTTCAATCTGGTTATTACTTGGATGGGAGGAAATCCATCAGGAAATCCCAAGGCTGTGAACAAGATTGGAAAGCTGAAAAGTACCGTCACAAAAATCAAGCTGGATTGACCCCTAAGTAAATGGGATAAAAGATTAGCCCTGACCTTGGAGGTTTCTAGAAAGGCATTTAAGGCCTGGCTCTTTTCCTAGCACTTGGGTCAGGATGAGTAGAGCTCCCAGTTGGAGTTATTTAATCCTGATTGCGATTTAATAGTGGCGTTTTATTTATTAGTCGATTGTTTAGTCCTGATTGCCATTTAATTGTTTTCGTTTGCTTTAATGGTGTGTGTTATTTTTCTTCTGTGTTTTAGTTTAATGGTTTTTTTGTATGCCACCCAGAGTCGCGTTTGAGTTGGGCAGCCATGAAAACGTTCTAAATAAATTAACAATAAAACTCAACAGGAGTCAAGATTATCTTGAGGGAGAAATGAAGTGAACCAAAATTGGTTTATAGGAATATATTTACAAGAAGCAATTTAAGCTGTGCCAGTTGGATGAACTATGGGAAGTTTTAAATACTCGATTCCTGCAGTTTTGAGAAGGAAGGTTTTTAATGAAAAGAGTGAAAACCTATCAGATTTATAAAAAGAAATTCTGGCAGAATTATTTAAACTGATACCCAACCCTGATTCTTCATTCCATGTGAACCAGATGAGATAATATAATTATAGGGGCTACACTAGAGCCTAGATCAGGGGTCAGCAACCCGCGGCTCTGGAGCCGCATGTGGCTCTTTCATCCCTCTGCTGCAGCTCCCTGTTGCTGGTCGGTAAAAGGAAAAGACGCCGTGCTAGGAGGAGACTATATGGTGGGGGAACCGGACTTCCAGTCGGCAGAGTTAAAAGGACGCCGCGCTAGGAGGACACTCTATGGTGGGGGAACCGGCCTTCCGGTCGGCTCCAGAATTGAACGGGGAGCTTCCGGTTAGGACTTTTGTGGCTCTTTGAGTGTTTAAGGTCGCCGACCCCTGGCCTAGATACAAATAAACACACAGAAAAAACAAACTAGGTTTTATTATAGAAATGTGTGATCTAATGCAGAGAAAATTAACACTTTTTAAAATAAGTTGTATTGGTAAAGAAAATGCTCAAACTAGTTAGTTGGAACTAGTTAGTTCTAGTTGGATGGAACTCTTCCACTAGAAGAATATAGTGGGAGCATGCAGTCAAAAACATGAATTAGATACAACCGACAGAATGGATTAATTTGATAAACAGAAAACAAAACTGTTGGGTTAATGATTTTGCAAACAGTCTTTAAGATCTGTCTAAGCCCCACGTCCTGGGAGGAAAAAATACTTCAGTGAACGGAATAGCCAACTTAAATTCCGTATCTTGTATTTTCTGATCCAAGTACAGGGGCAGATGTCTATACTGTCAAACATTTACTCCAAACAGCAAGTTGTGGGTGTATGTAAGGAGAACTTGGAAGAATGACAGCTGTAGTAGTCTCTTCCCCCTCAACAGTTTGTGTTTTAGCAAGGACAGAAGGCAAGTAGGAGACAATCTGCCACTAAAGAATGTTACAAACAGACCTCCCTCTCTCTCTCACACACACACACACTCTTTCTCTCTCTCTCTCTCTCTCACTTTCTCTTTTTCCAGCCGCATGGCCCTGAACCCCATCAATGGCAACATGGATTTGAGCCGACGTTCCAAGGCCCCACCTCTGGGAGGTCAGGTATTTTGTTTTATCTGTGTTCAGCCCATGAACTGGAGTTACTCTGTGTCTTCTCCTCGGAAGGAACCAACCTGAGGGAAGTTGCGATGAAACGGTGAAACAGACGCACGGAATTATTTCATCTGTGGGTCTGATAACGGGGACAGACTCATAAACAGACTCATTTGGTTGGGCCTCTTGATACCTTCATTTCCAGTTAGTGGCTGATAGGAGTGGGATGCAAGTAGTCCTCGACTTACGACCGCTGGAAAAAAGGGACTTCTCACGGGTCCCTCACAGTTATGACCACCTCAGCGTCCCAGGGTCACATGACTGTGATTCAGGCACATGGCAACCGCCATGTATTTATGACCGTTGCCGCATCCTTGGGATTGCATGATTATCATTGGCAACATGCCCAGAGGGGCTTTTTGACAAGCAACGTCAATGGGGAAGCTAGATTTATTTAACGACTGCAGCAAAAAAAAAGTTTGTAACTTTGCCTGTGACTCACTTTAACAACTGCATTGCTTAACCAGGGAAGTTCAGGTCCCAAATGTGGTCGCGAGTTGAGGACTACCTGTATTGTCATAAAAAAAGTGCAAGACCTCCCACTTCAGTGCTACTTTTGAATATATTCCTTCCAAATAACCCACTGGCTGAATTCAGCCAGCACGCAAGGTTAAGCTAAAATACCCAGGCAGTTTGTGGCATAGGCATTTGCAGGAGGGGCAAATGGCAAAATGCACACCTTTAATCATTGTGGCTAGCCACAGGCATCTCTGGTTTGTGGTTTGCCATGCTGTGGGAAGCTAGTCCCGTTTTAACAGATCTTGGGAACTGGGCCAATCCATTAAGCCATTCATATGGAATATTTGTTTTGGGCATGGCCTTTTATATAGGCACAGCAATTAAGTTGTTAATGTGGCTGTAGGGTTAAAGTACATTGCAGGAAGCCAGGCATTCTCTGTGGGGTTGCTTCCTGTTTAGCACAGATCTCTTCCTTGCAAGAATCTTATGTCTGCGGACGATGCAATAATGTGCAATAACTTACAGAATGCACGAATTGAGCAAAATGAATAAAAGAGAATGCCTAGCCGGGGGATAAGGCAGCCTAAAAGTTATCCATAAAATGATTAATTAAAGCAAACAGTTTTGCTCTTTGTCACTGGCAGGTGGCCAAATGACTAATTCCTGGGACAGTGTTTCGCACAGGGTACTTACATAAGCAACCAGCACGTCATCTTTCTTCCACTCGACTTGAAAGTTCTATAAAAGAAGAACCCAGGTCACGTGCCACCTCCTAAGCCAGCCTTGGGCTGGATTGAAACTCAAGCTAGAAAAAGCCTAGGTGCTTGTCTATTTTGCCAGAACATCTGGCTCTGTTATCTTGGGATGAGGTAGGAGAGGATAGGTTTACCCTGCAAGTGTTTCCTCACTTGCTGGAAGCACAACTTGGACAGCCACTTGTCTGGAATGGTAGGGGGTCTCCTCCTGCTTGAGCAGTGGGTTGGACTGGAAGACCTCCGAGGCCCCTTCCAACACTCTGCTGTTCTGAATTGAAAATACAGTGTTGGTCCTGCTGACGTCTCTTTGTTGATCCTGAGGTTAATTGGGTGTCCTGCTCTCTTTCAGCCCAGTTCTTCTCCTCATCTTTCGGTCTGGCCCACCCGAGGGTTTTTCTTCTCGCCCCTTTCTGAGCCACAGCTCCAGAAAGAGGCCGCCGAAGCCTTGATGGTGTTAAGAAATGCCCCCCAATCTAGCCCCATGCTTTCCTCTTCAGGCCTCCTGCCCCCTGCCAACACCATCTCTGCCCTCATGGGCCCCCCGAGTTTCTCCCACCCTATAGAAGCCATTCCCAACCCTGCCATTCCCAGTCCTTTCCAGCCACATCCCTCATGCTTCCTGCCTCCCTACGTTCCACAGGGTATCAAGGCCTCTAGGGACATAGCCTTGAAGCGAGCCCACGTAACCCCAGAATCGGTCAATGCTCACCCCGAACAAGTCCCAGGGCCCTTCTTCTTTCCACTGTTCCATGGGAGCCCTCATCCCCAGCAATACAAAAACGTCCGTCTGTTCTCGGTCGCTCCATCTCGAGGGGCTCAGGTAGCGACCTCTCTAATGGTTTCCAGCATCCAACCCGTCAAACCGAGCCTCGGGGCGGCTTCCAGTTACAGCCGCTACCATTTTGCCCCAAACCTGAGAACTTACCACAGCACCTCGGGCTCCATGCAAAAGACTGTCTGCTTGCCCCAAAGCATGGAGACCGGCTGGATTTCCGAGACCAGCGTTAAAGTCCTTGCTCCCTCTAGCGCCGCTCCTGGCCATCCGCCGCTGATGCCTTTCTGTGTCTCGCCCATGGATGTCTCAGTCACCATGCCCTTCCAAACAGGATCCCCCGTTGGGATGGATCTGCACATGCTCCCTCCCAGTTTGTCTCTGCTGAACCCCGGCCCCTGCCTTCTAGCTCAGCCCTCTTTCCCAGACCCCGTGCTTCTCCCAGGGCAGCTGTCTCAGCAGTGCCAACCCCAGCCGTTCCAAGAAGGAAGGTGTTCCGGCAAAAGGCCCAAAGAAGAAGAGCACGACAAGAGCCATAAGGTGCCCGGCAGCAAGGATGAAAAAGGTTAGACTTCTGCAGCTGCTCAGAAGTTCATTATTTTACGTTACGCTAATGCCGCCCCTACGTGCATTCAGCATGTAAAGCAACTCCCATCACCTCACCAGTATGGCAGAGGTTGAGATGATGAGAAGTGTGGTCCATAATACTCAGAAGTGGATGTTTAATGTATAGATCTTTGCAGTTGTTCAGAAAGCCTATGGAGCAAGTAGATCAATAGTAATAGCACTAAGACTTATATGCCGCTTCATAGTGCTTTACAGCCCTCTCTAAGCAGTTTACAGAGTCAGCCTCTTGCCCCCAACAATCTGCGTCCTCATTTTACCAACCTCAGAAGGATGGAAGGCTGAGTCAACTTTGAGCCGGTCAGGATCGAATTCCTGGCTGTGGGCAGAGTTGGCCTGCCATGTTGCATTGTAGGCACTGCCCCACTAGGGCTCTTAAATTTAAAAACAACCAAGCAACTTATGACACTGGTAACCCAATCAAGGCGTAACCATAATTATCTACACCCAACCCATCATTGATATGGAACTGCATCTCAAACCAAAGCGCAAACGGTTCCTGTAGTCTGCAGTTTTTCTGGAACTCCGTTCATACTCCTGCACCATTCGAAGGGTATGCCTAACAGCTAGTGTTTTGCCAAAATCTGTCTGAATGGCTGTCATACGTTCAGTGGAATTGCGATATAGGAGGCAATAGGAGCTCAGTGACATGTAGTTTCAATGATCTAACAGGCTTCCTCTGTTCTGTTTAGATTCAACCGAAGCAGGGCCCGACTGCCTGACATCCAAACAAGCGCCTAGCCAGTCTGCTCAGCAAGTCTCAGAAAACCCCCAGCAGCCAAGCCACCTCCACCAGGCCAACGGCTCCCCTTCCGTGTCTTTGAGCATCGGCCAAATGGGCTCCATCTCCCTGCCCAGTTAGTCTTCTGATTGGGAGGGAAAGGACAAGGCTGGCATACACCCACCCAAGTGCATCTGCAGAAATCTTTGAGAGGAAGGGGGGAGGCTTCTGTTGATTGAGGCCCCATTCCAGGCCAGGAGTCTTTGAAAAGGAGAGGTGGCTTCCACTCCAGGTTGCAGCCTTGGCATGTTTTTCATTCTACCTGCAACTGAATTATTGCAATTGCCGGTACCTTTTATTGGTGTCATGCACCAAGTCCAGATCATTTAACACGGTCAATTCATTTTTAACTAGTTCTGTGCCCGATGGAAGGCCGAGTTTGTTTTGACTTGAACCATTGTTACATTTTAGACAACAGCAAGTTTACTTTTAGTAACCAAGTTTGTTTGCATTCCGTTTTGAAAAGGGTATTTTCCCATCGTTTTCTCAAATCAGAGAGATATGATTGATAAGCAAAAACAGGTATAGGACACACTGAGAATTTGATCCACTTACGGGAACTTGCATATTATTGATTCAGGAGAAGAGACGTGCGTTGAATTCATGATCCAAAAGTTTGCTGCCAATAAAACGTTGAGAAGTACTGCTGGAGTTTCTACTGTCTTTTATCAAAAGGCTGCAGTTTTCAAAGACTTAGAATTCGGTCATGTTTTACAAAGAATTCTTTAATCGGGGCTATTTAGATTTTAAACCCGATATCCTTACATTGTGCACTCCAAGTATTTTGTTAGGTTTATGTGTAAACTTTCAGCTCCATGTTGAAGGTAGCAGAATTCTGGGAACTGAGAAATTAAGCATATTGCTTTGATAAACATTTACAAATACCTTCGAGGATATGAATGATAGCTATGAATGCATTATTTAAATAATACATGGCACTCTTATAAAAGCATTTACATTCCATCATACGTAACCTCTCTCCTGTGCACGAATTTATCTAACCTTTCTATCAATTTCTGGTTTTATTTCCATAATCAGATTTGCCTTACCATATCTGCTTCTGCTAGATACTGTGCAGCTATTCCGTGATAGATTTCCCCCCTTAACTAGCAAATGTCACTTTCTCATAGGACTGTGATCCCAATTTAAGTGAGCTGTTATTCCCCCAAAATTGCCTTCAGTGCTGAGCTAGGCACCTTCCCTTTTGCTTGAAGATTTGTAGAAAACTGGGACCCTCATGTGGCTGATGGAGAGATTGCAACGATTACTACCGTATTAGTTCCTATTTAACTACAACAGATAGCACAGCTATCTGGAACAAGGCAAAACAGTCTTCATTAAATTATTTGGAAGAAATGCAGAGATGTAAAGCCTCAATTGCACGTTATAAGTTAAGATTACCTTTATTGACAGTTTCTTCTGTGAACACACTGGCACACATTAAAAATGAAATTCTGATACCCGCTCAAAAGAAAATAAATACAGGTAGTCCTTGACTTACAACAGTTCATTTAGCGACCAAAGTTACATCACTGAAAAAAAGTGAGTTATGGCCGGTTTTGGCACTTTATGACTATTGCAGCCTCCCCATAGTCACGTGATCAAAATTCAGACAGTTGGCAACTGATTCACATTTATGACGATTGCAGTGTCCCGGGGTCATGTGATCCCTTTTTGTGACATTGTCAACCGAAGTCAATGGGTAAATCAGATTCACTTAACAACTGTGGCAAGAAAAGTCGTAAAATGAGGCAAAACTCACTAACAAATGTCTCATTTAGCAACATAAATTTTTGGCTCAGTTGTGGTCGTAAGCTGAGGACTACCTGATATGTACCTATACACATGTATACATATTCTACATCTCTCTCTCCCTCCCTCCCTCCTTCCACACACATATATATACATATACATATTAATCACAGATCAAACAGGAAAACAAACTCTATCCAGCTATCAGCTCTTGTCTACTTTATTAGGCAGACAGAAACTCCCGTTAACCCCGAGGTTACGAGGATGCTGGGACATGTAGTTTAATAACAAACGGGAAGGCACCAGGTTGGGGAAAGCAAGTAGATGTAGGCCGACTCGACCGTAAATCTGACGGAATCTAACTTAAACGCCCAGGTGGCTAGAAACGGATAATAGGACTGCAGAGCACATGATTCCCAGGCCGCAGTTCCACCGGGGATGCTCTCAAGCAGCCGCGTCGACGGAGCCACGAAGCGAAAGATGAATGGAACTAGAGTAGGCGATACCATTTGCTTCACCAGGAGGGTGTGGGAGAGACAAAATGAGCCTCCCCCTCCCCCCCAGCTTGCCTGGTCAGATGGTTCCGTCCAGGCGGCAGGCAGGAAACCGCTTCCAAAGCGGAGCTGAAACCGGGCGATCCGAGCAGTTTCTCCGGCAGCTTAAAGGTCGGGGGAGCAGTTGATTCTTATTATTCCCCCCCCCATCAACAACGTAAGTAGTTTCCCCCCCTCATTTTTTTTCGAATGGTACCGGCTGTTTGCAGCAGGCAGAGCTTGCAGGGAGAATGTACCATTGTGCTCGGGGAGGAGGAAACGGATTAAACCCACTTTTATTTCCTCTCCGAAAACGGAGAGATTATTAATCAGTTAAAAGGCTTTAAAAAGGAGAGAGGAACCTGGACAAATATCAAGAACTATATGTGATGGGGGGGGTGTAATCCTCCGTATCTTCCCCCCCCCCCCGCAATTGATGCACTGATCCACTACTGTACGGGTTGATGGAATTGGTGCGAAGGATGGGTGCAAAGCTTGTAATATCAAAACGCTGCAGAGAAATTTCGTGTTTTCGCCGTGGTGGAAATCGGAATGGCTGACAGCTCCGCCGTTACCTCTCTAGCGCTATTCGCGCCGCAAAAAAAAAAAAAAGACAGCCCTACAGGGGTTTGCCACAGAATAGGTGTACGTTTCCCCCTTCTTTGAGGAATGGTACCGCCCAAGCTTTGTACGGTGGAGGGGGGAATGAATGGACGAAACCACTGGCGAGGGAGGAGCGGTGACTGGCACCGCCTGTATTGTTCCTGGACGAAGTAGTCCTTTCCGGCAGGTCCAGCTGTTCCTTGGCTTTGCCCTCTGGATGGGGAGCAATCGGGGTCCATTGTGGGATGTGCTGTGGAGGTGCGGGCCGGGCAGGCCGTTAAGCCAGGGATTGAGTCCCTTGTTCTCTGCTTTGTCTCCTTAGGATCTGCAAGGGACCATGAGTGATGGTGACAAGAACCCCGCCAGCACCCCAACCGCGGTCATCGACGTCCAAGGGGATGGGCGATGGATGTCGTTGGTGAGCTGCCTGCTGAAAAGAGGGTCTTGGGGTGGAGGGGAGGCCCCCCTCTCTGGAACTGTACAGCCACTCCGATCCCCTTATATTCTGTTAAATAACAGAGTTGGAAGGGGCCTTTGGAGGTCTTCTAGTCCAACCCCCTGCTCAAGTAAGAAACTCTATACCATTTCAGACAAATGCCATCCAATTTCTTCATAAAAACCTCCAATGATGGAGCACCCTTTGGGAGGCAAGTCGTTCCACTGATTTGTTTAACTTGGGGTTTGCTCTCCCATGCTGGCTGGGGAATTCTGGGAGTTGATGTCCACAAGTCTTAAAGTTGCCAGGTTTGGAGACCCCTGACTTAAAGGAAAGACCCAAAATATTGGTGGCAATTTTGAGCTGACTCGGCTATAGTCTACCCTTGGAGACACAATTCCCTAATTTCCACAAACAGCCAAATGGGAATATATCAATATATATATATATATATATATATGTCAGAAATCTTGGGGTTAGCACTCAGAAATCCCCTGTCTTAATCCACTGAACTTTGCTTTGGATCCCAATTCCTGGGCTATTTTTCTGGTGTCGTCCGTCCGTCCGTCCCCTTCCAGAAATGTAGTCTCTCCTCAGTTTCCCCTCTAAAAACTCTCCAATTTTCTCCACTTTTTGCAGCACCACCGTTTCATTGCCGACAGCAAAGACAAGGAACCTGAAGTTGTCTTTATTGGGGACTCCCTGGTGCAGCTGCTGCACCAGTTTGAGGTAAAACGTCTCGGAAAAAAGTCTCTGGAAAATCATGAAATGGATCCATCGGTTTTATCATCTGCTCATTGGCCTTCCTTTCTCTTCCCCTCCAGATTTGGAGGGAGCTTTTCTCCCCGCTGCATGCCCTTAACTTTGGCATCGGGGGCGATGCCACTCAGCACGTGCTCTGGCGCCTGCAGAATGGAGAACTGCAGCACATCCGTCCAAAGGTAACAAGATGGCGGCTGATGAAATAGGCCAAGCCCAGGATCATCTTCCTACAGTGCTGAAAAATGTTACTCAGGCCTGCTCCCTGTATATTTATTTATATCCCGCCTTTGTTATTTTTATAATTGAGGCGGTGAACATATCCAACACACCTTCCTCTTCCTGTTTTCCCCACAACAATCCTGCGAGGTGGGTTGGGCTGAGAGTGACTGGCCCAAAGTCCCCCTGTGGGCTTTCATGTCTAAGGCGTAACTAAAACTCACCGTCTCCTGGTGATTGGCCCAAATTCACCCAGCTAGCTTTTATGGCGAAGGCGGAACTAGAACTCACCGTCTCCTGGTGGTTGGCCCAAATTCACCCAGCTAGCTTTCATAGCTAAGATGGGACTAGAACTCGCCATCTCCCACTTTCTAGCCTAGTGCCTTAACCACTAGACCAAACTGGCTTTCAAATATATATATATATTTACCCTCCCCACCCTTGCCCTGCCAGTTTGGCACCAAATATATATATTTGCCAGAAATGCAAAGAATGTATTCCATCAGAAAGGACTATTTTCTTAATGGAAGCATCAAATGGGAATCAAAGAGAAGGGCAAGCTAAGGAACCTATGAGTGGATGCAATCTGAAAGATATACCCATTTAGGTTTCTCCAACCCCACCCCTTTGATTCTTCTGCTTAATAATTAGGGAGAACAAACAGCCTGAGATTTTCTGAGATTCATTGCACGTTTAAAGACCTGAAACATTTTCTGAAAAACATTCAGTTGTAAAATGCTATACGGTACCTCTACGGCAGTGTTTCTCTATGGCTGGCTGTGGAATTCTGGAAGTTGAAGTCCATACATCTTAAAGTTGCCACGGTTGGGAAACAACTGCGCTAACGGGTTACGCATAGATTCCTCAAAATATACAAACCCCAGAGCAGCATTCAACTTAGGGTTGCTGAGGCTGCAACAGAAGTTTGTCCTTACTTTTCAGACTCTGTCTTGTCTTGTCCATCTAAAGATCCAGAATGTACACTTTTTATAGCAACAGGTTTTTCCTGCGCACGAGAGGGTGTTGTGTTTCCATAGCCAGATTTCCTGTCATAGTGCTAGATGGGTAGCTGTGCGTAAGCATCAGTGTCATTAATTACTTCCTTTCCACCCAAGCACTCAAAAGAATCAACAATTATTTTCCCCCTCCTTCCATTGGTTCCAGATTGTGGTCCTTTGGGTGGGCACCAATAACCATGGACACACTGCGGAACAGGTGGCTGCTGGCATAGAATCCATTGTGCGTGTCATCAATCAGCAACAACCCCAGGCTCGTGTGGTTGTATTGGTGAGTTCCAAGCCCGGCTCCATCTGATAAAAATGCCTTTTAAAAATGCCCCCCTCTCGACTGGGCTGAGTCCCCTGCTGCCCCATAACAGAATCATATTGGCCAAAGAAACTAGAATGGTGTGGCTTGCAATATATGGTTATTTTCATATTTTGGAAGCTTATAGCTGTGGTACTTGACTTATGGCTGTAATTGAGCCTGGTATTATGGTTCTAAGCCATGGCCGTCATTAAGTGGGTCACCATGCCAGAGTTTACGACTTTTGCAGTGGTCATAAAGCAAACAACGCAGTCATTAAAATAAGCTATTTTCTTCAAAATGGGTGCATTTTTTTTTTTTGATGGGAACTGGAATTAAATGCTAGAAACTGGCAAAAAAAATAGGCAAAAATCGTAGTCACATAACCACGGGCGCTGCAAAGCCAGTTGCCAAAGCAACCAAATTGTGATCACGTGTCTGTGTGTCTCCATCGGAACTCCAAAATCAGTTTTTTAAGTAGTCCTGGGGAGATGTGTCGGAACTTCGAACGGTCATTAAGTGAGGACTGTCCGTACTAAACAAAGACTGCTTTCCCAAGTCATTGAGACCAGCTGATGGCTCGTTCACACATCGCATCAGCTTAGAAACAAACCACTTTGTGACTTAGATCGTGGTCTTTTCTGTATCCTGCACAGGGCTTGCTGCCACGGGGTAAAAACCCCAATCCGTTACGCGAGAAGAACAGGAGAGTGAACGAATTGCTGGAAAGTAAGGTGCCGCTGCTACCCAATGCCTCCTTCCTCAATGTCGACCCGGGCTTTGTGCATTCAGACGGGACTATAAGTCACCATGACATGTACGACTACCTCCACCTGACCCGCAACGGGTATGCCAGACTCTGCCCTGGACTGCACCGCTTGCTGCTCTGCCTGCTGGGAGAATGCCATGCTCAAACACCTTGATGGATGCCGTCAATCACACCGAAGATGCTTGTCATTGGCTTGAGTGACTGCCGGAGGCTTAGAAGCTAGATTGCTGTTGATTGCAGATCGGCTGTTTTCAACCATGCCAACTGTAAGGTAAGTGGACTTCAACTCCCAGAATTCCCCAGCCAGCACAGCTGGCTGGGGAATTCTGGGAGTTGAAGTCCACCTGTCTTAAAACTTGCCAAGGTTGAAGAAACCTGTTCCAGAGTGCCAATAGTTTCCCACCCATCTCCTGTCTGGCATTTGAAACTGGGTACTCCTTTACTAACTCCATAAGCCTCCGTGTGGGTTGTTTTCTTGCAAGGGGTGGGGATGATTGGCACCATGACCTGCAGCTGCCAAAAAAAAAAAAAAAAATTGGCACAAGACAAGTTAACGGGAACCTGTCTGTTTTTATGTAATAAAAATAACTTGACATTTCTGGGCAGACATTTGTGTTTCTTTACCTATTAACTGAGTTTCAGACAGGTAATGAATGCCCTTAATGGGGTGAGTCATTCCTCACATTTGGCTAGTCACCTGGCTTAAAGAAAAAATGAGGTTTTCCCAGAAGCAATTAGCAACAATTTGCATGCGAAGTCTTTACATTTTGGAGAATCTGTTCCTGCTTCTCTGCAAACGTCTTCCTGGTTGCTCTCTTTCTGAATTCCGTAAGTTGTCTCTTCCTGAAGCAGAGGTGGGTTCCTCCCGGTTAGGACCAGATCGCCCGAACTGGTAGGGACCCGCTGGTGACGTCACTGAACTGGATCCGTGGGCGCCATCTTTTTTTTTTTTTTTTGAATTTTTGAATTTTTGACGTTTTGGAAGTTTTTCCCTGTTCTGCTGCTTGAAAGTGGGCCCTCCTTCCTGCCCCCGGGTTTATACCGACCTTTATTTCTTCCGAAGAAGCCCAGCTGATCAGCTCCTCAGCTGCGTTTAGGGCTGATTTTCAACTACTGAGCATGCGCTGAAGCAACACTGCGCGAGTGGAGCGAGCGCATGCAAAACGTGCACTTCCGTCGCGATGCGAACCGGTGGGGAAGGTAAGTAGAACCCTGTCCTGAAGCTGAAAAGGCGAGGCTGCTTATGGGGGTTTTTTTAAGCCAGATTTTATAGAGACAATACAAAGCTTACGGCTGTGCTGCAGAACCTTGTAACATTTGCCTTCTCCTTCTCAATGGAGCTTTGTGGGAATACAGGTAGTCCTCAGCTTATGACCACAATTGAGCCCAACATTTCTGTTACTAAGCGAGACATTTGTTAAGTGAGTTTTGCTCCATTTTACAACCTTTCTTGCCGCAGTTGTTAAGGGAATCACTGCAGTTGTTAAGTTAGGAACACGGTTGTTAAGTGAATTTGGCTTCTCCATTGACGGTCAGTAAGGTCGCAAAAGGGAATCACACGACCCCAGGACATTGCAACCATCATAAATATGAACCAGTTGCCAAATGTCAGAATTTGGATCACGTGATCATAGGGAAGCTGCAGCAGCCGAAAGTGTGAAAAATGGTCGTCACTCTTCCGTGCCCTTGTAACTTTGAATGGTCACCAAATGAATGTTTGTAAGTCAAGGATTTACCTGTAGACACAATTCCAGAGATTTGCACCGTGGTGCTGTAGGAACGTTTTGATTCAAAGACCAGATTGTGTCCTCACTGCCGTTGCAAATCTACAAGGGGAGCCAAGACGCAACCCCCAAGCTAAAATCTGCCCCAAGGAACGTCTTTAGTTCCCTTCCCTCCAACCGACCTTCACCAAAACATTTCAAGCATTATCTTGGCACCTGCAAGGATGAGAAAAAGCAGAGCCAGCCAAAACGGCTGCAGGAACAGCCCTAAAGCATCACCGCGAAGAAAACGCATGCAGAATGCAGGAGCCACCGAATTCTCGGCATGAACCGAAATTCTACCACCAGACCAGATTGTTAAAGAGCTTTAATAGTATGTGAGGTGGGGCCACCCCAATACAGAAGGGGTTACACATGGTCAACATGTGGCTGTGGCCACCAGGGCACTCGTACTTGGGAGGGGAGCCTGCCAGGCCAGCTCCCTCTCTCCAAGACCCCTCTTTTAACTCCCGTCCAGATTTAGGCTGCGCCACACACAAAAGTCTGTCTTAGTTCCTCTCTTTGCAAGGCCTTCTTGGCGAGACTCCACAGAGTCCAGCCTTGCCCTGGATCGACTTTCCTCTCCTCCTTTCTTCCTTCTGGCTTCTCCAGTGACCCAGCTTGCCGAATGACCAAAGCGATCACCTGTCCGGGAGGCCAAGCCTCCCTTGTCCCACTGCAAGGATGGATGGAAAAGGCTCCCTTTCCCCCCCCTCCTCCCCCTGCCCCGATGACTTGACACAGAAGCAACAAGTAGGTGGGATCTCCAAATACTTATAACATTATTCGAAGGAGATGTGGGGGGTGGGGGTGGGGAGGAAATCAACACGGGGTCTGTCATTTTACAGGGGTTGGTTGGTGCGCCTGGGAGGGCCTTCTGGCAGCCCCCCCCCCTCCCCAGAGGTCTCCTGGCCTGTGTCCTGGAATGGTCAATAGGTCAGCACCACCACTTGAGTTCTTTTGGGAGGAGGGACGGTGCGGAGGGACCTGTTGGAAGGCCACGGCCCATCCATGTCGGAACAGAATGGCTGAAGAGGCCTGCAAGGAGCCCAGGCAGTGTCTACAGGTTGCGGAAGCTTCTCCCGTACAGTCACAGAAGAGAGCAGGTGAGGTTAGCAAAGGGAGGGGCACCGGTGAGGAGCAGGGCAAGGGTGGGGAGGGTAAAGTTCTGGGGCTCCCCCACCCTCCACGCGGCTGCTTTTCTTGCTTGCTGTTGGGGTGGCTCTTCATCTGCTGGTGGTGGCAGCGGTGCCGCTACCGGCCGTCCCTGGAGAAGTCTGCTGGCTACAGTCCCAGCCAGCGGCTGTGGTGGAAGGGCTGGCTGCTGGGGGGGCAGCCTCTGTGCTCTGGGCGGAGTCTTGCGGGAGGCTCAACTCCGCCAGCTGTCCCTCTGCACTGCTGCCCCCCACAATGCTGCCTGGGGTGCCTCCGGGCTCCGGCGTGCTGGGGGCTTGCTCCGTAGGAGTGGCTGCCTGCATAATCTTCTGCCTCACTTCCCGGATCTTGAGTTGTAAGCAGACCTTGGTGGGGAATATGTCTGAGTAGCGGGCTTGGAAAGCTGCAGTGGCTTGGGCTGTCGAAAGGGGAGGGAGGAAAAACAACAACTCAGCGAGGCTCACACAAAATGGAGAACAGATGGGACAATGGTAAGGGAGCAGCTCCCTGTACAGGTAGTCCTCGACTTATGACAATTCAGCCCAATATTTCCGTTGCTAAGCAAGACAGTGGTTACGTGAGTTTTGCCCCATTTTACGACCTTTCTCGCCACAGTTGTTAAGTGAATCCCTGCAGTTGAATAAGTTAGTAACCCAGTTGTTAAGTGAATCTGGCTTCCCCATTGACTTTGCTTGTCAGAAGGTCGCAAAAGGGGATCACACGACCCCAAGGACAATGCAACTGTCATAAATACAAGCCAGTTGTCAAGTATTTGAAGTCTGATCTTCAGGGAAGCTGCAATGGACATGTGAAGAACAGACGTCAGTTACCTTTTTTCAGTGCCCTTGTTACTTTGAATGGTCATTAAATTAATGGCTGTATAGTCCAGGACTCCCTGTACAGGAAAATCTTTTCTCTAGTTTCTCAAGCTTGGCCACTTTTAAGATGCGTGGACTTCGAGTCCCAGAATTCTCCAGCCAGCATTGCCATGAGTTTTAAAGTGGCCAAGCTTGGGAAACACTGCCCTAGAGCAGGGGTCTCCAACCTTCGCCACTTTAAGACTTGTGGACTTCAACTCCCAGAATTCCTCAGCCAGCAAAGCTGGCTGAGGAACTCTGGGAGTTGAAGTCCACAAGTCTTAAAGTGGCCAAGGTTGGAGACCCCTGCCCTAGAGTTATTTCTTAAAGCCTTTTTTCCCAAATCAACAATCCAGAAACACGCAGAAATGAGCACACTCTGGCCTGCAGCTTTCAAGACAGCCCTTCCCTCCCCAGCAAAGTCCAAAAGCCGTCAAAAGCATCTACTGCAGCATTTAAAGAGAGAAGCAAGCTGCCATTTTCTTTAGCAGAGTCGAGACTCTGCTGGAGTTACTCTAGGACAGAGGTGTCAAACTCCAGGCCCGCAGGGTGGATCTGGCCCGCGGGGTGCTTAGATCTGGCCCGTGGGGCCACCCTGGAAACAGTGAAGGACCAGCCCGCGATGCCCTGGCCCGGCCCAGGCCGACCGGGTGCTGATCTACAACCTAGTGGCGGCTGGCAGCGTGCTGTAGGAGGCCATGGCAGCTGAAAGTGGATCCCCCCAGCCCATAGGCGCCCCCAACACGAGTGACATCGAGCTGGCCATGCCCCCCCCGGCCACACCTACCCCGGCCACGCCCACCTCCCCCCCCAGGTCAAACACAACTCTGATGCGGCCCTCAATGAAATTGAGTTGGGCCACCCCTGCTCTAGGAAATCCAGAGCCCACTGATACTCAAGACGGCCATTCAGCTGTCAGACAGGGCCAAGGCAGTGAATCGGGAGTCTAAAGCTGGTGTATGCCACAAAAAGTACTCCTACCTGAAGGGAAGAAGCCATGATCCTGGAAGAGCTGCATGACTAAAGCTCTCCTCTGATCCAGGGTACGTCGGAGTGAAGAGTAGGGCACCTTCTCATACTCCAGTTCTCCAAGTACGTCATCCGTGTCTGTGCCTACAGAGAGAGAGGGACACTGCTAGAAGAGGGAGTCTGTAAAGACCGTACACTTGCCAATTCCTAAGGAGGTCCATCTAGCAGGACCCAGAAGAAGGGCCTTCTCCGTGGTGGCACCCTCCCTGTGGAACAACATCCCTGTGGAAATAACACTGGCCCCCACTTTGACACTCTTGCCAAAGGCCCTGAAGACGTGGTTCTGCCAATGGGCCTGGGGACCCCGAGAGTGGGATGGAGCCCATCAAATGGTTCGTTCGATTATTGTAGCCAGGGGATGGGGGTGGGTGGGGTATTGCTGTTTTATTGTTCTTATACTGGGCTCTTATCCCTTGTAAGCTGCTGGGATCACTTATAAATTTTCTTAAATAAATTCCTTCATTGAGCAGAGATGGCTCTCCCTTGGCAGCCTTCTTCCCCTTGGGCGGGATTCCCTCCAGCTTTTATCCACCTGTTTTGTCAAAGGTAAAGATGTCCCCTTCACACTTGGCGCTCTTGGGGGTGTTGGGCTCCGAACTGCAACTGGAGCGACGCCGCATCTTCCGTTTGGGGGAGATGGGGTCTTCCGTGGAGGAGTCAAGGTCTGAAAAAGGAGCCCCAGGTTAGGAGGCAGACACACAACAGATGCTCACACTCCAGCAACCTACTCCACACGAAACTCAAATTCAATCTGTCACATTAGAAACATACTTGGATGCTGCTTGATTTTCACATTGCTCTACAAGAGGAAAGGGGGTAGCATGGGAGTGAAGAAAGGAGAACGATCCAGAAGCATGAGAGAGGCCCCACAGTGTCTTCCCAGGTCCCAAATGCTATGCCAAAAGCTGGCCAAGGCCCTCACCATTCTCAGTGGAGAGCCAGTTTGATGAAGTGGTTAAGATGCTGGCCTAGAAATTAGTAGATAGTGAGTTCTAGTCCTGCCTTCGGATGACTGGGTGACTTTGGGCCAACCACCAGGAGGCAGTGAGTTCTAGACCAACCTTAGGCATGGAAGCTAACTGGGCGACTTTGGGCCAATCATTCCCTCTCAGCTCAACCAATCTCACAGGGTTGTTGTTGTTGTTGTTGTTGTAGGGAAAATAGGGAGTAGGAAGGCGTGTTGGAGATGCTCACTGCCTTAAGTTATTTGTAAAAATAATAAAGGCAAGATACAAATAAATAAGTGAAGAAATTCTTGCACTACTTCAATCATGTGAACAACAAACTTAGCCATCTATTTCAGGTTAACTCAATCAATCATTCCACTATGTTTTTTTTTATTTTTCAACAGACTTTCAAATCACTTTCCAGTAAATCTAGGTCCTTGAGTTGTAGAGTTGCCTAGAACCTAGAACCTTGTCAGCAGCAGGACTAAAGACATCTGTCCTCTCTCCCAAGACTCAGCGACCTTCACGCGCCTTCTCCTTCCCACTTACCGGTGGAATTCTTGCGTTTCTTGCGGTAGCTACCCAGGATGGCCCGCGGTGAAGTGGCAAGGGACTGCAGCGTAGGTGAAGGCAAGACCTCTTCCGGCTTGAACTCGGGCAACTCGGCAAAGCGCTCCTCAAAATCCACTTCTGAGAGAACCCTGCTGGGGCGAGAGGAGGGCAGGGAGGAGGTATAGATCAGGCAAGGCAAGGCAGATGGACGGCCTCCCCTCCCACAGATTCTCCCTATTGCTTCCAAGCCAGCCTCCTGGGCATCCCTCCATACGGCAGTGCTGCCCAATCACTCCAGAAATCCCTCTAGGAATATGGCCTTTCTGGGGACACCAGGCGGCTTTAAATACAACTTATATGGGTAACAGCAGAGGTCTTCAAACTTGGCAACTTTAAGACTTGTGGACTTGAACTTCCAGAATTCTCCAGCCAGCATAGCTGGCTGGAGAATTCTGGGAGTTGAAGTCCACAAGTCTTAAAGTTGCCAAGTTTGAAGACCTCTGGGTAAGAGCCTCTATTCTGTAAGGAAATACGGCCCTGGGACATAGCCATCATAGGACAGGTGAACAGAGGTGGGAAGTTGTGTTTCAGCGTATTAAAAGGCCGAAATATGCACCAAGATAAAAACTGCCCATGTTAGGGACCTTTGGCTCCTCCCAGTACTAGGTTGTTGCCCAAGCAATAATAGTCTAGTGGTTAAGGCATCAGGCTAGAGAGCGGAAGATTGTGAGTTCTAGTCCTGCCTTAAGCCATGAAAACCAACTGGGTGGCTTTGAGCCAGTCACTTTCTCAGTCCAACCCACCTCATAGGGTTGTTGTTGTGGGGAAAATAGGAGGAGGAGGAAGGAGTATTGTGTGTATTCGCCACCTTGAGTTATTTATAAAAATAATAAAGTTGGGATATAAATAAATAAATAAAATAAATAAAACAAAACAATATAACAAAATAAAAATAAAAATAAAATAAAATAACATGTAGGAATGACTCTCTCTGAAGTTTTTGTATCTCCCCCAGAATCTCTTTGCCTTTCCTCTGAGCCTACCTGGGCCTGTTTCCTGATGAAAAAGAATCTCTTTGGGGGTTCATGTCTTGCAATTATTCTGTTAGACTTGCCCTGTGCAAGCTCTCAGGCCAGTGAGGGAACTACTGACCATCAATGGAGGATTCGGAGAAGAGTTTTTAACATGCATTCACAGTTGACATCCCCAAGTTCACTCTCATTTGAATGTAAGCAGAAGGCACTCTTAGAATCTGACAAAGCCTGGCATGGCTGGCCAAAGAGGAGAGACTGACACAGCTGGATGAGCTGCAGCTTTTCTACAGCTGCAAATCGCCACCAGGATAAAGTCACAAAGAAGTCTTGTCCCCCCCCCGTCCCCCCACCCCAAAAAAGAATACAATCCATGTAGAATACAATCAAAACCCCCCAAAAAGAATACAATCCATGTAGAATACAATCAAAACCCCCCAAAAAGAATACAATCCATGTAGAATACAATCAAAACCCCCCAAAAAGAATACAATCCATGTAGAATACAATCAACCCCCCCCCAAAAAAGAATACAATCCATCTTTGGGACTTTGGCCACAGACACCATCCGCGCTCGCCTCCCCGTCACTCACTTGTCAACAGAATCGAAGGTTTTCTTCAGGGGGGGAGGCCGGACCTTCACTTTCTTCCCACCTGGCGCCTCCTTCGGCTCAAGGCCGTCGGTGGTAGGGGCTGCTGCTGGGGGCAGAGTTGAAGCGCTGCTTCTGGAGCCCTCTCCGGCGTTTGACGGGATCGGACTCAGCGAGGAGGAGGAGGAAGGAAGAGCTGCAGATGAGGCCGAAGCCTCGGGACCGGCTGTTCTCCAGTCAGGGGAGCTGGGGAATTTCGGGGCCTGGACGAGGAGGACAAGGACAGAACGCTAGTGAGCAGCTTGGAAGAGAGCACTCCCAACTACGGTGAAGAACACAGCAGCAGGTTGCCGAGGCACAAACGGGAAGCAGATCCTCTTTGTTTCTTTTAAGAACCAGGGTAAGATAGGATCCAATCGGGATCTGTCATCGGGATCCAGACTGGATCCTACAACATTATCCTGGGACACATATATTTGCCTTCATTCCTCAGGGTAAGACAGAGGTGTCAAACACAAGGCCCGCGGGCTGGATGTGGTCAGATCCGGCCCGCGGGGCCGTCCAGGAAAATGTAAGGGGCCGGCCCACGTCGCTTCAGCCCGGTCTACCCAATGCGAAGAGGAAACATGCCAGCAGTTTGGGGAGTGGCATCAAGATGGCCACGCCCACAAAGTTGGCCACAGCCAGTGAGTGGCATCAAGCTGGCCACGCCCACCAGCCAGCCACACCCGCCCGGCCCCCCAAGGTCAGCCACAGCCCTGATGCGGCCCTCAATGAAATTGAGTTTGACATCCCTGAGGTAAGATAATGCAGGAACTGGGAGGAGACGTATTTGGACCGCAGCACATCACCCAAATCAAGGCCAACGATGTTCCAACGTGAAGGTAGTCCTTGTTTAGCAACATTTCAAAGTTATGACAGAAACAACACCCCTCCCCTCCCCAAAATGGTATTTACGACCTGGTTCCGGAGTTCCAATGGTGGCACACCATTCCCTGTGGTCACTTGATTGCATTTTGGGTGGCAGCAACTGGCTCACCTGTATGGTCAGTTGTAGCATTCCACGGCCAGGTGATGCGATTTAGGATGCTTTTTTGCTGGAACCTGGGCTTTTCAGCCAGTTTCTCGCAAAAAATAATGCCCGTAGCAATGTATCGACTTGCTTAACAACCCCGTCTTCACTTTACAACTGCCACATTTGTTTAGGTCATAAAATGGGGTCTTGTCACGTGGATGCCTCAACTTGTGACCATCCTGACTTAGGATGGAAATTCCAGGCTCCTTTATGGTTGTAAGTCAAGGACTACCTGTGCTCTGTTAATAGGCTCACACCCTAACCTTTCTAAAACAGGAGAAGGCTAACCAAGGAAAATATTTGTAGCTCAGGGTGGACCTGAGGGGCCCTTGGTGCTCTCTGAGCTGGGTTGTTTTCTTGCAGACGTTTCATGACCCAAACTAGGTAACATCATCAGTGCTAGTAAGGAGTGGGGTTTGCTGTCAGTTTATATTCTGGTGGCTTGCCCTGTCGGTGTTGGTGGAGGTGACCTTAGAGATTCAATGGTTGGGCTGCTTGCTGATGGCTCTTTGGCAGTTTCTCGATTGGGGTACGGTTTACTGGATTGTTGGTCTGAAGTTAACCTTGGAGTTAATCTGGGGCTGCCCTTGAGGAGCATCCGGAAGCTCCAGTTGGTGCAAAATGCAGCGGCCCGCACGGTTTTGTGTAGACCTCTCTTGCGGGAGCTGCATTGGCTGCCGATTTGCTTCCGGGTGCAATTCAAGGTGCTGGTTGTCCCCTTTAAAGCCCTTCATGGCCTGGGAACAGGTTATCTGAGGGACCGTCTCTTGCCGGTCACATCTACCCGACCCATCAGAGCCGTCAGGGAGGCAGGGAACGTTGCTGGTCCCATCCCCGAGGGAGATACACCTGGTGGGACCCAGAAGAAGGGCCTTCTCCGTGGTGGCTCCCTCTCTCTGGAACATCTTTCCCCCAGAGATTAGAACGGCCCCCCACTCTAACACTCTTCCGGAAGGCCCTGAAGACCTGGTTCTGCCAGCGGGCCTGGGGAACCCAGAGCGGGATGGAGCCCATTAAATGGCTCGTGTGATCTGCTGTCGCCAGGGTGGGGGGTGGGGGTGGGGAGTGATTTTGTTATATTGTACTATATTAATTTATTTGATTCTTTTTGTTAGTTTTTATTGTTTTAAATGTGGTTTTATATTCTGTAAGCCACCTTGAGTCGCCATGGGCGAATAGGCGGCAATATAAATTCAATAAATAAATAAAATAAATAATCTATGCTGATCTGGGTGCTGATTGCTGGTGGAGAGGTGCTTGGGTCTTTCTGTTCTTTTTCAGGCTGGTTGATTGTCTCTTTTGCACCGTTTGTAGATGTTGTTAATGTCTATGTGTCTGTTGATGGCTGATTTGTCAGAGTGCCAGGCTTCTAAAAATCCCCTGGCGTTTTTGGACTTGGCCTGGTTTAGGATTGTCTCATTTTCCCAATTGAAACGAGGGTAAAATCTGTCTATTATGTTGTGAAATTAAAAAAAGGCTGCTTAGTGCACTGCGAGCTTCACAGACCTGCTGCAGGACATGGTTATGGCAGCCAGAAGTCACAAAGGTGGCTTATGGGGCGGGGGGGGGAGGGAGAGAGGCCAGGCAGTACCGCCCGGCTTTCTTACCGTTTCCGTCCCTTTGCTGCCTAACAGAGAGGGTGGTGGAGGTTCACGGACAGCACCTTCTTCGCCGGACCCCGCTGCCATCTCCCGCTGGCTCCAGACGACTTCTGCGGCCGGGGTCTCCGTTACTTGCGACGGCTGGGATGCCGGGGGTGATATTGGCTCCCAGCAATCTCGCTTCAACTCCTGAGCTTTGGCAGGACTCTTTTCGGCGGCGGCCTGGCAGGCAGGGGAAGAGGGGGTGTCTTGGGGCCCTGCCTCCCGCGAAGGCCTTTCTAAGGTTTCGGTCTCCCGGTGGTATCGCGCTGCTCCAGAGTCGTGCTGCTGCCCCGCAGGAGGCCGAACGGGGCCTGGTGAGGAGACGGATTCGTAAGAACCAACTGGGATGTTAGCAATGGTGGCTTTGACTTTCTGGGGAGGCTTGAGGGGTGGGCGCTGAGGCCGAGTGGGCGTTGAAGGAATCACTTGTGTGGCTGGGAGGGAAGAACAGAGAAAGGTGATCGTGAGCGATACAGGTTCAGCACAGCCATCCTACTTACAATACAGATAGTCCTCGACTCATGACCACAAGTGAGCCCAAAATTTCTGTCGCTAAGCAACAGTTTTTAGGGTGAGTTTTGCCCCATTTCAGGACCTTTCTTGCCACGGATGTTAAGTGAATCACTGCAGTTGCTAAGTTAGTAACACATACGGTTATGTGAATCTGACTTCCCCATCGACTGCTCGGCAGATGATCACAAAAGGGGATCACGTGACCCCAGGAGACCAACTGTCAAAAATACCCGGCAGTTGCCAAGCGTCTGAATTTTGATCACGTGGCCATGGGAATGCTGCAATGATCATGTGAAAGACGGTCATAGGTTTCTTCAGCGCCATTGTTAACTTTGAACGGTCACTAAACAAAATGATTTATAAGTCGAGGACTACCTGTAATAGAGACGCCCACCTCCCCTTTCCCATTATTCCCCCTCCCATTAATTTCCCCCTTCTCAACTCCACTTGTGGATCTGCATTCATCCCGTAATAATAAAATGCAAGGAAAACCCTACTGTTGCTGGACTAGGGCTAGGGGAAATTAAAATGAGGTCGGATGCTTTGCGGTCCAGGTGGGTTGTGGGAACCTGCGCTACGAACCAGGCCACCGTATTGATCATCATACGATTCATCTGCTTCGGCATCCCGTATTTGGGCAACAAAGATTTCGGCCAAGCTAGTTTTAGGGTTTAGCTCAGCACTGAGCCCCAGTTGGGAAGCCTGGCTTGGAAACAGCCAAGTCACATCTGCTGCACCAACGTGGTATCAAGAATATTTACAACGTCCGGGAGAGAACGTCATCCTTTTCCCTTTTCTTCATGACCAGCAAAAGCTAAATGAGGAACATCATTTTGAGGGAGAGCTTCATCTGCGATCTCAGAACAGGTTCTTTTGAGTCCCTGCCTTCGTTCCCTCTTCGTTTTCTCTCTGGGAGACAACTCCCCCACCACCACTTTCTTTCCCCTTGCGACTCCGATCCCCATCACCCACCCCATACCTGTGGAAACCAGGCTGTGGTTGGAACACCCAGCGCTCTGACTGGCGCTGCCCCCCTTGGGCAGGATGGCTGTGGGAGAGGAGACCGTGGTAGTGCCCGTGGCGGCCACTGAGTAGACCACGCTGTGACTGGCGGACTGAACAGGACTGGTCCCTGTGGGGGTGGGGTAGACGGCAGTGATGACCTGCCCTTGACCGGCACCGGAAACTGGGAGTTGAGGGCTCTGAAGTGGGGACACCCCCACTTGTCCCGAAGCCAGCACAGGATTCTGACCTGAAGGAAACAGACCAAATGCAGGTTTCAGATCAATATTCTTTGGGGTTGCTTTTCTCCATGTTGTGTCCTCAGGCCCTTCTTCCAGGGTAGCCAAGCAGTCTGATAGCTTGGCATTATGCTCGCTTGCCCCCGCGCCCCACAGCTGCCACCCTGGCCTTACCTGAGAGCAGTGGGCCAATAGCTGTGAAACCCAGTGCCATGGGGGCAGGCCCCACTGGGGACTGGACGTAGGTGGTGGTAGGAGCAGCCGGGGGGATGCTGGGTTGAGAATGAGACGTTGAGGTGCCGAGGGAGAGAGCATGTCCAGCTGCTGACTGCACATAGGTGATCCTGGAGGCAGAGACAGAGAGACAAAAAGACAGAGAGAGAGGGAGGGAGAAAGAGAGAGAAAGAAAGAGAGAAAGATGGAGGGTATTTTATGGCAGTTGCTACAGGCACATACGTCCCCCATGCCTCGAAGACCCAGTGCTACAAACCAACATTGCATATTCCTACCTGGTCGAGGAGGAGGGCAACAGGACTTTCTGGGCCTGGCTCGGGGAACCAATGACAGCGGTGGCCATGGTGCCCTGGAGCGCAGCAGGGCTAAGTGGGGGCACCAAGGTGGCACTGCTCTGGGAAGAGGACTGAGGCTGGACAACTGGCACTGGAGTGAGCTGGATAATCTGAAAGAGCAGAAAGGCTCAATTGGCACAGGCAGCCAAGAGGAAAACCAGGAGGCTTAGGCTGGAGGCGAGCCATTTTGTCCCCAGGAGCAAAAAAAGAGAATGGAGCAAAACTCAGCGTCATTTACCAAATCTGTACTGTTCCGGTAAAGGAATTTAGCAAGTGATAGCATTCAAATACACTTGGAGACAGACGACTGAGACTGCACGAGACACAACGTAGGGTTTCAGTCTTTACTACGACCGGGAAGAAGAGAGAGGAAGTACGAGTGGGCAGGAAATGGTAATCACCAGCAAAGAGGGACTGGGGTTCTCTTTAGCAATAGCAATAACACATATACCGCTTCACAATGCTTTCCAGCCCTCTCTAAGCGGTTTACAGAGTCAGCCTCTTGCCCCCAACAATCTGGGTCCTCATTTGATCCACCTCGGAAGGATGGAAGGCTGAGTCAACCTTGAGCCGGTCAGAATCAAACTGCTGGCAGTTGGCAGAATTAGCCTGCAATACTACATTCCAACCACTGCGCCACCAAGGCTCACTATGCTCCTTTACGCATAGGAAGCTCTTTACTGTTTCAGACTTTCTAAAACAGGGGTCTCAAACTCAAGGCCCAGGGGCCGGATCCGGCCCGCGGGGTGCTTAGATCTGGCCCACGAGCACTGTTCCCTCTAAGGTGCGTGGCCGTGCGGCCGCGCACGTAACGAGAGAATGCCGCGCGGTAGTTTCCAACTTCCGCGTGGCATTTTCTAATGGCAGAGGCTGCGCGCCTGCACGCCCGCGCACTTGAAAAGAGAGCGCCGCACGCCAGTTTCTAACTGCCTCGCGGCGTTTTCTACTCTTACAGGGAACATTGCCCACGAGGCCAACCTGGAAACAGCAAAGGACTGGCCCGCAGTGCCTCTGCCAGTGAAAACGGAGCTCGGGAAGGTTGCGTGTGGCCCTCCTGAGCTCCGTTTTCCCTGGCAGAGGGTTGCAGGAGGCCGTCGCAGCCGAAAACAGAGCTCAGGAGCCAGTTTTCGCTGGCAGAGCAGTCTGGCCACCACAGGCGCCCCCGACACGAGTGACGTCGAGCTGGCCACGCCCACTGGCCACGCCCATCCCGGCCCCCCCAAGGCCAAACATAACCCTGATGCGGCCCTCAATGAAATCAAGTTTGACACCCCTGTTCTAAAAGAATTGGATTTTGGAGAACCAACATCTCCAAAACTTGATAGGCCCAAAGGGATATTTTTGTTATTAAATCTCTTGTTCCTCTGTTTCACAGTCCACAGGCTGAGAGATTTGTTGTTAAAAAAGAAAGAAACAAAGCAAAATGAGGCACTTGGACTTCTAACAGCAGTCATGAAGAATCCAGATTTTCCTATATGAGAAATCTCCAAACGTTTGCAGATTTGCAGGCAGATACATCTGGAGAACACCAGGCTGGGGAGCAAACTGAACCTTGCTTTCTTTTCTTCTCTTTTTTCTGAGATCCTGGTTTTGCAGAATAGATGTGCAATATGGACACCTGACTCACAAAATTCACACCCCCGCTCATAAAAAACAACAGAATTCAAATGATCTCAGATCAGGGGTGAAATCCAGCAGGTTCTCACAGGTTCTGGAGAACCGGTAGCGGAAATTTTGAGTAGTTCGGCGAACCGGCAAACACCACCTCTGGCTGGCTCCAGAGTGGGGTGGGAATGGAGATTCTGCAATATCCTTCCCCCAGGAGTGGGGAGGGAATGGAGATTTTGCAGTAGCCTTCCCCTGCCATGCCCACCAAGCCACACCACGCCCACCAAGCCACGCCCACAGAACCGGTAGTAAAATAATTTGGATTTCAGCACTGTCTCAGATATATCTTCGCAACCTCTTTCCCAAACCCAACCTTTCAGAAACAGCTTTGCAATTTAAGAGAATTACAGGTAGTCCTCACTTAACAACCCGTCAGCAATGGCCAAAGTTATGATGGACCAGAGTTACCTACAACCCATTCCCTAAATTCTGATAGCCGCTACTCCTTGGGTCATGTGACTGCCTTCTGGGCACTTGGCAATCGGCTTACATTTACGACCATTTGCTGCATCCCACAGTCACTTAATTTAATTTTCATCGGGGGTTTTGCCAGTTTCTAGTATTTATTTCTGGTTTCCACCAAAAAACATCCACTGAGGAAAATGCACTTGTTTAATAACTGTGATGTTCACTTAGCGACTGTCGCAAAAAAATATTGTAAATGGGTGCAGTTGTGTGGTGACCCACTTAATGACCATGTCCTACGACTCTAATTCCAGGCTCAATTATGGTCGTAAGTCAAGGACTACCTATATGTTTCTGAGGCTGCAGTTCTCTGTGTTTATCATTGAGAATTTCTCTTTCGCTGGATGTTGTGCCAAACCCTCACTGCCCCTATGCTTGTCTATCACCCTCATGAACCTGACACTCACCTACCTATTAGCACAGGGAATGTGCTTCAGATACTACCTGTCTAAAATGCAGCACAACAAACAATTTGTGCCCGTCCTGCACTTCCTGCCAATCACAACATCTATACTTTGCTGTATACAAAACTGTTTATTCATGTTAGAATTTCTGTTTATATAAAGCACCATAGAGCAAACAAGAGTACAGTCACCATGTGTTTTACTGCTCAACTATTTTACTGAAACAGGAAACTCTTCTTAGAACAAAAGAGCTTAGAGTATATATTACAGATCCAAACCTGTAAACACTGCCATCTACTGGCTGAATACTACTGTAGTTGTTGCATAGAAATACATTCCAAAAATGAATTTCAACAATTCATCACTCTCCCTTTCTTCCATGCTGTCCCTTCTCCCTCCTTACCTCATCCTGTTCTGCAGATACTGACCTTGCTGGCTGGCTGACTTCCATTTTGCACCGGGACAGGGAAAGGCGGAGTTACCAGAGGCAGCTGGGCGGCTGAGGTGGTCCTTACTGTCACCTGGGAGGCTGCCATAGGCACCAAGACTTTGCCTTGCACTTGTAGCCCTGTGGGGGACATCACCTGCCCAGACACGAGGTGGGCTGAATTGCTGGGAGATGGCGCCTGTACAGGGGACACGGACTGGACTGTGGGGAGGAGGGAGAAGGAGAGGGAGAAGCGTATTTATTTCACCGGGTTTTTTTCTTTTAACACACTCCAATTTGCACTCTGGGCGGGATACCACAGTGTAAAGACGTGAAACAATTTAAAAAATAAGAGAGTTAAAAACAATACACCACACACACACAAAATTAGTCCCAAGATGGACACTGCAAAGCAAAAGAACTACAAGATCTGGCAGAACGAAGTTATTTCACAGCCTTCAAGAGTTCAAAGCATTAAAATATTTTGCTTGGAAGTAACTCTGTGAGCAACCTTCTGTGGAGGCTGCCCGGGGTCAAAGAAATCTCACTGGACTACATCTGGCCCATGAACCGCCAGTTATGTAATTGCAGCTGAAATTATGGTGAGGCTACAGTTGTACAGGCAGCCCTCAACTTACAATTTCAAGTGAATCCCTTCTAAAAGTACAGGTAATCCTTGACTTACGAAAAATTGAGCTCAAAATTCCTGTGGCTAAGCAAGGTATTTGTTAAGTGAATTCTGCCCCATTTCACCGAACCTTTCTTGCCACACTTGTTAACTGAATCACTGCAGTCAAGTTAGTAACAACAGTTGTTAAAGTGAATCTGGTTTCCCCAACTGACTTTGTCAGAAAGTCGCAAAAGGGGATCGAACGCATGACCCCGGGACACTGCAACCGTCATAAACGTGAGTCAGTTGCCAAGGGTCTGAATTCTGATCGTAGGGATGCTGCAACGGTAGTGTGACAAAGTCATAAGCCACTTTTTTCAGTGCCGTTGTAACTTCAAACGTTCACTAAGTCCAGGGCTACCTGTGTCTCCATATTTGCTAGCTTTATCCAACGGGGTACCTCAAATGAGCTAACTTACATAATGTGTCCAAAATCCAGGAGCCATCATTTCCATGGAATTGAAATTTGGCAGACTTGTGTACGCTTTGGAGCTGCCACCTCGACATTTAATAGACCGGACCTGCCCAAGTTCTCCAGAGGCTGGGTAGACCAACCCTTCCTTCGTCTAGTATCAAACTTGTTAACTCTCAAGCCCCTTTATCCACTATATCTTATCTTATCATCTGCTAGAGATCAGTAGACCAGTCCTGCCCTGGAGACCAGGTAGACCAGTCCCTCCACTGGCTGCCAGAGTGGGGGTCAGCAGCAGTCAAGTTTACACATAAAGTTGGAAGTTGCTCTGGCTTTCACTGCCTTTTTGCCCTTGGTCATTCTGTTTCTCTGTGTAGGTAAGGAAATCTCTCTGAAACGACAGCCCAAAAGGATTGTCTAGTCCCTAAGAAAAGTTGCCCAAGCTTTAGTTCCATGAAAAGGTCCAGAATATTCAGGGGTGTCCAACCTTGGCAATTTTAACACCTGTGGACTTCAACTCCCAGAATTCCCCAGCCAGCATGGCTGGCTGGGGAATTCTGGGAATTGAAGTCCACAAGACTTAAAAGTTAGAGAGATTGGACCACCTCTGGTCTAAAGCTTACCTTTGGGTGCCGAGGACATGACGGTAACGCTGTTGCTGTTGCTTCCCGGGGCGGGCTGGATGATGGGGATGGCTTGGGGGGCAGTGATGACTTTTCCGTTGGGGGGAGGCAGAGTGAAGTGAATGCTGGCGGCTGTAGGTGTGCCTGCTGCTGCTGGAATCTTCCCCCCGGCTACCTGCAGCTGCTGGGGCAACGTAGGTAGGATGTACTGAACCTGAGTGATGCTCCCAGCCTTTCCTGCTGTGCCCGAAAAAATACCTTGGGGCTGCAGGATGCTAAGTGGCACCGGCCCATTCTGTCCGGGGGGATTCTGGGTGATGAACTGGACAGAAGGCTGCTGGGCAATGGCCCCAGGTGGCAAAACAGTCACGGGGACGCCAGCTCCTCCAGCACCACTGGCTTGGCTGTAACCTTGAGTTCCTACCAGGAGATTGGTCACGACACTTCCTTGGGTCGGGGGGCACTTCCCCACCGCAGCCAAGCCTTGGCCAAGAAGCGGTCCAGCTACTAAGTGAGGAGAGGTGGCTTGCATCCCACCCATGGCAGAGGTCTGCGGAGTCTTTTTATCGGCGTAGAGCAAGCCGAGACGACTGACGGAAATCCCTTCGGCCTTGGCATTGCCGTCGGAAGGTGGGGGGCTGACCAGCGGCAGCGCGTCCCCTGTTCCACGCAGGAAAGGTTTGCTGGCAATAGGTACAGGAGTGCTGCTAACCGGCTTGACCACGTTGGTGACCACGGTGGATGCAGTCCGGACCAAGCTGGGCGATCCGCTGTAGCCGATCACCCCCATGTTTGGGGTGTTGAGAGATGGGGCTGTCACCAGCACGGTGCCAGTGGACAAGCGGGTCGAATCCGGAAGCACCAGAGTCTGCACCGCCCCGCTGGGTGGAGAGATGACAGAGTGGGCGGGGACAGAGAGGGGAGCTGTTCCGGCCTCAGAAGGCCCCTGGGAACCGCCTGCGCTGTCTGCTCTCTTCCGCCTGTAGGGGACAGCCGCTGGGTCAAAGCGGGCCTCCAACCGCTTGGTTGGGGTGTTGTGGGGACGGAGAGCTCCGTGCGAGTCTTGGGACTTGAAGGCGCTGGGGGACATCTGGAAGGAACTGTAAGGTTTGGGTGGGGGCTGCTCCTCGTGACTGTGAGGGGACGGTAGGGGTGGGGGCGGTGGAGGCGGCTCCAAGTCCAGAGGAGGTGGTGGACGACATGGGGCAAAGGCAGCAGAAGAAGGAGGCAGGGCTGCTGACCGAATCACCGGGGCGAAGAGCTTCCGTCCGAAGTCCTACAAGCAAAGGGGAACGCTCTTAAAAACAGCCCCAGGGAAATCCTTTTCATGATGTTCTGCCTAACAAAGACCAGACTTGAAACTGATCGGGTCCCAGCTTGAGTCTCATCAAGAGACGTGGTGGCGCAGTGGTTAGAATGGAGTATTGCAAGCTAATTCCGCTGACTGCCGGCTACCGGCAGTTCGATTCTGACTGGCTCAATTTAACTCGGCCTTCCATCCTTCCGAGGTCGATAAAATGAGGACCCAGATTGCTGGGGGCCATATGCTGACTTGGTAAACTGCTTAGAGAGGGCTGAAAAGCACTGTGAAGCGGTATACAAGTCTAAGTGCTACCGTGTTTCCCCGAAAATAAGACCCTGTCTTATATTTTTTTGAACCCCGAAATAAGCACTTGGCCTTATTTTCGGGGAGGCCTTATTATTTTGGGGCACGTGGAGCAAGATGGGGATCCTCTTGCCGTCTTACCTGATTTCCAGATCTGTCTCCCTAACCCTAACCAGAGGAAATGGTGGGGACCGGCTGCGCATGCGTTTAAATATTTTCGGGGAGGGCTTATTTTCGGGGGAGGGCTTATTTTCGGGGAAACACGGTATTGCTATCAAGATGAATTGAGACAAGACTTTCTCCAGCTTCAATCTATCAGATGCACGAGAATGGCACACGGGTTAATGTAAGGTGAATGTTCCCAAACATGATACGTAGGGGCTCACACAGAACTCCCTGGTCAGAATGGCCTTTTCATGCCACTGAGTTGTGACCCCTCCCCCCATTTCTGTTTTACTATTACTACTACTACTACTACTACTGCTGCTACTACCATACTATTACTACTACATTCATGTGGGGAGCATCTCCCAATGCGCTTCCGGGTTGAAAGAATTAGCCAGTGACATCACCGTTGCCCCAGGGACACCCGAGGGGGCTCCTTTCACATCCCTGTTATTTTCCCACCGAAGTGGTACCTATTTATCTACTTGCATTTGCATGCTTTCAAACTGCCAGGTGGGTAGGAGCTGGGACAGATTTCTGTACTCATCAGTGCACTTAAAAGCTTTTGTGCTAACCAGCCTCTTGCTACTCACGCACACCTTGCTGTCAGATTCATCCCCTAACGATCCTTCGCTATCGCTGTCCGTCACTCGTTCTTTGCACTTCAAGTCGACGTCAGCCGGGTTGAACCCATCTTCAGCTGCAGGAGGAAAGCAATGAGTCAGCAAGATCCTGTCTCCCCATCTTGCTTTGCCTATGAAAACTCTCCAGGATGAGAGGCAGAGAGGGTGGCTGACAGGAGATAGTGTTACTGCCGATCTGCAGATATGCTTACTGCAAAGGCAAGCTCAAGAGAACAAGGATTCGGGAGGGAAGCATGTGTGCCCTGGTGCACATATTAGAAATCTCCGAAGGGTTTTCTAAAGAAGGAATTCAGGTCCAGGGTACTCAGCTGAACGGAGTACTCAAAGAACTGAGTAAATGCAGGAAATGAAGGTGACAGTCGGCAAATAACGACGGCACAAAAAACCACTGTAAAGGCAGAGGGGAAGATGGTAGGCAGAAATGCCTGGTTCCTAACTGGCCACCACTTAGTTTTGAAACAGTGCATCTCAGTCATCCGGGTCATGGTTGTCCCAAAGGTGTTCTTTTCAAAAGGCAACTGGACTTTGTTTTTGTTCTTTGATGACCAGATGACTGCAAGGAATATAAATCCTTCCGTTCTCAGCATCTTGGATGAGAAACAAAACATCTTTCAAGGGAAAAAAACAAGAACATCATCAACGGAGGCTTTTAAGAAGAGACTGGACAGCCACTTGTCTGAAATGGAACAGGGTTTCCTGCTTGAGGAGTGGGTTGGACTAGAAGACCTCCAAGGTCCCTTCCAATTCTATCGCTCCATATTCTAGTCTAAGAAAGTCCAGTTGCCTTTTGGAAAGGGGAAAAAAAAACACTTTTGGGACAGTGCATTCAGACCCATTATTATCAAGATTACCGAGAATACAATCAGATCTTCTTTAAGCAGGAATTGTGGGGTCTCCCAGTCTTACTGCTTTCACACAACCTGAGCCCTGGTGCACAGCTCATTGTTTTCTGCACCGGCAAGCAAGGATTCTTCCGGATTTCTTGGCATACAGTGACTGAACTTTGGGATTTTCTCCACAAAAAATATTTTCACTTCTGCCGAACCACTTTTGCTTTTGTTCATAATGAAAATAGGTTCTGCCTTATATCCAATTTCTATTTCCTACAACAGATTCCACGTAAGGGAATCTGGTTATTATGTTTTATTCCGGCAGCTGTTAAAAAGTTGCTGAAGAAAACGTTTGAAAATCCCAGCTATTTGAAAGGAAAGTGGCTCACGCGTTAACAGTCCTGGAATTAAGCTTGGGTCAGTATTAACAAGATGAAAAAGTTCCTCAGAGAGGATCTTGCTGCTAAAAAAAGAAGCGCCTTTTAATTTCTAGCTATCATTTGTAAATGTCAAACTATGTAGTCAAGGTAATCCCAGGTGCGCTAACATCTTCTATCCACAAGTATTTATTTCACATCTCCCCCTTAACTCATCCTATGTACGTCTCTACTTGGCAGAATTAAATGTTTAGCTTCTGAAGAGCAATTTTTCAGAAATCGGCTATTCATAATATAAAGCAGGCAAAGTGATTGGGGCCCTCAGAATCCCTTGAATTGCCCTCAGAGCCTCATCAGAATGGGTAAAATTAAAGGGTACAGTTAAATCTTTGGATGAAAATAGTCCTTGACTTACGACCGTAATAAATCGCAAATCATGTCGATTAAGTGGATTCATCACACCATCAACCCAATTTGATGACATTTTTGCAGTGGTCATTAAATGAATCAACACGGTGGTTAAGTGAATTCATGGTTGCTAAGCAAACCCATAATTCACAATGGCGTTTTGGTGGGGTTTTTGTTTTTTTGCCAAAAACCAGAAATAAACGCTAATTTCTGGTTAAAAAAACCCCACAACATTGTAAATTGCAGCCACCTGATTCTTTGAATCTGGGTTGTACCCTTTTTGAGGTCTGTCGTAACTTCAGTCGCTAAGTGAGCAGTCATAAGTTGTAGACTACCTGTATTGCGTATGGGGAATTTAAAGGTAAAGGTTTCCCTCACACATATGTGCTAGTCGTTCCTGACTCTAGGGGGCGGTGCTCATCTCCGTTTCAAAGCCGAAGAGCCAGCGCTGTCCGAAGACGTCTCCGTGGTCATGTGGCCGGCATGACTAAATGCCGAAGGCGCACGGAACGCTGTTACCTTCCCACCAAAGTGGCCCCTATTTTTTCTACTTGCATTTTTTACGTGCTTTCGAACTGCTAGGTTGGCAGAAGCTGGGACAAGTAACGGGAGCTTATTTAATTTTTTAATTTATTATTTAATTTAATTATTTATTTAATTTAGATTATTTAACTTAAGGGGGCATTTAAGAAATATTTAAGGCGTATTTCTTAAAACGATTGAAAACCTCTCTCAAAATGTCCCTGGCTTCCGTTTGTTTCTGGAAAGTTCTCCTTGACCTGCCTGAGGAAGCCACCCGACTCCCGATTTAAGGTCAAAAGTCTATGCTGTAAAAAGTCCAGGAGCAGTTGGGGTATGCGGTCCTCACCAATGACGTCATCGTCCCCTTCCTCCTCACAGATCACCATGCGCTCCTCGTCACTGGTCATGTCCTCACTGGTTGTGCGTTGAGAACGAGAGGCACGGGAGGAATGTGGGTGCAGGGAATGACGGGGACCCTCGCCTGGGGTTGCAAAGGGGGACCCTGAGGGGCCCAGCCCCCCATACTGACCCTTCCCGCTGGCATACGGAGACTGTCCCGAGCAAATCTGAAACACCAAGAGAGTCAACTGTTAAAGACACGGAGAGGCAACTTCTAATGGTCTGTGAAGACATCATCTTTGGGGGGGTTTTTTTGCACTGGGCGCACAGAACACCGATTTGCCAAGCCCTGTAAAGCGCTGCCAATTCGTTTCCAGGTACAATTCAAGTTCCTGGTCATGGCCTATGAAGGCCTTCATGGCTTGGCACCTGAGGCCCTTCAAAGACCAGCTGCTCCGACCAGAACTGGCTGAAGGAAGGCACTCCAAGGAAACGAAAAAGTGCAGTTGATCAGATGACGTTAAGAGGAGTTAGAAGCTCCACCTTTCCAAGAAGTTTCTTGTGTTGTCTAGTGTACTGACTCTGTGCTGCACTCTGCCATTTCATATTATGTGCATGTGTATGAGAGTGAGAGTGAGAGTGAGAGAGAGAAAGAGAGAGAGAGGGATGCAGGAGAGAGGATGCAATCTAAGGACATCATGGGCAACCGCAGAAAACCCTCCAATCACATTAGGTTTAATCAATGAGGTTAAAAGAGAAGAGTAGGCCGGTCTATAATATCTAGGAAATAAATCTCAACTTCACACGCGTGCATAGTATAGCTCCACTTTCTCCGTGTCATTGTTCCACCCACTGTAGAGCTCACCTTCCAGAAAGTTAAAGACGCTCTGCTCTGGCCACCAAATATTTTCCCAGCTGAGGCAGAAAAGAAGTCATAGTATTTGCAAAAAGCAACATTACCGTCAATGGCGGCCCAAAGCGTCCTGAATTCTTAGGGCAAGCACAACCCAACCATCCCATAAGCTTCTCCGATTCCCGTTGCCCCGTGGTTCCTTGTGCTGACTTACCTGGGTAAGCTCTTGCAACACCTGGTTGTCCCGGTCACTGTCCATGCCATGTACACCGCTGTGGGAAAAGGCCCGTGGGCGCTGAGCATCAGACGCTGAGGGCAGGATTCGCTCCCCGTGGCAGTGCCCGGATCCCATGACACCTGCCTTGACGTCTGGGCCCAATAGCATTTCAGAAGCAACTGATTGGGGGGGGGGGGGAGGGGAAAAAAGTAAGAAAAGTCTAGAGGAGCCCCACCAGGGGACAGCTGGTGGCATGAAAGTAGCTCATCTCCAAGTAAAGTAACAGTACCTGTCTCTGACATGCTCCGTTCACGCATCTCCTTGGGGCAACCTCCTGGCCCGGCAGATTTTATATCCGAACTAGACTTCTTCCGATCTTTGTTACACCACTTCCAGTCGGGGTGTGCTTTAAAATGGGCTTCTTTCACCTGGGGGGGGGGGAGAAGATGAGAGAAGAAAACAGTGAGGAGAGAGAGGAAGATGGGGGAGAATGAGAGAGACTGCAAGCGGAGAGAATCCAGATGTTGGAGGTCTCAGCTGGAACCAGTCATTGCTCCAGCTGCAAAGATTCCACACTGTGGAAGATTCTCAACCGCTGTGAAACCACAACCTCTATAAATCCGTATATCTGTGTAATTCCCATCAATCTGCACAGCTTCACCCACTTTGAAGCCAGTTTCCTATCTAAACCTGTCTTAAGACAATGAAAGCCTGTTGGAATTCCAGATAACTAAAAAGGCAAAATATTTAGGGATTTGGTTAACTACAAAATGTTCTTCTATAAAAGAAGATAATTATATGAAATTATTAGCACAAACCAGGAAGGATTTGGAAAATTGGTCAAAGTTACAATTGTCATTATTAGGAAGAATCTCTACTATTAAGATGAATATACTGCCTAAATTTTTATTTTTGTTTCAAACAATTCCAACAAAATTAAACAAAAGTTTTTTTGAAGAATTAAATAAAATAACGTTAAAATTTATTTGGCAAGGAAAAAAGGCCAGAATTAAATGCAAGCTGTTACAGGGTGCTAGGTTGAGAGGAGGAATGGGTCTCCCGGATTGGGAATTATATTATCAAGCCGCCTCATTGACATGGATAAAAGAATGGGTAATGTTAAAGAATAAAAGGATTCTAATGATTGAAGGCCACAACTTGCAACGAGGATGGCATGCGTTTCTCTGGGCAAGAAGAACGAAAGTACACAATTATTTTAAGAGACACCAAATAAGGGACGCACTAATAGAGAATTGGAAAAAAGTTAAACAAAAATTTTACATAAAGATGCCAAGATGGACTTCAGCGATGGAAGCAGTGATTTACCCAAATTTGATTAATTTAGATAAAATAGTTACATATGAAGAATTATTAGATAAGCAAGGAAGATTAAAATCAAATCAAGAGTTACAGAGCCGAGGAATTAAAATAGATTGGTGGCCCTATCTACAAATCCAAACTAAATATAAAACGGACTTAGAACAATTTGGCTTTCAAGACGAAAAACAAGAAACTGATAAGATATTACTAGGCACAGAAGAAAAACTGATTACTAAATTTTATAATTGTCTATTAACCTGCAAAATGGAAGATGAAGTTGTTAAGGAAACAATGATTGTTTGGGCAAAAATTTTTGGGTATAGCATTGATTTGGAATATTGGGAACAAATGGGGAAAAATTATAAAATTTCAATGTCGGCCACATACAAAGAAAATATATTTAAAATGTTTTACAGATGGCATCTACCACCGGCGAGATTGCCAAAATGTACCCATCTACTAAACCAAATTGTTGGAAATGCAATCAGACCCAAGGGACATTCTACCATATGTGGTGGACATGTCCCGACGCAAAAAAATACTGGAAGAAAGTTAAAAATTGGCTTGAGGAAATAACAGAACAAAAGCTGGAATTAAAACCAGAATTATTTCTTTTGGGAATAATGAAAGGAAATGTGAAAAAGGAAATTTATTATATTACACAACAGATAATAACGGCAGCAAGAATCACATTTGCACAGAATTGGAAAAAAGATAAGATTCCCTCAAGCGCTATGATTGTAAAAAAGGTGCTAGAATGTGCTGAAATGAGCAAATTAACTATGGAACTAAGAGAGAGGGAGGAAACAGAGTATTATAAAATCTGGGATATATGGTATGATTGGCTTGAAAAGAAAAGTAAAATTAATATATGTATCAAATAGGAAAAGACAATAGCTGTTTAGGTATATCACAATAGCCAAAACCTAGGGAAATATGGAAATAAGGAAGAAATTATGATGGCATAAAGCTGTATTAATGGAATTATATTTTTAAGTGATATGTATGTTTGTTTTTATATGTTGTAATGTTTGTTTACTTATGTGTTTGTTTTTTTAATTGGAAATTTACAATAAAAATTATTTTTTTAAAAAGGGGGGAAAAAAAAAAAAGAAAGCCTGCTGGCCAACGTTGGAGATCTTCTCTGGCCAATTCTGAGATTTCACTTAACCTTCATCTACACTTTCATCGTGGTTGCCATCGGAGATAAAACTCATCTTTTAAAATTGCCCGAAAGCCAGGATTTTCTGGGAACTGAAAAGTTCTGCTGAAATGCCCATATTGGATGATTCATTCAATCCGAGCTGTCATCATATTTCCTCCCTTACTTGCAAACGGGCTGCAGTCACTTCTCAGAGGCAGAACACTGGACAACACTGAGCCTGAATTATGCCAGCCGTGCCAGCTGAGCTAATAAGACCGTGGCACGCCTGACCAGAGCTCGGACCCTTGGCCTCACCTTCTGACCAAGGCTCTGTAGGAGGCTGTACCTGGAAGGCCAAGTCGTGATACTTCTGCTTCTCCTTGGGCCCCAAAGCGTACCACCACTCGCCCAGGATCTTGCTGACGGTACGGTTGTCTTGGTTGGGGTGCCGTTGGTGCACCAGGGCCCTGTGTCGCTTACTGAATATCATGAAAGCGTTCATGGGCCGCCGAATGTGATCCTTTTCTCTCTACCAAAAAAAAGAAGAGAGGGAATGTAGGGAAAAGAGCCACAGTTACGGTACCCCAAGGCAGACAAAATGAATTTGGGTAGAACGTTTTTTGCAAGTTTTTTTTTCCTGGAATACTCCCTACAAAGCGGGTTAAAGGAGATGGAAAGGAGAAGGGGAAAAAGAAGAAAGCCCCCCCACCTTGTTTGGACTGCGACCATCCTTCTCGGAAGAGGAATCGCGCTCTTTCGGCAGTGCGCTCAGAGATTGGGTGCGCCGCTTGCCTGGCAGTAGTGGGATTGAGATCTCAGAAGATGAAATGGATAGGAACCTAGGTATGAAAACATCAGGTGAAGGCCCAACGGCAGCACCCCCATTTTCTGCCGCCTATCCCAGAGACCTCCCAGCAGTCTTCAACACTTCTGGGCACCACACCCCTCCCTCCCTCCCTCCCTCCCTTCCTTCCTTCCTTCCTTCTTCCCCCACTCTCTCTCTCTCCCTCTGTTCTTGTTCTCCTTCCTTCCTTCCTTCCTTCCTTCCTTCCTTCCTCCCTTCTTCGCTCTCTTTTCTTTTTATCCGTCTTTCCTCCATTCCCCCCTC
>QLTV01003970.1:89443-105063 GCA_003457575.1 Thermophis baileyi
TGTCTCTCTTGTCTCCTTCCTTCCTTCCTTCCTTCCCTCCTTCCTTCCTTCCTTCCTTCCTTCCTTCTTTCTTTCCTTCCTGCCTGCCTTCTTGCCTGCCTGCCTTCCTCTCCTTTCCTTCCTTCCCCTTCCTTCCTTCCTTCCTTCCTTCCTTCCTTTCCTTCCCACATACGAAGAAGGAGGCGGGGAAGGGGTCAATCTCTCTGTGGCAACCAGCACCTGGGCTTGTTTTGACCACACCCTCCATTCACTCCTGCTTCTATTTCCCTGTGGGTTCCTTCCCAAGGGGTTCGCTCCTAGGCGCGGCTCAATTTCACTCCCTCAAGGGGTTGCCTCCAGCTGCACGTCCAATTCCCACTATGCTTCGAAGCACAACCAGCAACCCTCCCGGAATCCAGTGGCAAAGGATCACTGTACAAAACACGGACCGTGCGAAAGGCTGCCAAATCAAACAGGAGGAAGTGCCACTACGAAGGGTTGGTGTCCGAGCGGCATCAAGAGAGATATAACAACCCAAAACAGGGATACTCACGCGTCGTCATGGTCGCTCTCTGTCTCGCTGTCCAGGCGTGGGTGCCCCGGGAGGTCATCATCATGCTGAGATGGACCTCCGCTTCCTCCTGGAATCACCGTAGAAGGTTGGGCAATCGGAGTGGGACTGTCGGGGTGCGAGGGGGTTGGCCTCCCTGCACTATCGGCCTCTGAGGACAACCCGGGGAGTTCGTGGGCCACCGCAGCCGATTCGGGAGGTTCTGAAAACATTAAACGCCAAGGTTGGAATCAGGGAGCCGTTTCCACAGGGTTAGGATTATCACAAAGTTTGCCTTACTTGTTTGTGCAAGCAAAGGCATCACTTCATTCCCAGAGAGTCTCTTCAGCGACGGTTCTCCTACCCAGAGACTTTAGGGGGGAAATCTGTGCATACGCTCTCTTTTTCCCTTTGGCCCACCTTACCTTTGTTCTGATTGGATGTGGACGGATGACTGACAGGCTGCTGGCCTTCACTGGGCTGCACGGAGGAATCTGGCTGGCTTGGAGCCAGGAAGGGCACTAGTGAGTGCCATGGGAACACTGCCACAGATCGAGGCTCCACATTTGTCCACACTGGAGGGAGGTGGGGAGAAAAAAAAACACACACACAAACATACAAAAAGTATTTCATCAGGCCGGTAATTTGAAGAAAGAAATAATAAAAACAGAGCGAGGTTCAATGGCATGGCAAGAACAGGAGCCCAGAATTGACGAGAGTTGGGTTACTAGGGAACTCGGACTATGCTGCTTTCCCTTCCCTTTAAAACTTCCCTCCCTTTCCCTGGCAGAGATGCCTTGTTTTTCCTCTACAATTTTCGGTCCCGGTAGTCACAGTTTGTGCCATGCCTTATCACTAGTTAGTCACTTGAGTCCCCAGAGGAAGGGGGCCAGGGGGAGATTTTCTTCTCCGCCTGCCAGGAAGCAACCACCACGGCAGTCCTCCTCCGCCCTTCCCAGCTGGAAGCCAGGCAAAGGAATTTTACAGCTGCAGGAGGGGAAGGGGAGGGAGAGGCTGAGGGGCCCCGCTTGCTCAGACTCCCACGCTCACTTGGGGCAGCCAAGCCGTTTGGCTTCCACCCAACTGGAAAGCTTGGGAGCATCCTCAGGAGCTCAAGCGGTGTAGGGCACAGATAGCCAAACACGGACCCGGCTCTATACAGGGGATTCGGGGGGGGGGGCTCTTTTGTGCAGACAGGGGTGGTCAGATCCTTCTTGCAGGCAATTTAGAGCCGAAATGAAGAATATTGTGGTGCACTTGCAAATTCTCCTGCCCTCCCATCGCTTCCTGCTGCCCCCATATCAAGCTGAGCAATACTTCCTTCTTGGGGTGTCCAGGAAAAGGCCAAGGCAAAGGGACAAATAAGGCAGGCCTGAATATATATATATATATATATATACACACACACACGCACACACAAATTACAACACCCTCAAAACCACATTTCACAACAACCTCCAATTGCCAATAAGCGACATTCCCTGGTCAATAGAGACTTACAACAGTTCATTTAGTGACTGTTCAAAGTTACAACGGCACTTGTGACCATTTTTAGTTACGGCCTTTGCTGCATCCCCATGATCACGTGATCGAAACTCAGATGCTTGGCCACTGGTTCATATTTTATGACCGTTGCTGTGTACCAGGGTGATGGGATCCCCTTTTGCGACCTTCTGACAAGCAAAGTCAATGGGGAAGCCCAGATTCACTCAACCAACGTGTTTCTAAGTTAACAACGGCAGTGATTCACTTAGCAACTGTGGCTAGAAAGGTCGTAAAATGGGGCAAAACTCACTTAACAAATGTCTCACGTAACAACTGAAACTTTGGGCTCCATTGTGGCCGTAAGTCGAGGACTGCCTGTACTATAACTGTGAAACTACAGCTTAACACAGCAACAGGTGTGAACGGACCAGAGTTTTGCATCCGGGCAACAGACCATGACTGTGATGTTTACAAAAAATACAACAACTCTTAACCCAGCACTGATTGCAGTGTAGCCTCTGCAGATCAGCCATATTGACTTTCAATCATCAAAGGCAGTAAGAGCATTCAGTATGATGGGCAGGTGCCACAACTGGTATCAATCATCCCACCGCAGGATCACACAGCACTGCAAGGAACATCCAGAGCTGGATAAAGGAAGATTCAGCAACCCTGAAACAATCACGTTTTAGCTACAGTCTAGGGCAGGGGTGTCAAACTCAAGGCCCGGGGGCCAGATCCAGCCCGCGGGGTACTTAGATCTGGCCCGTGGGGCCGCCCTGGAAACAGCAAAGGACCGGCCCGCGGTGCTTCTGCCAGCGAAAACGGGCTTCCGAGGTCCGTTTTCACTGGCAGAGGGTTGCAGGAGGCCGTGGCAGCAGAAAACGGACCTCAGGAGCCCGTTTTCGCTGGCTGAGCACTCAGGCCACCACAGGCGCCCCCAATAGGAGTGACGTCGAGCTGGCCACACCCACCCTGGCCACACGCCCCCCCCACCCAGGTCAAACACAATCCTGATGCGGCCCTCAATGAAATCGAGTTTGACACCCCTGGTCTAGGGAGTGAAGGGTGTCCAGTTCCCAGAGACTGCCAATCGGGCACAAATGACCAAATGAACAACAACAAAAAAGAGAGAGAGAATAGTGTTGAAGGGTTAGGGATTACAGGGTCGTAAAAGGGAGCATTGGAAGGGTTAAAGGCCTCCCCAGCACAAGAACACCTCTGTCCTTAGCATTTCAGTTAACAGGAAGGTTAGGAAACAAACCCAAACCACTTTGCATGCGTAAAGACACAGGTTCAGTCTTGGCATCTCCATTCAAAAGATCACGAAAGAGATAATGGGGCAGATGATTTCTTCATTGGCTGCTGCTAGGGACTGAGATATACAAGTAAGCAGCTTGAAGACTGAAGGGAGTTAAGATCACCTTTGCTACAGTTTGCATCTCTAATTTGTTTCCTGGGGGGGGGGAAGGGTTAAAACCCCTTTGAAGTACTTGCTGAAAACTAAAACTTTGCATTAGTGATTAAATATTGGGGGGAAGAGAGGGGACTCGACTTTGCTCCCAGAGAGAAGCAGCAGACCTGCTCCAACAGGGGACGCATTACCTACCGAACAAAATACCTCTTTTTCCCATCATTCCTCTTCCCTTCCTTGTAGTCCCTAATGGATCAGCTACACTGCTTCCCCCCCCCCCCCCGCACTTGCATGTAAAGTTAACTCAATTATTAAAAGCACTGAGTGCATCGTGGTCGGACTGTGCCGGGAAGCGCTGGCTCAGTCGCTTCCTGTCCTCCGCTGGTGACCACATCCCTATGCAGGAGGAGGAAGGATTAAAGGGGGAAGGAAGGAGGAGAGTAGAAACAAGGACGACAAACTTTAAGAAAACCCCCCCCCCACAACAAGAAACAAGGATCTTAAATATAACAACCAGAGGCCATCAGCTGTCCTAGCACTACCCACCCCCCAAGCAAAGAATTAAGATTCAGCTTCCGAGATTGAAGCCACATCAAGTGAAGAAAAACTACCAAAAACACATGACCCCCCCAAAAAATACTGCACGCAGGAGGAGGAGTTTGAAGCTATACAAGTTGAATACAAGATTTAAGAGTCCTGGTGTACCATAAACACACTCTTCTACATCTGGTCAAAAGCCTGAGTTTACAAATGCTGTCTTCACACAAAGCAGTGGTCTAAAAACGTGGATTCAAATCCCACTCGTGTCACAAATTATATAACCGTAACTATATCCTACAATCTACGGACACACAATATCTAATACCGCATGTAAACGAACTGTACAAAATCAAAAGTACTATGCACCTTTGCGCTGGCCTTGTCCTGCCACTTCTCATCACATCCACGAGGACGGACTATGAATGGCCATGTGCACAAACAGAACTGTCACTTTAGTTCATCCACTGCACTTTTAACAGCATCCTGACCCCCTGGGATTTAATAACTTCTGTTAATCAATCACATCTCCACTCTAAAACAAAAAAAGGTTCATCTGGGAAATTTCTGGGTAACAGGATCCCAACGTCCATCAGCAAAAACAAGCCGAAACCTTACATCCAAGGCTCGCGTCTTGTACTGAACGGATGAATTAGAAAAGACGGGAACCCCACTGTATGTTTATTAAGGCTAGGATATTTTGAGGCTAATTCCCAACTCCCCACTTCTTCTACTGCACGGAACTCAGAACAAGATCAGCACAAGATTAAATAGCAGACAAGCCAGGACCTGATACGACCAAGGTTAAAGGTCATCCCTTTTGGGGTGAGGGGGCTCTTATCACCTTCACATCACACCACTCATCGTTTCAACGGGATGCAGCTCAACCCAGGGATCGCCCTGCCCCTCTCGTCTCCCACTCTCTCCATGCACAGACATATATATATACCCCACAAGGCACTAACCGAACATGCCTAACCCCCTGGATGGCAAAGGGGGCAACGTTGCCGGGGGTCTTTCTGTGGAGAACATCGCCAAGGCGCAAGACGACAGGGGTCTCTCAGCGAACCTGTCTGGAGAGCATTCTCCCCACTCTCCCTCCCCAGGAATGAGGAGGAAGAGGAGGCGTGGCCCAGGCAAATCACAGGCAGCTTCGGATGTAGGTCTGAAAGGTGTGTGGCGAGGTCAGCAGGCCGGTATTCCTCCTCTGGACCGGGGGCACGCTTTATCTGGATCCATGCGGAAAGCAGGCCCGTTGGAGGTCCACCTTTCTAAAGATCAGCCACCACCACCACCACCACCATCATCACCACCACCATGCAATGAAACAGCAGGAGGGGCAACCGTGGTGGTGGTCTTCTTCTCCTCCTATGGCCTGTTCAGATCCTCCTGGCAGGTGAAGCACCTCTGGGTCTCAGCCTGGTGGGCAGCAGGGGGTAAATCAGAAGGCATATTGGGGGGGGGGGAAGGAGATGAAGAAAGAGGCCAGGTGGTTGGTTGTGCAAGGGTGTGGGTGTGCAGGAGAGGAAGGTGTGTGCGTGCACAGGCAGCCCAAGTTTTCCAAAGGTCAGAAGGGGGACACCGAGCTGTGCAAAAGGACCGTCCAGCGGGGTGGGGGGTTGGGGGGCTTCCCTCTTAGTCCACCGCGAAAAGGGTCCGCCCCCTTCCTCCCCAGGAAAAAAGAAAAGTGGGGAAAGGGAGGGGGGAGTAGAAGAGCAGCGGCAGAGGGAAGAGCCGCCGCCCCCGCCGGTCCGCCTGTTCCGTCCCCCGCCAGCAGCAGCAGCAGCAGAAACGGCGACCGTAGCCGGGCAGGATTAAAGGGCGCGCGCAGGGAAAAGGGAGGAAAGCGCGCGGAGGGGGGGGAGAGAGAGAGAAAGGGAGGGGAGGGGGTGGAGGGCGAGGGCTCCAAGTTGTCCGGCTGTTCCGTCCCTCCGCCGCCGCCCCTCCGCTTCCTCTTCTCGCTGGGCTGTCGGCGACAGGCGGGCGGTTGCTGGTCGCGGAGGGGGGGGGGAGAAAAAGAAGGAGAGGAGGCTGTCGCTCCGCCTGTCGCGCCGTCCCCTCCGGTTGTAACCAAACACCATTCACTGCCTTCTCCCGCCTTCCTTCCTCCTCCTCCTCCTCCTTTCCCCGCCGCTCTGGGCTACGAACAAGGGCGGCCCCCCGCCCGAACCCTCACCCCTCCCTTCCCTCGCTCGCCCTCCCTCCCTCTCCCTCACACATACACACAGACATACACCGGGGCGCGCGCACCGCCAGCCCCGTCACGCATGCCCAATTAGCCCCCGGCAGGCCATTGGCTGCCTCCAACGCCGGGTCATTCACATGCAAATGAAGCCCCCCCCAGTCTTTCTTTTTTTTTTTTCTCCGTCACACGCGCGCACCAGGCGGCTTCGCATTGGCCGCCGCTGGAATGTCAGTCATATGCAAAAACAAGAACGGGTCACGGGGACAAAGAGAAGCCTATTGGCTGCGGTTTACTCCAGCTCTTTCTCCCTCTCCACCCCCCCCCTCCCCTTCGCTTTCGTCGTTTCTACTCTACCGCCTCGGGCTCGCTCGCTCGTCAGAACCCTGGGAGAGGGAGAGACCACGCCCGGGAGGGGTGGGGGGGTGAGAAGGAATGGGCGAGGGAAAGATGACGCCTGAAAGAGGGGGGGGAAGGAGAGAGGGAGGTGGCTAAGGTGAAAGGAGGGCCGGTGGGGCGNAACAAGCTGCAGAAAAGCAGAACGCGGGGGGGGGGGGGAGTTGGAGCGAGGGTGGGGTTAAAAGCGAGCCCTAGAAACAGGTTCACACGACTCCCTGAACGTGGTGACTCGAAACAACACTTTTTATGGGCGGCCCAGAAAAACGCTTGAACATGAAAGAATCCAGGCAGCCTGGAGTTCCGCGACATACAAAGCCGGTCTAAGATCCAATCACAGTTTACGCGAAACACCGAGACCACCTCCCCAACTTCCAAAACTTGACAGGTCGACATAAGGAGCACGATGAGCCCAACGTTTCCTGTTACTAAGCAAGACGGCATACGTTTTGCCCCATTTTACGACCTTTATTGCCACAGCTGTTAAGCGAATCGCTGCGGTTTTAAGTTAGTAACGTGCGGCGGTTAAGCCGAATCCGGCTTCCCCACTGACTTTGCTTGTCAGAAGGTCGCCAAAGGGGATCGCCTGACCCCCGTCTTGCAACAACCTCCGTGAACATGTTGCCAGTTGTCTGAATTCTGATCATGTGGCCATAGAGATGCTGCAAGGGCCATCAGTGTGAAAAACTGACACTTTTTTCAGTGCCGCTGTAACTTCAAACAGTCACTAAACGAAACGGTTGTAAGTCGAGGACTACCTGTCTCTAACCTGGAAAACAAATATGCTTCCTGGGCCCAGCCAGCTGAGGAAAATGCTGAGGAGAGGGGTGGGTGGGAAGAGATGCATTCAATGGCGTGGACAATATACATTCCCCACACATTCCTTCTTTCTCCATGTGCGTTTCTGCATGTTGAAAGAATTTTCTGCCTCTCTACCAGCTCATAACACTTCTGAATCTGAATAAAGGCTTGCTGAAGTTTACACACCTATGTTGAAGGTTGAGGCCGGGGTCATCAGATCGGCTGACACCCAAAGCTGTCTGTACATGCTAAGGTGAGCGCCAGGCTGGCTGTGCGCGCACACACACACACACACACACACACACACCCCTGCAGGCCAGCATCATTATTTTACACCTGGCTTGGGCACAGATGTCTTCAGCCAGGCATGCAAAGGAAGGGAGAGACCCTGAAATGGGAACCCCATTGTGCGTGCACACCCGTAATGTGCCACTGAATGAGAGTCACTCCTGTTTCTTGCAGTTAGTGGCTGGCAGGCAGCCCAGCTGGGGATTAAAAGCTTGCAGCACAGATGCATTCCTGGGATAATCTCCCTACCCTGGGGCAGGGTGGGAGAGAAGTGAATGCATGGGGGACGGGTGAATGTCTGAATGTCAGCGTCTGGACTGGATTGTGTGTGGTTGTGTGGTATATGCCCCTCCCCGCCTCCTTTTCCAGAGAAGCGGCCTCCACTTTGTGCTGCTCTCCCTATGACTCACACTCGCCTCCTCCCTTAGCATCACAATCTCGTCCTGCACATGGCTGCCTGACTCAAAATACCGCTTCTGCTCATGTCTGGGGGGGGGGATACAGCCAGTTTCCCCCCCCCCCGCGCCCAGCAGGCAGCCAATAGGCAATGAGGTGAAGCGAGGAGACACACAGGAACACCCCCACATACACACACTACATCTGGGCACCAGGCCAGACCAGGCTGGGCCTGGGCGAGAATCCCATTGTTAAAGCCGGGGTGGGGGGGGGGAGACACACAAACACACCACTCCCAGCACGCACTGTACTATCCCCGGACACAATGAGGTAGAGTGGACATGATTCGGTGGGAGAGGACGACAACTATGTATAAAGAACAACACCCACACTCACTCACGCTCCACAAGGTACATCCGCCCACATGCAGGCAACTCATGGAAACCTGAACTTCCTTCTCTTTCTTGCAAGATGGTCACACAATCAATCAACCGATCAATCAATCAATCAGAATACAGCTGGGAGGGACCTTGGAGGTCTTCTAGTCCAACCCCCTGCTCAAGCAGGAGACCCTATATATACCATTTCAGTCAAGTGGTTGTCCAGTCTTTTCTTAAAAACCTCCAGTGATGAAGCACCCACAACTTCTGGAGGCAAGCTGTTCCACTGGTTAATTATTCCCACAGTTAAGAAATTTCTCCTTAGTTCTAGTTTGCTTCTCCCCTTGATTAGTTTCCACCCATTGCTTCTTGTCCTGCCCTCAGATGCTTTGGAGAATAGCTTGACTCTCTCTTCTTTGTGGCAGCCCCTGAGATATTGCAAACCCCTAGTTCTTCTTTTCAAATCCCATCCACACAACAGAGAAGCATACAGGTATCTGTGTACGGGAAGATAACATATATACAGGTATTCCTCAACTTATATCCATTCAGTGTTACAACACTGAAAAAGTGACTTGTGATCGGTCTTCGCATTTACAATTGTTGCAATATCGCCATGGCTGCATGATTAAAATTCGGACTTTTGGCAACTGGCATGTATTTATAATACTTGTTTCATGTGATCGCCATTTGCAACCTTCCCAACCGGCTTCCACCAAGCAATGTCAATGGGGAAAGCCAGATTCGCTTAACGACTGCATGATTCACTTAACGACTGCAGTGATTTGCTTAGCAACCATGTCAAAAAGGTCACACATTCGAGCATGACTCACTTCGCAACCACAGTGTCAGAAATTCTGGGCGCAACTGTCGTAAGTCGAGGACTACCTGTAGACAGGACAGAAATTCCATGGGAATTTACAGGAAGAATCACCCACGCAATTAAACACCGCAGACCTCCGTGCTGCATGCAAACTCTTGATGTGCCTCCCAGAAAAGCTTAATTTTGTTAGCCAGGTAGCATTTTCTAAATGGTTCAAAGAAGAACGGACTGTGCTTTTCTGCCCCTCTTAGAGAAAAGCACTGCCCGAGGATAAGGAAGGGCCCTCCATTGAGTTGTGTCCAGAGATGCTCGATGACAGATGGAGAAAAGAGTTAGGTGTGAATCAGCCAAAGTGAAAGAGGGAGGAACCAATTTGGTCTTCTGGCTGGTCTTTGCTATAGAGCTATGTGCGAAGGCTGCCAAATTGCAGCTGGAGAAGTGTCACAGGCCGTTGGCAAGCGGACACAACCTCATCTCAGTCTCACCAGTGTGACCAAAAGTGGCTGGCTACGGTGTCCTCCTCCATTCATTATTTTAGTCTCAGGCCTGTTATTTATGTAACCTATCCTCCCTCCAGAGAAGTTCCAGGCCATAGAACTGGAATTATTCCAAGCTCTTCTGAATTTTAATCACATGAATACAACTTCTTTCTCTCTCTGTCTCTGTCTCTCCCTCTGTCTCTCTCTCTCCCTCTCTCCCTCTCTTTTCTCCCTCTCTGTCTCTCCCTCCCTCCCTCTTTCTCTCTCTCTCTCCCTCTTTCTCTCGCCCTCTCCCTCTCTTTCTCCCTCCCTCCCTCTCCCTCTTTCTCTCTCTCTCTCTCTTTTGCAGAGCTCGCACTTATCGTCTCTGGCCCTTTTGGGAAATTGAAGGTTGCGGGGCAGGCTGTGGAGCCCTCAGCCTCGTTCAAAAGGGGAGCTGTCCAGGTTCTACCATCAACTGAGGCATCCAGGCGGAAGCTCGATGGTTTCGACACTGCAAAAACTGCTTATTCTCCCTTGTTTCTCCCTCTCTCTCTCCCTCTCCCTCCCTCCCTCTCTTTCTCTCTCTCTCTCTCTGTCTCTCTTTCTCTGTCTCTCTCTCTCTCTCTCTGTCTCTCTCCTCTCACGCACAGACATTTTCACTTTCTGAAGATGCAGGTAGACCTCGACTTACGACCACAACGGAGCCCAACATTAATGTTGTTAAGTGAGACCTCTCTTAAGTGAATTTTGCCCCAGTTTACAACCTTTCTTCCACCTGTTGTTCAGCGAATCAATGCAATCGTTAAGTTAGTGACAAGGTTGTTAAGTGAATCTGGCTTTGCTCATCGGAAGGTTGCAAAAGTGATCACATGACCCCGGGTCACTGCAACCGTCGTAAATATGAGTCAGTTGCCAAGCTTTTGAATTCTGATCACGTGACTATGGGGATGATGCCTCGGTTGTGTGAAATGTGTCACTTTTTTCAGTGCCGTTGTAACTTTCAATGAACTGTTGTACGTCGAGGACTGCCTGTATTGTGATCAGGGACAGTAGAAGAACATTACTAAATACATAGAGAATAATCAAACTAATTAACTGAATTGAATTAAAAAGCAATTAAATCCAGCTTTTCTTCTAGCCCCCTCTATTTTGGGGGAGGATGACCCCCCCCGGGCACGCCATTTAAAGATCAAGCGTGGCTATTGACTTTAAAAATGTTGCCCAGCCTTGGTTCACAGTTAAGACTGAACTGGGACTGATAGCTGATTGCTCTCTTAACAAGCCAGCGGCATAAAGCAGGATTTATTCTTGGCTTGTGATTTTTGACTTGCCAGGAAAGAACAAAACCAGAGACTTTTGATATAAGACCAAGTCAGAGGCTTCCAGCTGTCAGCAAAGGCCAAACTGCTTGTATTAATAGGCTTACATGGTCCTGAGAAGCCAGAATTCTAAAGAATTTTGATTTAACATCATGTCCAAAGTATTTGTTACTTCGCTCTTCGCTTTCTCTCTTCAGTCTGTCTGAACGCTGCCCGTTTTATAGTCTTACATATTAATTACCAGGTAAATATGGAAGCTTGATCACAAGTTTCTTCCAAAACCATAAGAGTCCCGCTCACTTTCATATTTTGACCCATAAAAGAAAATTTAATAGGATGCATAAAAACAAAATAAGGCATTGGAGGAAACAGGATGACATAATTTTGGTATCTTTCATATTTTAAAAACTCAAATATTGCAAAATGGGGTCGCTTGGCTACAGCTTTCCATAGTAGTCCTTGACTTACAACCGCAATGGGGACCAAAGTTTCCGTTGATAAACAATGGGATTACCAAGTGAGTAACACACAATTTACAACTCATTTTTGACAGGGTTATTAAGTGAATCAGGTGGTTGTTAAGCGAATCTGGCTTCCCCCATTGACTGGGAAAGTCACAAACCCTGATCCTATGAACCTGGGATGCTGCAACTCTCATAAACATATACCGGTTGCCGAGAGCCCAAATTTTGACCATATGACCGTGGGGCTGTTGTGACAGTTTTAAGTGTGAGGACCAGCTGTAAGTCACTTTTTCCAGTGCTGTTGTAACTTCAAATGGCCATTAAATGAATCATTGTAGGTCGAGGACTACCTGTAACTGGGTGTTCTGACCCAGCTCCCCAAACACGACAAACCCTCTGAAGTTAACTCGAAGATTCCTTTATTAGAAGCGCCAGCAGCCCCGGTAAAAAGTTTCTCTTTCACCTCAGGCTAACAAGTCCTGCCACATCTATTCATCTCTGCCCCCTGCCTTTTATCCCCAGAGCTAAGGTGGGGCTTCGCTAGCAGCGGTGGCTCTCCCTTACCAAGGACCGGCCCACGGATTTCCACTGCTCTCCTCTCCTCTGCCTTCTGCACATCCGCGCGTCAGGCACTGGACCCAGCTGTTCCTCCGCTTCCTCATCAGCCACCTCCAGACCTGGGGGCTGTTGACTCTCCATCTGAGGGCTGACGGACAGCCCAGGCTCCGCCTCTCTCTCTTCTCTCTCTCTCTCTGCCAGCTCCATTCCATCTTCCCCCTCGGAGCCCTCAGGTTGCCTTGATGCTGACCCTGACTCCCATGCCTCCTTCACATCTGCTTTGGCTGCTGGAGGGGCAGGCGGCCGACAGGCCACAACACTGGGTTAGTCATACATGGCATGGAACTCCATCTGGGGACATTGAATCAGGGTGCACAAGAGTCCCTAAATTTACTCCCAATTGCTTCACAAAAGGATCATATGAGGATCCCTTGTGAGAAATACACACAGGCGAAAACATGTGCACGTTCCCGGCAAGGCAGCGCACGCAGGAAACACATCTTTGTTATGGACGCTAAGGGGGAATATACAAGCAAGTCCACATGAGGATGTGGTAATGTCAGCTGGTACCTTTGCAGTGAGTTTCCCAAAATCAAGCCTGCTTCCCTTGCGTTAAAAGCCACAGGCGACCATATAGAATGCCACCCCCCCCCAACACACACACACACAGATCAGATCTGGATCAGATCCCTCCCATCAATGATAAAAATAGAGACAGGGCTCCGAGCAGCCGGGAGACGGTAGTCTTGGTTACCAGTTGCCGGGAGACAGCAACCTGCATATGTGATGCTGAAGGGGGGACCGGAACCCAACCTTAGGAATCAGAAAAGCACATGCCACACAATTCCTTAGCTTTTAAGCTTCTCCCCAACTATGTACCCCTTTCCTCATCACATCAGAGACCCCCCTCCCCACGCACACACAACAGTATGTAAAACCTGGATGTCCTTGGAGCAGTGTTTCTCAACCTTGGCTGCTGGAAGATGTGTGGACTTTAACTCCCAGAATTCCCCAGCCAGCTCTGCTGGCTGGAGAATTCTGGGAGTTGAAGTCCACACATCTTCCAGCAGCCAAGGTTGAGAAACACTGCCTTGGAGCATACATTTTATACAATCTTCTCACTCCCAGGACCCAAATAATCCTCTGATTAAAGATCTGAATTCAGAGTTCCTGATATATATATAGGGAGGAGATCCTGTGGCTCAGAGGTTAAAGCATTTGCCTAATAATGCAAGCTGCCCAGGTTCGAATCCAATAAGGGGTATGGCTAGCTGATGAGAGCTAAATAGCTTGAAATAGATCTATACTAGTCTCCCTTTATTTATTTATTTATCAGTAAAAATATGTCACACATAGAAACCTCACACACACACACACACACACACACACACACACACACACACACACACAGATCTGGTGCTTTACATGTGAAGCTTGTTAAGAGGAATAGCTTTCGATAAGATTGGGAACATGATGTATTGCTCAGGCACATCTTGGGGAGAGGGGTTCTCAGAAGCAGAGGGCCGGACCTCGGGGCCAAATCTAAGGACCCCCAACCCTTGGGGATTGCCAGATGACCATTTGGAAGTCAACTGTGGTCAACCCCACAGCATCGAACATCTGGAGAACCTCAGCGGCTGGGCGAGCTTAAGCCAATGATGGATACATCAACTCACTCCAGAATTCTTGCCTTATATGCACAGGGAGGCAAGCCACACACGTTGTTAGAAAGGCTCCACTTTTAATTGTTTTAATTGTTTTTCCTTCGGGGGGGGGGGGCTTATCCTTTTCTGCAAGCAATGGCAGGCTTTCCAAAACAAGCTAATGCATTAGCAAATTCCGTTTTACAGGTAGTCCTCAACTTAGGACCGCAACTGAGCCCCAAATTTCGGTTGCTAAGTGAGACGTTTGTTAAGTGAGTTGACCCCCCCACCCCCACCCTTTTACCACCTTTCTTGCCACGGCGAAGTGAATCACTGCAGTTGATAAGCAAGTATCCCGGTTGTTAAGTGAATCCGTCTTCCCCCATTGACTTTGCTGGTCAGCAGGTTGCAAAAGGGGATCACGTGACACACACCCCCCCGGGACACAGCAACGGTCATTAAGTATGAACCAGTGGCCAAGCCTCTGAATTCTGATCACACGATCATGGGGATGCTACAAAGGTCATAACTGTGAAAAATGGTCGTAAGTCACTTTTTTTTCGGTGCCATTGTAACTTCGGTCAGTAAACCGACTGTTGTAAGTCAAGGACGACCTGTACAGCTAAAACGTAGAACTGTGTGTGCGTGCGTGTACACGCACACACACACAGAGCTGGCAAACAGGTTTGGCTTTTTCACTCTGAAGCCGGAATAGAGAAGCGGTTGTAAGTCCTGGAGCTGCACCGATTGAAGGGGGGGGGGATAGATAGGTGAGCTCTATCCTCCAGAAACACTTAGCCACATAAACACTTCCTCATGACTTCATTGCACCACTCTTGGCACAATCACGTGTCCTATATGATGCTCCAGCTGGCTTACACTCAGATGCAGCAGCCCACGTACACCGAGTATTTAAAAAAAAAAAAAAGAAGAGGAGGCAATACCAGAAAGGTACCTTTAATATCCAGCCCTTACAGGAAGCCGTACTCTCATGCTGCTGGCAGACTCAAGTGTCCTATTGTTCCCGCAGAGGATTGGATAGATAAATGTACTGCAATGAACCCCTATGCACACACACACCCCCACATCATGCACGCACCCCCAATGCAGACAGGTGGAAATGTCCCTTTCTTTTCCAATAAAAAGGACCGTATACATTCATGTCTCGGTTCTGGTCTTTTAACAGATTACTATATTTCCTTGATACTGTTTTTCCTCCCCAAAACGAGGGGCCAATGCAGAAGAGGGCAACCTTTTGATCTCCAGAAACCACATGAAACGTTTGAAAACCAAAGGGCTGCAACAGATGTAGCTGTGTAACACATGTTGGCAGGGCTGGGCTTTTCTTTTCTTTCTTTTTTCTTTTTCTTTCTTCTTTCGGGGTTTTTTTTTTCCCCCTTAGGCTTTTAAACTTTTAAACTTTAAAGCCTGTCGTTGGAATGCTTACATTTATTTATTTCTGGCCTCAAAAACCCTAACCCTAAAAAAAAGGGGGGGGGATTATACCACCTTTTTTTTTTTACAGCAGTGGTCAGAAAGGGCTCCAGATGCTGCAAAAAGAAAAGAAAAAGGGAGGGAGGGAGGGAATTGGGAACCCACCAGCAAAGGATACAATAGCTTTTCCTTGCTGGTAACAGGAGGCAGATCAAAGCACTGGTCGTTCTAGAACGGGACTTTTATACTGCTGCTTCTCTCTCATCTGGTTTCCTTCAACATAGTGGATCACAGCTTTATATAAGTTCTAATAAGCATTAAAGAGTTGCGGTACTGCTCATCTCATCTTTGGGGTATGTTTTCTCTCTCTCTCTCTCTCTCTCTCTCTCTCTCTCTCTCCCTCTCTCTCTCTGTCTTTCCTTCTTTCTTTTTCTTTCTTTTCTTCCTTCCTTCCTTTCTTCCTTCCCTCTTTCTCTCTCTTTTTTCTTTGTCTTCTTTCTTTCTCTTTCT
>QLTV01003970.1:107032-122931 GCA_003457575.1 Thermophis baileyi
TTTCCTGTTACTTTCATCCTTGCTTGGAATCCACCTCTGTAGCATCTGGCTGCAGATGCCTGGGTCAAGAAGGACCCTGGGGGAGGGGGCAATGAAATCCTCTAAGGCAGGGGTCTCCAACCCTGGCAGCTTTGCTGGCTGAGGAACTCTGGGAGTTGAAGTCCACAAGTCTTAAAGTTGCCAAGGTTGGAGACCCCTGCGCTAAGGAAAACCAGGTTTGTTTGTTTTGTTAAAGGTTAATAGCCTGCCGAGGCCAATAGAGAAGGAAAGCAAAACTGCAAATTCTATTTTAGTTACAGAAAAGAGACTTTCCCTCCCTTGAGCAGATTGCTTGTTTCGGGCTTGTGCGAAGAAATCAGCGCCGCTTCTCCTGCCACTGGCAGCAGCCCACTCATTTGCCAGCATGGATTCCTGGTCACCTAGGACTACCCAAGCAAAGGTTCAGTTTTGTACGAGCTCTTTGGACAAGCCTCATGCCAAGGGGGAAAAGAGCGGTTGTCAGAACTGCTTGGAATTCTGAAATTAGAATATGGAAACTCAAAAACAGGCATTTGCACTGGGACTCCTTCCATCACCACGGCCAACTCACCACAGACAACTCACCACAGTCAACTCACTATGGCCAACTCACTACAACCAACTTGCCATGGCCAACTCACCATGGCCAATTAGAATGGGACAACTTGCCACAGCCAACTCGCTGCAGCCAACTCGCCACGGCCAACTCGTCATGGGACAATTTAACAATTCAATTTATTTAAAATAAATCAAAAATGCTTTTAATGTTTTCATGGTTGTCATTCCCATTTCATGTTGTTTCTCCTTTTGCATCCTTTCTTTAATAAATCTTTATTCCACCGTTCCTTTGATATTCGTGTAACTCTTGCGCTGCGGTGAGTTGGCCATGGCAAATTGTCCGCGGCGAATTGTCGTAGAGCCCCCCGCACCTTGCCCGAGAGCCACTAAGGCTAAGCAGTTTGGGTTTTACACTGTTTACATTTGGGCCTGGAGGGATGGGAAAAGTGAAAGAAACACAGAGAGGCAAAAGCGACGACACCCGAAGACAAAACCAAAGAGAATCGAGTAAGCCCCAAAGCTTACCTGTGCCAGGTCTTCCCATGATGATATCCTTCTTGGGAGTAGGGTGGCTGGTGTACTCTCCGGGGACAAGGAGAGGCAGGAGGGCAGCTGGGGAGGGGTGGAAGGCCACAGGCTGAAAGGGGGAGGACACACTGAAGACGGGTGGGGCTTGTTCGGGGACAGATACCACGCTAGGCTGGCTGGAAGGCAGAGTTCGGCCCACATTAATGGGCACCGGCATTTGCAACTGCCCTTTGCCCGACAGGTGTTCCTTGGAGCCAGCTTTCCCCATCCTTGGGCTGCCCCCTCGGCTCTCCAGCGGCTTCTCTGTGAACTTGGAGGGCAACGGGACATCGGGGTTACGCACAATCACGGGGGAGTCTCTCTGCACGGCAGGCACTCTCCTCACTGTGGGGCTCGGGTCGGAGGTCAGTCCAGCCGGCGGGGGCACCAGCAAGAGCGGGGAGGCCTGCTGGGAGTGCGAGGAAAAGGGCCCAGCGCCCGCAGGCGACACAGCCCGGAAACCAGCAGGGGTGGAAGGGGTAGGGGTGTGGGAAATGGATTCCACGCCCGAGTCGAGACTGTCGTTCTTGTGGAAGTCAGCCGCCGAGCTGGTGCTGCTGTGGTGCGACTCGGCTTTCCGCTTACTGGGACTCATTGGCACGGTGAAGGTAAGATTGGTCTGAAAGCTGATGCCCGAATGATGGCGCTCCCGGGAGGTGGCGTGGTGCAGCATCTCAGGGCTGAGCACGGCACCCCCGACTCCCTTTGGGGTGCTGGCACTCACATGGCGGCTGCGAGCAGCAGCCCGCTGGATTACGGGCGAGGCGTTAATGGGGCTGAAATTGGCTGGACGGAAGCCAAAGAGAGGGGAAGGCGATGGGGAGGGGGCAGGGGAGAAGGGGGACTGGTTGGAGACCGGCGAGAAAGATGGGGTGCCCGAACGGGAGCTGCCCAGGGACACCAGCATGACGGCAGCTTCGCACTCGTCAAACTCAAAACGCGACAAATCGGCAGGAGCCACTAGCCGAGGCCGCGAGTCCCCTCGGGCACTGCTGGCCTCACTGTCCCGCGACGTCTCGTCCCAGTCAAACTCGGCGCTGCCCTCCCGCAGGCCACTGGCTCGGCCTTCCGAGAGGCTTTCCATTTCCTTGGTGCGCATGGAGAGGTGACGCGAGCAGTAACCCCGCCGCTGGGACTCCTTCATGCAGCCGTCCCGCGAGCAGAGTCGCCGCCACTGCTTCCCGTTGAACTTCTTGCGGATGCCGTTGGGGGTACACACCACGTCTCCTTTCTTGTACTTCTGCTGGGCGGCGGTGAGGGGCGTCCGGGAGCGAGAGGACCCTGGCGTGCTGCACTTATCCACGGACATCACGCTGCTGCTGCGGCTTCCGCTCGCTTCCGGACTCAGCAAAGGCGATCGCTGCTCAGGAAGGCGAGGGAAGGCTGGCGACTTTGGGGGGGACAGGATCTGGGGTGGCACCACCATGGACTTCTCCTCTGCCCGCACCCCAGCACTAATCTTGGATACTTCGGCGTCTTCGGGCTGCTTGGACTCGGGGCACGAGAGAGCCAGAGCAACTTCCTCTGGCTCTGGCAACGGAGGCATCGTTTCGGGTGGCTTGTTGTCTTCAGAAGGATTGTCACAATGCCACGGGGAGTGCAGAAGGCGCAGGGCAGAGCGGGGCACCCAGGCGGAGTCTTTGCGGGCGGCACTGGCAGTTCCAGGGAGAACCACCGGATGGGTGAATTGCACTTTGTAAGAAGCAGGTTTGACACTGACTTCCACCACCGTGCCTTCCTGGTAAGCGGTCTCCTCGGGGTCCACACAAGCACAGACTGGGGTACCCACAGCCAAAGCTCCAGGGGGAGGGGTAGCGTCCAGCACAATATCCACAGCAGCAGATCCCAGGGCCCCTTCGTAATATGCCGTGACCCGGTCCCCCACAAACTGCACCCCCAAGTCCTGCCCTCGTCTGACCTGCTTCACAACGGCTGGCTGGAACAGTCCATCCCGCCGAGCCAGCACCCGCTGGGAACGCAGCTGGCGCAGGTCGTACGCACTGGGGGGAGTCGCCCACATGTTTCCCAACCCCTTGTCGTTCTCATCCGCGGAGTGCTCGCTGGCTGTGTCCGTGCTGGAAGAAGGGCAGCGCCGAGGCTCATCCGCCAAGGTGGCGGCTACGTTCTCACTGCCGTTTGATTCTTCACCCCCAGGGAACTTCCGGCATGGCGCCCGCGACTTAAAAGTAGCTGTCTTGCGGTTCAAGGAGGCTTCTGTCCCACAGGCCTCGGCCCCCGCCTGTGTTTCACCTTCGGGCAGTTTATAGGGGTCATCGTGAGCTCCGGCCAAGTCCCGCAGGCTGGGGTCCATCTGTACTTGCATGCGCCGGGCACCCACAAATGCTGGGGGTTGATCGGGCGCCTCCTCTTCTGCTCCTTCTTCAAGCGCGGGGCTCTCGTCAATGGTGGTCTTGCGCTTCTGAGTTTTGGCCCGGGTGGAGGGTGGAGAGCGGCTGCAGCTGCTGCTACCGGAAGAGGAGGAAGAGGAGGAACTGGCAGCCTTTCTCACTGGTTTCATCTTCCTCCCAGGCTGGGCATAGATTCAGGGAGCTAAGAGGAAACAGACAAGAAGGAGGTTACCGGGCCATCCTCCATTCTACCACTCCCCTGTAATCGGATTTCTCCAACCATCAACTTAATCCTCCGAGCTCAAGAAGTCTGAAATTTTGGTTTTAAAGCGGACTGTCACATGTTTTGAAATGTGTACAAAATAACTTTCCTGCTTGAGCCATAAACTACTTATTAATAAACACGTACTTTCTCGGCTATTCCTCACTTCTGAGGACTCAATAATGCCTCTTTGCTTTTTGTCTGTACTTCCCTTCCCCGTTATTCTCATCCAATTCCTTATCCTGAACTCTCTAACTCCAAACTGTACGAAGGCCTCTCAATTCCAGCCTGGGAGCTGGAAATAAATAAGCATGCACATTTTTAACAAGCTACACATTATATGTATGTACAAAAAGACATTATGTAAGAATATCTATATGCAGGCAAAGTGATTTTTTAAAATTTAAATGTAAACCCATCCTAAGGGTTTTGTTTGTTTGTTTTTTGATATTCTAGGCACTTACTCCTGCTGGAACAAGCAAAGAATTAATTTAAAATAAATCATGTATGTATGTGTGTGTGTGTGTGTGTGTGTGTGTGTGTGTGTGTGTGTGTGTGTGTGTACGCGCACGCACACACACATACGCTACAGTTCCAGCACTTTTAATATTAGATCCCAATTCAGTGTCAATGTGATTATAGGAGAAATTACAACTTCCATTGTTAGGTTCAAAATATCCCATTAATGTAGATTTAGTATCTACTTGAACCTAGCCTTTCTGGTGATAAACTATCTAGGTAACAACAAATGTGATCCTTAACACTGGTGATTCTGCTGAAGGACATTCCTGGACTTCAATGAAGTCCGAAAGAGTGAATTGCTTTTTCAAATATTAATTATTATACACATAACTATTAGAGAGTCTGTTTGGTCTAGTGGGTAAGGCACCAGGCTAGAAACTAGGAGAAGGTGAGTTCTAGTCTGACCTTAGGCATGAAAGCTGGCTGGGTGACTTTGGGCTAGTCCCTCTCTCTCAACCCAACCCACCTCACAGGGTTGTTGTTGTTGTTGTGGGGGAAATAGGAGGAGGAATGTGTGTTGGATGTGTTCGTCGCCTTGATTTGTTCGTCAAGATAATCAAGTCGAGATGCCAATAAACAAACAGCTCAAAACAAGCCATTTTCTTCACACTTAATAAAGCTCATTGACTCGATGCTCTCTCATTCATTCCCTACCAACCTTGGCCCAACTGAGAAGATTCTAAATTTTATAGGCTTAAGCTTAGGCAGTATTGGAGGAACTTGATTCATTTCTGATAGTAAATTATGGCAGGGAAGTGAAAACAGAATTGTTTGGAGGGCTCCCAAAGAGTCCTCCTGAATTCCTATCTCCCTTGCTGGCCAGAGAGAGGAGGAGGATGCAAAGGAATGCAACCCATCCGCTAACTTAGTCAAGTAGAGAAGGAGGCCAAATTTCCGTCTTTTCCCCCCACCCTACCAAAAGAAAGGGCCAACGGGGGAGGGGGGAGAGAAAGACAGAGTCTTCCTGGAAAAAAGCAATCTAAGGATCGTCTGTACAATATCCATAACGTTATCATTTTAAACCCCTTCCTTCCAGCTTGCAAACATCAGCTGTTTGAGAAGAGAAAGGACCACCGATATGTGGGGCCAATGGCCCTGCTAAGCTTTTAGCGGTCTCCTTGCCCCCTCTTTCTTGGGTACCTGGCCTGAGCCTTGCCTTTCTTTAATGCACAGAATTCTGCGTATGCTTAGAGGCATTCTTTCTCCATTACATCACATCTTCTTGGCATCTACTTCAGATTCCTTGCAACTCAGCCAGGGAGGAGGTTTGCAAACAATCAGGTGCAGGTGTTCCTCATCACAGCCCCTCCCTCTGACTCCCCCAGCCCCAAATCCCATTCCCCAGGTGGGAAACCTCCGGAAGGGATTTTTCCACAGAGTCCCCCTCTTATCCTTGCTCCCCAAGTTTAGCTTGTGCCATCTTTCCTCCCCCCCTTCTCTTTGAAAAGCCAACCCTCAATCCCCTCCTCCTCCTGCAGGTGACCTTGCTCACTTTCCCACCCCACCCCCACCCTTAATGCTTTCCAAAAACCTGCGATCCTTCTCTTGGATCTTATGGATGTCTCCTCTCTCCCCCCCCCCACTCCCCATTCGGCACTTCGGGAAGACCCTCCCATATTATGCAACTCCTGTACTTACCAGCCTCTCCGTCCCACTCCTGCTACAGGCAGGCACCGGCCAAGCTTTCCTGTCAATCCCTCCCTATCCCATAATAACTGGTATTGGGTCTCAGCTTGGAACCTTGCCTCCTCGGTGGCATCCCATAATAAACATGCCTGCGCTCGTTCGCTTTCCCTCTCTCTCTCACGCACACACATACAAACAGACACGCAAGCCAGCCCCTGCATTCTGATGGGGAAAGAGGCAAAGTTGGGGCGCTCCTGGATTCCCCCCCCACCCTTTTTTTTTTTTTTTTTTTTTGCAAAGGGCTGTCCCAGCTCTGCAGGTTCTCTCTGGGGCGAACCATTAAAACTTGGGGGCAACAAGTGGGGAATGCCCCGGGTCCCAGAGTTGGTACCTCCCCAACATAATTGGGAGGGGGGGGGACAAATCAATAAAGTTGGCTCTGCCATGTATTTCTCTTCCTACTTTGAAGGTTCCGGGTTGCAGATGTTTCCTTCTGCAGATCTTCCCCTTCTCCCCCCCCACCTCCCCGCCTTTGGTGGGGGGGTGCTAAAGTTGGCACCTCCCAGCCCCCTTACCTGAACGATCCCCCTTTTCCAGAGTGCCAAAAGTCTCTATCCAGGAAATCTTGGAACAGTTCGATTTCTTCCCTCCCCCCCCTTTTTTTCCCCCCGATGGTCCAGCCCGAGCCCCTCTCGGCCCCTCCGAGCCCCTTTTACTCCAACAGACAAAATGGTGAATGAATCTGGACCAGCTGGAAGAGCCGACCAATCAGCGCCCACAACTCCGTGACAGATTTTCGGAACAGCCAACAGCTCCTCAGGGCAGGTTTCGCATGCCCCGCCTCCCGCGACAGGCAGCAAGCGCAGCCTATCAGCGCTCCAGAGGGAGGGCCGTACCGCTCAAAGGGCTCCTGCCCCTCCCTTGAGAAGAACACTTACAGTAACCTGTGAAAAGGCGACTTCGGGAAGGAGGGGAAGGCACTTAGCATACAGTAGCCAATAGGAATGAAGAGGTGGAGCCAGAAGGAAAGACTTGTTTACCTGGCGCAAGGCGAACAGGAAGAAGGCACCCTACTCTAAGCCTCATGGGACATGTAGTCCTTCCAAGGGCTCTCCTCTTTACCTGATTAAGCAGTCCTGCTTTCCCAGAAAAATTTTAATTCCCAGAAAGTACCGCGAAACAGGGCTGGGCGAAGGAGAGCGAGCGAGCCTGACTCTGTGGGGCTTGTAATTTTGCGCCTTATCCTTCCCTATCGGGACTGAGGAAAGAAAAGACACCAACTCCCATGTCGCACCAGGACACAAAGCCGCCCCGTCTTCGAAACGCTGGGCGCGCAAAGCCTCACGGCCCTAGTAGTCCCGGACCCCATCAAGTGTTAAGAGAAGAAACCAGGAAGTTCTCCTAGACGGACGAACAACTCCCAAGATGCAGCGCGCACCGCTGCTCTTCAAAAGGTGGCGATGCCGGATTAGTTCAGGCGAGCGAAAACCTCGGGGAGCGGCGCTTGACAACAGGAAAAGTGGAAGAGCGCGAGAGCCAAAAGACTAGCACACCCATCATGCTTTGAGGAAACAGACCGCCTGCGGCCCAAGATGCCGGCGCGCGGGCTCCATGGGAGTTGTAGTCCGCAACGGCGACCCTTCCTTCCGATATCCTGGGGAGTCCACTATGGAAAAACTACCGCTCCCGTCAGGCTGTGCAGGTGAATTCGAGTGCGTCCCCTCCCCCCTGCAGGACTGCAAAGTACAACTCCTGAGGTGAAGGAAGGTAGACTTCGTTCCCCTCAGAAATCCCCTCACTGGAGGGCTCGTTTGAATCCATTTGCATGTCATTAGCATATTCATCAACTTACCGGGGGTCCGCTCTTGGCCTGTCTTGTCCCGGCCGGGCCTCTCGCGCTTCCTCTCAGCAACAGAGGAGCCACCGCCGACAACGCCGCGACCAATCAGCGGCCGGACCGGGATTTCCCCCTTTCCCACGTGGGGATGGGAGAGGCGGGACCGACAGCAGCCAATCCTGACCTGGGGCGGCCGAAGAATGAAGTCATCACGCTGTAGTTTTATTGGTCGCCCTCGCGAAGGCTGGCCACCAATCAGAAGACGCTTCCAACAGGACAAGAACGGGCCAGAATTCGGGAGTTGAGTGTATTTTGGCAATGCGGCCGTTCTTCGGAGTTTGGGGGTTTCTCGCCTGCGAGCGCGTGTGCATGCGTTGCATTTTCTCCACCTCTTCGTGGGGCACCCGGGACTTTGGAAGGCAACGCAATTCCCACGAATTCCCACGAAGTTCTGGGACTTGCAGGAAGAGAGAGGGAAAGTTCCAGCCCTTGTGTCTCTTTTAACGGTTGAGCTGCGTTCAGATAGAGCAGGGGTGTCCCACCACGGCAACTTTTGTGGACTTCAAATCCCAGAATTCTCCTTGCTAGCTGGTCCTAAAGTCACCAAGGTTGGACAACCTGGTATAGAGGAATGGATGAATATGCCCCAGCAATCATAAGTAAAAGAGCCGCGGGGGCGCAGTGGTTAGAGTGCAGCACTGCAGGCTACTTCAGCTGACTGCTAGCTGCAGTTTGGCAGTTCGAATCTCACCAGGCTCAGGGTTGACTCAGCCTTCCATCCTTCCGAGGTGGGTAAAATGAGGACCCAGATTGTTGGGGGCAATAGGCTGACTCTGTAAACCACTTAGAGAGGGCTGTAAAACACTGTGAAGCGGTATATAAGTCTAAGTGCTATTGATATTGCTATATTGGTTGCATTTATACCCCATCTTCAACTCCCAGAATTCTCCATGCTTGCTGGGGAATTCTGGGAGTTGAAGTCTACAAGTCTTAAAGTCGCCAAGGTTGGACACCCCTAGTATAGAGGAATGGATGAATATGCCCCAGCAATCATAAGTAAAATACTTTTATAGGTGTTAAGGAATTGCGCAGAGTAACCTCTGGGCCCTGAAGGCTTGCACAGTTCACCGTAATGTTGCAGTAGATATAAGTAATGATTCAGTCAATAAACAGATACGTTAAAGTGTATAAAAATAGTTTATGCAAAGAAATAGCACAGTCTAAATACTAGTCCGAATCATACACGGTCAGTCAGTCAGGGTTTAGAAGTACAGCAGTCTCCTTACCAGCCTTTCTTTGTCTTAATCAGCAAACAAAGATTGCAGCTTTCAACACTATCAGATAGTTAACTACACACAGAGCTTACTCTCAGACACGAAGTCACTTAAGCAATGAATCAGCAGAAGAGAGAGAACTAACCATGTTCTGTTACTGCCAGTCAGAATGCAACAATGCATTTAAAGCAATATTACATATATACATTTAAACATTGATTTGTGGCTTGTTTATATTAACCAACCCAACCGTTTGGACAGAGTCCTAACATTCTCCCCTAACAATAGGTTGCATTTATACCCCACCTTTCCGCTGTCCTTCCCTCAGTCTTCCACCTATTACAAGTATGCACCCGTTTCCTCCGAGATCTGAGCACATTACGTTGATCCTTTCATTCCATCCTCACAACAACCCTGGGAGGTTGATTAGGAGAGCAAGTGGAGACTATTTGCAGAGCTACCCTTTGGGGGATATGTGGTTTTCCTTCCATTACTGATCGTCTTAAAATTCTAGCCATAAGTAGAAGGCACAGGTTTTTGCTAGAAATGTTGCAAGTGTGTGTGTAATGCAGTGTAACGTGGAAAAGGAAGTGATAGTGGGTTCGATCAAGGCATGGAATTAAGGTGTGGTACAGAGGTGCACAGAAGCCTGATCAGGAGACCTGGGATTTCCCAAATGTTGAGGGTGTGAGTTGTTGGTGCAACCCTACAATTAGGATAAGAGGGTGCTTGTTTCAGACATCGTAGCGCAGTGCCTCTGAGCATATAGAGTGGCCTATTCCCACCACCACCTCCTTGCCTTAAGGGATCCTGTGTAAAGCTTTTGCCAAATGACTTGAGGGCAAAGTGCTACTTAGTATTTGCAGGGAATCTTCTTTGCTGCAAAGAAAGTGCTTTGAAGTTGGGTACAAAGTTCTCAACAAAGTTCTCAGGTACTGTGATGTGGAACTGTGCTTTCCGCAGGTTGTTTTCTGCCCTGTGAAGCAACAGCGAAGGGACACGGCTCCACAACGCAGTCCTTTCGGCAGTTCCAAGAGGGCTCCACACCCATCTGCACTACTCAGGTGACCCTGAGGACACAGACAAACCTCCAAGTGGCCTCAAGGACTCTCTAAAACAGGGGTCCCCAAACTTGGCAACTTTAAGACTTGTGGACTTCAACTCCCAGAATTCTCCAGCCAGCTATGCTGGCTGGAGAATTCTGGGAGTTGAAGTCCACAAGTTTTAAAGTTGCCAAGTTTGAAGACCTCTGCTCTAAAAGGATGCAAATGACCAGCTGTCTGCAAGGAATATAAATCCTTCCATTCCCCATCATCCAGTCAAGAGTTGATGAAGCTTCTTGGATGAGAAGCGAAACGTCTTCAAGGAAGAAAAAGAAAGTCCCGTTGCCTCTTGAAAAAGCACCTTTGGGACAGCCATGACCTGGATGACTGAGACTCTCCATAGACCATGATCCCAGTAGTCAGCAAGGCAGGAAAACATACTCACTGTAGTACATTTCTTTGTGGATTAAGGTGCAGTGCACATAGAACAAGTATGGAAACAGATAGACATGGCCAGTAGCTGGAGGCTACATTTTTTGGAAGGGAAGAAGCTATAATGAGGTAAGTACTGTACATGTAGTAACCACAACTGGGACCAGAGAATGTAAGCAAGGTAGTCATTAAGTAAGACATGAGATGACCTTGATTTGCAACCTTTCCTGTTGGCTTCCCCACTGACTTTGTTTTGTCAGAAGGCAGCTGAGGAGGTTGCAGATGGAGAACACATGGCCCTGGGATGCTGAACCATCCTAAATGCAAGTCGAGCACCCAGATTGTGATCACATGGTTGTGGGGCAATGTTCCCTCTGACATTGAAAATCGCTGCGCGGCAGTTGGAAACTGCCGCGCGGTGATTTCCTGTCACGTGCGCAGCCACGCAGCTTAGAGGGAACATTGTTGTGGGGAATGTTGCGATGGTCATAAGTGTGAGGACCAGTTATAAATCACTTTGTTAGTGCCGTTGTAACTTTGAAGAATTGCTGTATGAATGGTCGTAAGTAGAGAACCACTTTAATAAGGCCGAGTAAGTGAGGAAATGTCACATCATCTGGGCCAGATTTTCTGGGTTATTTCCCTGGGTTTGGAGAAGCAGTTTATATTCTTTGATTAAGTTTATTTTAAGGTTGAAAGTGCTGCTTTCAGGTAGGCCCTGCCTCCAAATTTTGGAAACCCATCCTGCCGATGATCTGGCATTGTGATCAGAATGCAAAAATGAAACTCCGAGGCTGTTACAGAAGGAGGGCTGCGTTAGTTTACGGCAGCAAAATATCTGAAGGAATCTGGTAGCATATTTCCACGGTGTTTTTTTATTATTATTAAAAGGCATACAGATCGTCCTCGACTTACAACAGTCCATTTAGTGACTCTTCAAAGTTACAACGGCACTGAAAAATGTGACTTAAGACCGTTTTTTCACATTTGCAACCATTGCAGCTTCCCCATGGTCATGTGACTAAAATTCAACCGCTTGGCAAGTGACTCATGTTTATGACGGTTGCAGTGTCCCGGGGTTATGTGATCCCCTTTTGCAACCTTCTGACGAACAAAGTCAACGGGGAAGCCAGATTCACAACACAGTTGTGTTACTAAACAACTGCAGTAATTCACTTAACTCTCTGGCTAGGAAGGTCCGCAGGTAAAATTCACTTAACCACTGTCTCACTTAGCAACAGAAATTTTGGGCTCAGTTGTGGTGGTAAATCAAGGACTACCTGTACACTTTTAAATAAAACAGGTTAGTTAGAAACAAGCCCCAACGCTCGTTTTGAGGTTTTGAAGGCTATATGTAGCTCTAGGGCAGTGGTTCTCAACCTTTCTAATGCCGCGACCCCCCCCTACAGTTCCTCATGTTGTGGTGACCCCCAACCGTGCAAATCCAAACCGAACTCCATCACAATTCGCCGCTTTGTAAAACCCCCCGCCTCCGCGCCTCTCCAGCCACTCGCAGAGCTGGGTCCCCAAGTAGAGTCTAGAGTGAGAGGGAAAGAGTAAAAACAGAGTTGAGGGAAGGAAAAAGGGAGAAACTGAGGGGATCCTTTGCTTTGCTATCTGGCCCCTAACGGTCCTCCCAGAAGACCCTCCACCCAAAAGAGGAGCATTCTGCACATGCGCAGAGGGTAAAAGAACCCAAATGGCGGCGTCCGGGCGGGTGGGCGAAGTCTCCCGCTTCTGTCGCTACCGGCTATCCGGCGACCCGCAGGCACGGCCGAACCGGCAGCATTTCACCCCTGCAGTTACGGTGGCACGAAGATGGCGGGCTAACGCGCGTGGTGACCCCTGTGAAATGGTCGTTCGACCCCCAAAGGGGTCGCGACCCACAGATTGAGAACCGCTGCTCTAGGGGCTCACGGTTTCAACCCCAAGCTGAATTCAAACACGGGTTTTATTTTCTGGTATCCGTTCTGTTTCTTAAGCGTAGGTATTTTGGAAACTTTCCTTGCAAACTGAATTACAGCTGTATGTACACACCCAAAACTCCTTTGTTCACAAGCCTCTCAGGTGACCAAGAGTCTAGACATGTACAGACTGATTCTGCTCTGTATGCCTTTTGGTTCGGCTTGGCTGCAAACAACTGGGGAAAAAAATATCTTGAAAGATTTGAAAGTATGCGGCGCTTTAAAAACACTGTTGATGCAGTCAGAGCCGATACAGGCAAAAGAAAACATAAGGATTACTGTGTCCCGGCTCTGTTAAAGTTGCTGTTTCGGCTTGCAACAGCGAGTAGCTTTAGAGGCTGTGCACAATGTTTATTTAAGAGATATATCACCGGATCATTGTCAATAGGCAAAGGTCAAGATGTATGGTAATAAAAGGCACTTTAAATTTCTTAACAATGAATCGTTTGTATACGCTGTTTGCTGTGTGAAGTCAGGGTTCTTTTTTTTTTTTTAAATCATGCCACAGTCTAAAAGGTGAGATGGATCCTGCAATGTGGATGTAGACAATACCTGGATCGGTGTAAAATATCTTGCACATCATGAGTACCACTCCTCAATCTTACATTTAGGAAGTCTGTCCTCTCTTGGTTGAAATCAATGTATTGATTTTGAGTTGAAATGGAAATCAAAAATCTGGGAGTATTCATGTTCTCAAATGACTATAGGTAGGCCTCTCCTTATGACTACAGTTGAGCCAATTTGCTAAGCAAGATAGTTGTTAAATGAGTCACGCCCAATTTTATTCCCCCCCCCTTTTTTTGCCACGGTTGTTAAACAAATAGCATAGTTGTTAAGCGAATCCAGCTTCCCCCATTCACTTTCTTTGTCGATCACATGACCCCGAGATGCTGCAACCATTGTAATTACATGCTGGTTGGTGAGCGCCCAAATTTTAATCATGCGATCGCAGGGACGCTGCAATGGTCATAAGTGCGAGGACCAGATGTAAGTCACTTTTTCCAGTGCTGTTGTAACTTCAAACAGTTGCTAAACGAACGGTTGTAAGTCAAGGGCTTCCTGTAAACAATTTCAAAATGTTGGGGGTGGGGTTTCCCTTGAAATTAGAAGACAAGCAACAGAATTACTACCAATGCCTGGAAACAATAGCTGCCCCCCATCGCTTCTGGGTCTTGGCAGTTGTCCAACCTTGCTGCATTCCAGCACTGGTCCTGCAACATCCTCCCGTAATTTTTGCAAACAAACTCTATTGATGCTGTAATGGCTGTCCCGGAATGAAGAATGCAGCTTTTATTTTAGAAACTCGCTTCCATTTATATCATATTTTCCACTTTGCTTTCTTTTGTGGTATTTTGACCTCCCACCAGCTGGAAGGAGGGGGGGGCGGGAAATCTCGCTCCTTAAGTCTCACAAAGAAGCAGAGGTGGGATTTGTGCCATGTTGAGCCAAGATTCGAATCTTGCCTTCCTTTTATCGGCAAAACAGAATTGTTTTCTCTTCGTGTCCATATTGGCTGAAGGGAAGTTCACGAAAAATATACAGTTCTTCCATTGGGAACCAGCTGTAGTTAAAGCCCAGTGTTTGCGGTTAGGGAATTAAAAAGATTCTGTGTATTACAAAGCAATCCGGTAGCACCTTTTCCTGTTAACACATTTTATTTAAAAAAGCAGAAACTTCTGGCTTCAGAGAAACAGGCTAGGCTAAAATGGAGTTGGGTAGAGATCCAGTTCAGCACATTGTTTGTTATAAAGTTTTTTTATTTTTTCCATTATATATACATTAAAAACATTCTTTTTCCATCAGCAGTGTGTTGTCTGGCTTTACACCTTTTTCTTATACCTTTTTACAATTTTTTTCTCATTACATTCCCTTTTAATCTTTAATTTATTACACATTTTATCTTGATATGTTACATTTCTTACTCATTTACTTTCTTCAGTTCCACATTCCTTTCTTTTCTATCCACTTATAAAACTTCTCCCAAACCACATAATATTCTATCTGTTCAGTTCAGCACATTGTGTGAACCGTCCTTATGTTAAGTGGGGAAGGGGCTTGACCAGAACAGAGAGAGGCTGATCTCTGGGTTACTTTGGGTGAGACCCTCTCAGCCCAACCTACCTTACAGGGTCGTTGTCGCAGGGAATTAAGAGCAAGGATGCCTCTTTGAGCCTCTGCATGATATGGTGATCAAATAAATAAGAGTTTGGGTATCACAAGTTATATATGTCTACTGTACCGTTTTCTGGCTCTACCATGGTTGAAGGATCCAGACATGGTGGCCTCTGGAGAATCTCACTCGGGATTCGGTCTCTGCTAATTCATTTAGTGACCGTTCAAAGTTACAACAGCACGGAAAAAAGTGACCTACAACTGGTCTTCGCATTTACAACCTTTGCAGCATCCCCATGGTCATGTGATCAAAATTTGGGCACTTGGCAACCGACTCATATTTATGACGGTTGCAGTGTCCAGGGGTGACATGACCCCTTTTGTGACCTTCTGACAAGTAAACTCAATGGGACAGCCAGGTTCACTTAACGACTACATTACTAACTGAACAACTGCAGGGATTCACTTAACAACTGTGGCAAGAAAGGTCGTAAACTGGGGCAGAACTCCCTTAACGACTGTCTGGCTTAGCAATTGAAGTTTTGGGCTCAGTTGTGGTCGTAAGTTGAGGATTACCTGTATGTTAAGCTGAGGAAGTTCCCTGGGTGATTTTCTCAGCCAACCTACCTTGCAGGGGTGTTGTCGTGGGGCAAACTGGGGAGTGGGGGATATACACCTTTTGGGAGTCCTGGTGAAATGCCAAGCTATATATGTAGCAAATAGGACATACTAAGATCTCATAAACAACATAAAGCACAGAATTTTTACTGCTTTTTATTAATTAATTAATTAATTAATTTTATTTATTTCATCAAGCATGTATTAGATAACAGGTATAAGTATAAACATGAATATGAACACAGGAAATGGGTACGAATCGGGTGAAATGCTCCCGGTTTGGGCGTGCCTGCGGGTCGCCGGACAGCTGGTAGCGACGGAAGCAGGAGACTTCGCCCACCCGCCCGGACGCTGCCATTTGGGTTCTTTTACCCTCTGCGCATGCGCAAAGCGTTACCCTCTGCGCATGCGCAAACCCAAATGGGGGCGGGTGGGCGAAGTCTCCCGCTTCCGTCGCTACCGGCTGTCCGGCGACCTGCAGGCACGCCCGAACCGGGAGCATTGCACCCCTGGTACGAATAAATGGGGACAGTAGGACAGGGACGGTAGCAGGGGTGGGTTCCAACTTACCTCACTGCCGGTTCGCTCCCTCCCGCGCCGCGTCGGCACGCCTCGTGGCATGCACAGTAACAAAAAATCTGAAAAAAATAAAAAAGTAAAAAAACAAGCCGAAAAAAAGATGGCGACTGCATGCACAGTGCTGGAAGTTGGCTTCTGC
>QLTV01003970.1:123344-150476 GCA_003457575.1 Thermophis baileyi
GTTGTATGAACTACATTTAGATCGGTTCTAAGGCGGCGTATTTCTAAGTTGTCTAAGCCCACACTTTCAAGTCTGGTGGAATAAGGTATTCTGTTGCGAGTGGAGGAGTGGAGGACTCTTCTCGTGAAATATCTCTGGACTCTCTCAATTGTATTAATATCTGATATGTAGTGTGGGTTCCAGACAGATGAGCTGTATTCGAGAATTGGTCTAGCAAATGTTTTGTATGCTCTAGTTATCAGGACAATATTACCAGAGAAGAAGCTATGCAAGATTAGGTTAACAACTCTTAATGCCTTTTTGGCAATGTTGTTACAGTGGGCTCTGGCACTTAGATCATAATATAATCATTAGATCATTATAACCATTATAATATAATATAATTATAATCACTATAATATAATCATTAGGTGGCGCAGTGGTTAGAGTGCAGTACTGCAGGCCACTTCAGCTGACTGCTAGCTGCAGTTCGGCGGTTCAAATCTCACCGGTTCAAGGTTGACTCAGCCTTCCATCCTTCCGAGGTGGGTAAAATGAGGACCCAGATTGTTGGGGGAAATATGCTAACTCTGTAAACCGCTTAGAGAGGGCTGTAAAAGCACTATGAAGCAGTATATAATAAGAAACCTACATCTGGGGTGTCTAACTGCAACTTTTAAGACCTGTGGTTCAACTCCCAGAATTCCCCATGGTTGGCTGGGGAATTCTGGGAGTAGAAGTCCGCAGGTCTTAAAGTTGCTATAATTGGTCACCCCTGCAACTACTAGGCTATTCTTCCTATTTTGCCTGCCAGACTTTCCCATACAAATCAATTATGTCTGCTTATTTTGACTAGCTTGCACTTACTCCTCCCAAATGGATTAGGATCATCCATCAATAGTTGACAATGACCTCTGTGAATGTATGAACCCAGACTCTAATAATCACAACAAGGCAGTCATGACAATCGATTATGTCCAAGGCAGGCAAAAACTTGCTAGTGGCGGGCAGCAAGAGCCCACTGCTAAATTACTGTAGTAATTTATAAGCCAGAATCGCTTCACTAATGGAAGGTTCCCGCGTGTCCGGAGGGAAAAACAGTGACATCCAGGGAGATTCAGGGAGAAGAAAAAACGTGTGAAAGGGTCGTCCCCAAAGGTGCTTTTTATTGACGTGTGAAAGGATCATTCCTACCTTCTCAAAGCCTGCCAAAGCCTCTGACGAATTTATCTTTTCTTTCATGTACACTGAGAGCATATGCACCAAGACAAATTCCTTGTGTGTCCAATCACACTTGGCCAATAAAAAATTCTATTCTATTCTATTCTATTCTATTCTATTCTATTCTATTCTATTCTATTCTATTCTATTCTATTCTATTCTATTCTATTCATTATTCTATTCATTATTCTATTCATTATTCTATTCTATTCTATTCTATTCTATTCTATTCTATTCTATTCTATTCTATTCTATTCTATTCTATTCTATTCTATTCTATTCTATTCTATTCTATTCTACATTGCCACCGCAGGGCAGAAAGCCCACGATGGCTGCATTCACACAACCCCCTTCCGTATTAACCCCATTGCACGGGTCCGCAGAACGCAACGGGCCGGGTCTTCCCATCCCGCCGGCCTCCATCACCTGAGCGTCGTGGGGTGCAGCTGCAAAGAGCGCCTGTTGGGGACTCGCGCACCAAGCGCAGTCCTCGCTCAGCGCTTCTTCGGGCTAATTGCTGGCCGGCAGGAGGCGCCGCGAAGCCAGCGCACGGGCTGCAGCAAAGCGCCCCGCCGGCTGGTTGGCTGGCTGGGAAAAGCAGCAAGCGGGGCAGGCGAGCCGACGGGAGCCGTTTGCTGGGCTGCGTGCGAGCTGCGGAGCCGGCCCGGGCTTGCGTTTCCCGCGCCCCTCGCCCGGGGCAAAAGCAGGAGGGCGATGCCAACTGGCAGGCTCCCCAGGGCGGCGGCGGCGGCGGCAGGGAGGAAAGATTTCACAGCAGCTGTTTTTAGTGCCTGCTGCTAATTCAGCCGCAGGAACAAACTTTTGGCTATTTCGGCAATGGCAGGAGTCACAAGGCGCCCGGCCCTCCTTTCTAAGTTTAAGCCTCCGCTAACTCCTTCTTTTCCTCCTTCGCTTCTTCCTAAAGTCGACCCCGCCCTGGAGCTAAATATAATCGCCTTCCCTTCCTCTCCCTGCCTCTGTCTGGAGCCTGCCCGGCGGCCGGTTCCCGAGTCGCCTTTCGGAGCTCGCCGGGGCCAAAGTGGGGAGGTCGGTCGAGGTTCCCAGTTGAGGGGAGGGGGGGTCCCTGTTTCAGGGTCCCTGTCGCTTTCCTCGCGACCCCCGCCTCTTCTTTGCTCTGTAAGTGCCTTCTATGATACTCTCGTTTTCTTCGCCCCTGCTTTTTTTTGGGGGGGGAGGGGGCTTGGGGGTCTCTTGAATCTCATGGAGCAATTCTTGGGGTTTCCTTCCCCTTCCTTTGGGCGGTTCTGGATGAAAAACCCTTCTTTTGGGGTAGGGGGAAGCTGCGAAAGGGGCTGAAAACGGGAAGGGCATGGATGTATTTTGATGCTTGTGGCTTCTGGGTTGGGGTGGACAGTGAAATCAAAACTACTTCTGTAAAGGTTATTAGAAGTAGGACAACCCTGGGATTGTCCTAACCTCCTAGCACAGTTTGTTCAAAAACCAATAGTTTAAAAGCAGGATAGAATTAAAGGAGGTGGTTCTTAATTGATAAAGAGTTTTGGGTTTCCTTTCTAAAGTCCTTTATCCCTCCTGCAGTCGGTGCTGACAAAGTGGCTTTCGTCACTCACTCACTCACCCTTTGGACCACTTAAGGAACTCAGTTAGGGAAAAGAAAAAAAAAATTAAGGGAGCCCGTTTTAAATCTGAATGTGTGTGCCGAGCCAAAGCTGTTTTTACTCTTTGCGTGGCGAAGTGGATTGAGTTTAAAAAAAGAAAGCGCCTGAAACTTCATATGTGCCACATCTGCCAGAAGAACATCTTTGTTTTTAATCTGTTTTAGAGCTAATAAAAATCTAACACTGCCTGTAAGGAAGATTTATTTTCTTCTGATTTTATCGCAGATTGGACAGGAGATTTTGTACCATATACACAGTGTGCGTGTATACACGCACACTTGCATAACTTGCCTACGCTCACCCAGTAAGTAACGTGGGCATATATAGACATCAGAATAACAGAATTGGAAGAGAGCTTGGAGGTCTTGTAGTCCCTCTGCTCAAGCAGGAAACCCTATACCAGGGGTTGGCAACTTTAAACACTCACAGAGCCATTTGGACCCGTTTTCCACAGAAAAGAAAACACCGGGAGCCACAAAACTCTTCCCGTACCTGACTATTTCCTGAGCGGCCACAAAACTAGCATATATAGTTGAATTAAAGATTCTGTTTTCTTCTGAAGCTTTTCTTTTCTTAGATTTATCCATGGTTGGCCTACTGGGGGTCAAAAAGCTTAATAAATTGTGCATCGGTGGGTGTCACACATTGGCAGTTGTGACGCATATTTTGAGTGACAGGGAGCCGCAGCAGAGGGATGAAAGAGCCACATGCGGCTCCAGAGCCACAGGTTGCTGACCCCTGCCCTATACCAGTGATGGCAAACCATTTCGGCACTGAGTGCCAAAAAGGTCACGCAGAAACGTTGCGCACGCACACACACACTCGTCGGGGCTGTGCTCCTGAAAAGCTGAACTTCCGAGTTCTAGCGCGCATGCGTGCCCGACAATAAGCTGGCCTGCGCGCATGCGCACACTGGTTTTTGGCACTGCCACACGCGGGAAGGACAGTTGATTGTCGCACGCGCATGCGTGCCAGAAACCCGGAAGACAAACAGGCAAGGTCGCGCGTGCTGAGCGACATGGCTTCACGTGCCACTTTGGGCACGCATGCCATAGGTTCGCCATCACGGCCCTATACCATTCCAGACAAATGGCTGTCCAATCTCTTCTTAAAAAGCCTCCAGTGTTGGAGCCCCCACAATTTCTGGAGGCAAGTCATTCCACTGGTTAATTGTTTTCACTGTCAGGAAATTTCTTCTTAGTTCTAGGTTGGTTCTCTCCTTGATCAGTTTCCATCCATTGCTTCCTGTCCTGCCTTCAGATGCTTTGGAGAATAGGTTGACCCCCTCTTCTTTGTGGCAGCCCCCTAGATATTAGAACACTGCTATCATGTCACCCTGAGTCCTTCTTTCCACTTTTCATCTCACTCCATGGTGAGATGGGCAGCAAACAAATTTAATAAATAAAAAAGATAAAATAAAAATATTTGGGGAAACACCCATTGACTTCAATGAAACTGACTTCTGAGTAGGTGCGCAAAGGTTGAGGCCTGAAAATCATGTCCTTGGTCCTTTTAGTTGCTCTAAGCCAGAGGTCTTCAAACTTGGCAACTTTAAGACTTGTGGACTTCAACTCCCAGAATTCTCCAGCCAGCTGGAGAATTCTGGGAGTTGAAGTCCACAAGTCTTAAAGTTGCCAAGTTTGAAGACCTCTGCTCTAAGCTGCCAGTCTCTCGAGAATAAGCCCGCCTGCACTTCCGGGATTTGCATTTCAGGATGTCTGCCTCAGTTTCTCCATCTTATACTGGCAGGACTTTGCTAGAATCCCAGCTGTATGCAACCCCTGCCCCACTCTGATGCTCCACAGATGTGCTGGATGACACCCAGAATTCTGGAAAAGGAGCTTAACGCATCTGGAAGTTGAGCTCATTTATTATGAGAATAGATTTTATGGTTTGTATGGTATGAATTCGGTTGATCAGCCAGGAGTTGTATGAAAGGAAGTGGTAAGATTGTTGAGCTATGAAATACAGGTAGTCTTCAACTTACAGCTATTCGTTTAGTGACCGTTTGAAGTTACAACGGCACTGAAAAAGTGATTTAGGGCCGGTTTTTACACTTACAACCGTTGTAGCATCTCCATGGTCGTACAATCAAAATTTGGACACTTGGCAACTGGTACCATTTTTCACACTTATGACCACTGCAGCATCCCCAGGGTCCTGTGATTTACATTCGGGTAAATTGACAACTGACTCATATTTATGACGGTAGCAGTGCCTCAGGGTCATGTGATCCCCTTTTGCGACCCACTGACAAGCCAAGCCAATGGGGAAGCCGGATTCACTTAATCACCGTGTTACTCACTTAACAACTGCAGTGATTCACTTAACAACTGCGGCAAGAGAAGTCGTAAAATGGGGCAAAACTCACTTAACAGATTTCTCACTTAGCAACATAAATCCTGGGCTCAGTTGCGGACGTAAGTTGAGGACTACCTGTATTATGATCACCAGACTGATGGTTTTCCTAATTAGAAAGGCGTTGCTATTAGGATAGGCTTAGGATCTCTCCCGAAAAACACTTCCAAAATGTTTCTAAAACACACCCAGCATCTCTTTTTCCCTGTAATCAAGAAACCACAGGCGATCTCAAATCCTTTTTGGTTTAGGGAACAAGGTTCTGGATCAAAGGATCACCTCATCTTAGAGAGGTTTTAAACCTAAGAAGTGGTTTGAGTGACTTTATTTCTAGTTTAACCTTTGCCTGTCATTTGTGTCATCTCCCCACCTGCCCTTCTTGAGAGACAGTCCTGCCTACAGGTAGTCCTCGACTTACGACCACAACTGAGCCCAAAATTTTTGTCCTGACTAAGTGAAACATTTGTAAAGTCAACTTTGGGGCCATCTTCCGACCTTTGGTACCACAGCAGTTGTTAAGTGAATCACTGCACTTGTTAAGTTAGTAACACGGTTGTTAAGTGAATTCGGCTTCCCTATGGACTTTGCTTGTCAGAAGGTCACAAAAGGGGGTCACATGACCCCGGGATACTGCGACCGTCATAAATATGAATCAGTTGCCAAGCATCTGAATTTTGATCCTGTGACCATGGGGAGGCTACAACGGTCATAAGTGTGAAAAGCGGTCATAAGTCACTTTTTTCAATGGGGTTGTAACTTTGAACGGTCACTAAAGGAACTGTTTTAAGTCGAGGATTACCTACATTGTCTCCTCCTCAGAGTTTCTCAACTTCAGTAACTTTAAGATGTGTGGACTTCGACTCCCAGAATTCCTTAGCCAGCTAGTTTTCTTGGGATGGGACGGGACGGGACGGGACGGGACGGAACGGAACGGAACGGAACAGAACAGAACAGAATAGAATAGAAAATAGAATGATTGTGATTGGACACACAAAGAATTTGTCTTTGGTTCATATGCTATCAGTGTATATAAAAAGACAAGATACATTCTTCAATATTTATAAAGTAATAGAATAGAATAGAATAGAATAGAATAGAATAGAATAGAATAGAATAGAATAGAATAGAACAGGTGTAGAACAGAACAGAACAGGACAGGAAAGAAAAGGACAGATGTAGAACAGAACAGAACAGAATAGAATAGAAATCATAGGGCTGGAAGGGGCCTATTCTAATACTTTTTCTCAACTTTGGCAACTTGAAGGTCCACCAGACTGTGCTGGCTGGGGAATTCTGGGAGTTGAAGTCCACCCATCTCAAAGTTAGTTTAGATGAAAGGGATGCAGTTTGGAATCTTCACTTGGGAAACACATGCGCACGCACGCACGCAGGCAAACACACAGAATAGGGTTGCAGAATCCGCTGATTGGCTTCCCAACCAGCCTGTAAATGAGAAAAGGGCACTTTAAAGCGGCAGCAGGACGCTGGCCCGCTGTCAGCCCACCCTCCTGCCACGTGCACAAGACCCGCCTGGCCACAAACTTCCCACCAGATAATTATAGAGAGAATAATGCTGCATTATTTATAAAGCTGACTATTTATAACGCGGGCCCAGAAGATGTGGCACCAGACCTCGGTGGCGGTGGATTGGCCTTCAGAAGGATGACACCCCCCCCCCACTCACACACACACACCGCCCCCACCCTCTCCAGGCTCAAGGGCAGAACGGGGCACGCAAGGTCCGTAAAAGGGGACTTGAACAGGATTTTTCCCTTGCAATGAAAGGCTGCACGGACATTTTAAAATAAATAAAATAAAAAAAAAATTCAAAGGAACCGGAGGTCAAGATTTGCAGGGGGACGAAAGGGGGAGAGGGATGGATGTGTGGAGTGGTCCTTGTATAGCCTCTCTGCCTGCCCCCCCACTCTCCCCTAAATACACGGATTGCCCCCACCCTCTTTTCATTCCATTCTCCCCGAGTTGTCACTTTTCATGCCTGGGGAGATAGTTTCCATATTTTGGCTTGCTTCCCCCAGCAGATTGGTCGCCAGGGGTCAGCGGCAGGGGCAGGGGCAGGACCCAGCATTCCCACATTCTCTTTAAACAGGTGCCAGAGCACAAACATCAGTTAACCCTTCAGACGCTGGGCCCGGCCTCCCCTCCCCTCCCCTTTTCTTTGTTCCTAGAAGTTCCAGGCTCTCTCCTCTATCAACGTTTTCCTTTCCAGAGACCCCACCACAGTCAGAAAAAAGTGTTTGAAAATAAAGAAGATAGGTAGTCTTCCACTTAACAACCCTTCGGTTAGCGACTGTTCAAAGTTACAATGGTACAGGTAGTCCTCGACTTACAACAGTTCGTTTAGTGACAGTTCGAAGTTACGACGGCACTGAAAAAAAGCGACGTAGGGCCATTTTTCACGCTTAGGACCGTTGTAGCATCCCCATGGTCACGTGATCAATATTCTGACAAAATTGGCAACTGGCTCGTATTTATGACGGTTGCAGAGTCCCTGTGACCTTCTGACGAGCAAAGTCAGTGGGGAAGGCAGTTTCACTTCACGACTGTCTTGCTAACTAAACAAGTGCAGTGATTCACTTAACGGCCGTGGCAAAAAAGGATGTAACACGAGGCAAAATGTACTTAAAAACTGTCTGGCTTAAATTTGGGGCTCAGCAGGAAGGACACTTCGATTCCTAGCATGGAAGAATGGATGCAGAAGTTGATGGAGTTGGCTGAAATGGCAAAACTGACCACTTTGATTAAAGAAAAGAACATAAGTACTTTTGTTTCCACATGGAAACCGCTTCTGAATTTTGTGCTTAATGTGGAAAAGAATGAAACTCTGACTTTGGGTTTTACAGATTAGACTGATAGATCTTTATAGAAATGGCTTGTTCATATCATTATGGAAAAGCAAAAAGTTGTGATTTGGTGTTAATGCCTTATTTTACTGTAACAGAGAGAGTCGGAAATCAATGCTTCTTTTTCTTTCTCCCCCCCCCCATCTTTCCTCACTTCTCTTCCCCCTTTCCCCTCTCCCCCTCACTGCTCCTCTATTTACTTTTGAATTTTGTATTTTATAATACTCTATAATTCAATAAAAAAAATGTTTACGAGAAATATGGGGCTTAGTTGTGGTCATAAGTCGAGGACTACCTATGCAAGCCCCACTCATAGGCTGAAGGAGACGCAACCTTCCGCTCCCCTCCTCTTTTCAGGGAAGAAAAGATCTTTTGAAGCAGGAAAGAAGCTGGGTAGAATTCGGGATGGTACAAAATACCCATGAACCCCGTTGGAAGCCGGGCTTCATAAGCCTCGTCCCACTTTCCCTGGGAAAGCAGGAGTTTGTTCTTGTGAGGTCTTCCCAACCCTACCTCATCACAGAGATGTCTATCTATCTCTGTGGGCTGGGAAGAAGAGAGTGCTGAGTGCAGCCAGAGATCAGTTGTTTATTTCTAGAGATTGATGTACTAGACTTGAGCTGCGCTGTGAGATTTGCCAGCTTTCCTTGCCCAGCTGTCCGTCGCTTGAAATCCCCCCCCCCCTTCTCCAACCTGCTGCCCTCCAGTTGTGTCCTGGCCTAAAATTCCTGCCATTCCGAAGTCAGCAGGATTGCAGAAGGCTGCAAATTACAATCCATCTGGAGCAGGGGTCTCCAACCTTGGCAACTTTAAGCCTGGAGGACTTCAACTCCCAGAATTCCCCAGCCAAACTTCAACTCCCAGAATTCCCCAGCCAAACTTCGACTCCCAGAATTCCCCAGCCAAACTTCAACTCCCAGAATTCCCCAAAAAGCTTTCAGGGGCGACGTTTAGGGGATCCTGGGTCTAATTAAACTCACGATTCGAAAAGGCTGCCTATCAGTTGATAGCAAGACTTAGGCACCTCTAATAATTAAACAGATTACAGGTAGTCCTCGACTTACAACAGTTCATTTAGTGACCGTTCAAAGTTACACTTTACATAATAAAAAAAGTGACTTACGACCGTTTTTCACAGTTACAATTTTTGCAGCATCCCCATGATCCGGTGATCAAAATTCGGATGCTTGGCAACGGGTTCATACTTATGACTGTTGCCGTGTCCCCGGCGGTGGTGGTGTCACGTGATCCCCTTTTGCCACCTTCTGACGAGCAAAGTCAACGGGGAAGCCAGATTCACTTAACAACCGGGTTACTCACTTATCAACTGCAGGGATTGACTGAATGACGGTGACACGAAATGTCGTAAAGCAAGGCCAAACTCGCTTAACCATGAAAAGTTTGGGGCTCAGCCGTGGTCGTAAGTCGAGGACTAGCTGTTCTTGGCGAAGGAGAATCCTTTGCAGCTCTTCTATGTGTTGCCAGCTCAGGGGTCAATTGCAGATTGACGTTACTGGCAAAGATTTCCAAGACCAAAGCATAAATGCTGGTGTTTGAAACAGGAATGCTTTTTCTCCAGGGCCCCGGCTCTAATAAGCGAAATAAAAGAAAGGTATTGTATGCCGTTATTGAAGGTCGGTGGTCGCTTATTAAAAGGCGATGAGAAAGAAGAGCAATGGACTCAGCATTCCAGAGTGCAATTTCAGTTTTAAACGATGAGTTTTTCTCCGCTCCTAAGATGAGGTGCTCTTTCCCCCATCTTTTTGGCGATCACAGGTAGTCCTCGACTTACGACCATTCCTTTAGCAACTTATTTTGAAGTTATGACGGTGCTGGGGGAAAAAAATGACTTATGACCTGTTCTGGCACTTAGGACCATCATAGCATCCCTGGGGTCACATGATCAAAATTTGGGCATATGGCAACTGGCAGGTATTTACGATGATTGTAGTTTCCCAGGGTCACGTATATAGCATTCGGTCAGAATAGAGTTGGAAGGGAACTTGGAGGTCTTCTAGTCCAACCCCCTATACGTTTCAGACAAGTGCAGTCTCTTCTTAAAAAGCTCCAGTGTTGGAGCGCCCCACAATTTCTAGAGGCAAGTCGTTCCACTGATTAATTGTTCTGTCTGTCAGGAAATGTCTCCTTAGTTCTAGGTTGCTTCTCTCCTTGATTAGTTTCCATCCTTCGCTTCTTGTCCTGCCTTCTGGTGCTTTGGAGAATCGGTTTACCCCCTCTTCTTTGGGGCAGCCCCTGAGATATTGGAAGACTGCTATCATGTCACCCCTAGTCCTTCTTTTCATTAAAATTAGACATACCCAAGTTCTACAACTGTTCCGCATTTGCATCTTTCCCAGCTGCGTGGGTGAGATGGCCCACTGCCACCATAGCGTTGATCATTGTTCCAACAGTATGCAGGCAATCCTTGAATTGACCAGAATTTAAACTGCTAAGCAAGGCAGTTGTTAGGTGAGTCGTATCTGATTTTTTACGACCTTTTTTTGCCGTTGGTTGTTGTAACCGAACCCCTTCAGTTGTTAAGTGAATTGCCTGGTCATTAAGCGAATCCAGTTTCCCCCACTGATTTTACATATCAGAGGCCAGGTGAGAAAGTCACCAATGGCGATGCTGTAACCCAGGAATGCTGCCACTTTCATGTAAATGTAAACGCTGGTCGCTAAGCGCCAGAATTTTGATCCTGGGACAGTGGAGAAGCGGTGATGGTCTTGGTGAGGACCTGTCGTAAATCACTTTTTCAGTCCCGTTGTAACTTCGAACACTGGCTAAACGGCTGTAAGTCGAGGAATACCTGTACTTTTGCAGTGGTTTGTCTATGGAGATTCTCAGTCATCCAGGTCATGGTTGTCCCAAAGGTGCTTTTTTTTCAGGACGCAACTGGACTTTCTTGTTTCTCTTTCAAGATGTTTCGCTTCTCATCCAAGAAGCTTCTTCAGCTCTGACATGACTTCCTGTCAGAGCTGAAGAAGCTTCTTGGATGAGAAGCGAAACATCTTCAAAAGAAAAAACAAGAAAGTCCAGTTGCCTCTTGAAAAAGCACCTTTGGGACTACCCTGTAGGTCGTTCTCTTGTTTCTCTTTGAAGATGTTTTGCGTCTTATCCAAGAAGCCTCCTCAGCTCTGACTTGGATGAGAGGCGAAACGTCTTCAAAGAGAAACAAGGAAGTCCAGTTGCGTCCTGGGGGGGGGGGAAGAAGCACTTTTGGGACATCCGTGACCTGGATGACTTGAGAATCTCCATAGACATTTAGCTGTGCACTTTGGGATGAACACTGTTCAAATGGTGCGGGAGTATGGAACGGATTTCCAGAAAGAGGGCAAGGAGCCATTTGCGCTTCAGTTTGAGATGCAGACAACGCAGACTCATCCCCCAACGGCCTGCGCCTGTCTTCAACAGTGAAGGGACACAGGGCAGAAAAATATCCTGCAGCCAAGAAGACTCCACACACATTGGGCCCTATTCAGGTGACCCTGAGGACACAGATAAATCTGCAAGAGGCCTCAATGACTCTCTAAAACAGGAGTGTCAAAGTCAAGGCCCGGGGGTCATATCCGGCCTGCAGGGTACTTAGATCTCACCCGCGGAGCCGCCCTGGAAACAACGAAGGACTGGCCCGCAGTGCCTCTGCCAGCAAAAATGGAGCTTGAAAGGGCTGCGGGCGGCCCTCCCGAGCTCCGTTTTCGCTGGCAGAGGGTTGCAGGAGGCCATCGCAGGTGAAAATGGAGCTGGGGAGCCCGTTTTCACTGGCAGAGTGCTCAGGCCACCCCAGGCGCCCCCGACACAAGTGTCGTTGAGCTGGCGATGCCCCCACCCCGGCCATGCCCACCCCGGGCCCCCTGAGGTCAAACACAACCCTGATGCGGCCCTCAATGAAATCGAGTTTGACACCCCTGCTCTAAAAAAAAATGCAAATGACCAGCTCTCTGCAAGGAATATCCATCCTTCCATTCCCCACCATCCAGTCAGAGCTGAAGAAGCTTCTTGGAGGAGAGAAGCGAAACGAAACGTCTTTGAAGGAAAAAAATCAAGGAAGTCCAGTTGCCTCCTGAAAAAGCACCTTTTGCTGTGATTCTCAAGCTGTTTCAGGAGTTTTATGACTGGTCATTCAACTGGGTATCGCAGGGAGATGACAGCTTCAAACATAAAACATAAATTGTGTTGTTGTTGTTTTTTGCTTATTGTGTAACATTGGACTGTTGGCTTTTTTGGCACAGCTACCGGTAGAACACCCCTGGCAGTGGAATGCATTGTGGATGTCGACTGCCAGACGCGAAACGGGATGGAGCCGCGGCAGACTGGAGAGCAGGTTAGTGGCGCCTTAAATACCTCCCTGCCCTTTAGACCTGCTTGTTAGACCTGGCTTCCTCTCGCCCAAGGAGCCTTTGTACAGGTGTGCGCGCCTGCAGATGCGCGTGTCTTTCTGGGCATGCATGCTCCAGGCTGCCTCAGGTGTTACTAACACTGTAATTAATAAAGTTAGGAATAATTTAGGCTCGCTCCCTAGCCACTAAGGCCTCCCACGCTTCCACGCGTAGTTACAGGGCTTCTAATTTTAGTGCTCGCTGTTTCAAAGAGTCCGTCTCCAGGGATGGTCCAGGCCCTTAGTTTGACCTGGAAGGGATAGTGAAGAAATAAAGGATTGGGGGGGGGGGTGCAGAATAGAAGACGGTCCCCCCCAAAATTCCTGCTTCAGAGGATCCATTCCTGTTTGGGTCTTCTCCTCCTAGCTTCCAAAGTACAGGTAATCGTCGACTTACGATCACAACGGAGCCCGAAATTTATGTTGCTAAGTGAGGCATCTGTTAAATGATCTTTTTTTTTGCCGCAGTTGTTCAGTGAATCACTGCCGTTGTTAAGTTAGTGACACGGTTGTTAAGTGAACCTGGCTCCCCCATTGACTTTGCCTGTCAGAAAGTCGCAAAAGGGGATCAGATGACTCCGTCATAAATATGAGTCGCTTGCCAAGCTTCTGATCACCTGACCGTGGGGATGCTGCAACAGTCGTAAAACGTGTGAAAAAGTGTCGTAAGTCCCTTTTCTCAGTGCTGTGATAACTTTGGATGGTCACTTAATGAACTGTTGTAAGTCGAGGACTACGCTGGCTGGGGAATTCTGGGAGTTGGAAGTCCACCCAGCTTAAAGTTGCCAGGGCTGAGAAACACTGCATTAGAAGACACGGCTCCCTTCTAATTAAGAAGGTAACAATACTTCCCTGAATGTTGAATTGTTGCATCAGTCAGTTACATGCAAACACACACACACACACACACACACACACACACACACACACACATATATATGCAGATAGGCACACACACGCACAAGGCAGCTTCTGTACGGCACAAAAGTCACTTGTGTCTAAATGAGGCAATCGAAAACAAACATCTTTGTAATTACCCCCTTGAGATTGGGGCCTGGAGAAGAGAGAAAAGTCCCCATGGAGATAGGCAGTGCAGGACAATGATGACTGCACACACATACCACATATACAGCCCCAGCCTGTTGTTGCATTTCGATCTAGGGCAGTGATGGCGAACCTTTTTTTGATTCGCGTGCCAAAAGGGTGTGTGTGCGCACGCTAGCGCGCACGCACATACGTGCCCACACCCATTCCCTCCAATGCATGCGCACAACCCCCCCCCGCGCTGCCTCCTGCGCATGCGCACAACTCTCCCGCCCCCCCGCGCATGCGCAAAGGCCTCACTGAAGCCTGGGACGGTGAAAAATGGCCCAACGGGCAAACCGGAAGTTCGGAAAAACGCACTTCCGGTTTGCCCGTTGGGCCGTTTTTCGCTCTCCGGGGCTTCAGGAAGCTTCCCTGAAGCCTCCGGAGGGCAAAATGGCCTTCCCCAAGGCCGAAAATCAGCTGGCCAGTGCGCGCATGCGTGCTGGAGCTGACATAGGGCAACGCCTCGCGTGCCCTCTGATATGGCTCCGCGTGCCACCTGTGGGACGCGTGCCATAGGTTCGCCATCACTGATCTAGGGGAACCGAGTTCATATTTCCTATTGATCAACCCGCCACTAGTGCGTAGGGGCGTCTTCGATCCAAAGATCCTGCCCTTAAAGATGGTAGCCCGGCTTACGGTGATCGAAAAAGAGTGTTCCCATGCGTTTCCGTGAACCGCTGCTTGGCATCTTCGTTAGCGTGACAGGCTAAGCGAAGTATTTCACGGCTTGTCAGGACTTGATCCCTGATCAGCTGCTATGCTAACCTGCTTTACAGTATAAAACCCGATAAGCTACCAGGTAAAATTCGTAAGCCACCAGGTAAACGTCTAACTTTGGCTGGTAAAGCAAGCCTCAAGCCAGGATGATCAGTGTGCCATAAGCAAACCTTTCCTGATGCTGCATTTTAGCAGCAGTGAACGGTTTGTGTACGAGACATGGAAAGAGTTTCCAGGAAGGCACAACTGCCTACAACTTACTGTTTTGTGAGAATGTGACACTGTCCTCTCGGCGGTAGCTTCCCATCGGAATAACAACGCAAGGGTCATGGAAGAAGCCGTTTTTGATATCTCGGGTTAGCCTGTGGAATTCACTGCCTCATGATGCTTTGAGGGTCACGAGCTAGCCGAGCTTTGGGGAGGAAAGGCATGCAAATTCATTTTAATTAAATTGACCGGTGGCAGTAGGTGGACCAAGTGTTCTTCTCCTTGTTGGTTTGAATGGTTGAAAACTGCAGAGAGATTTGGGGTGGCACAATGGAGTTTCTGCTGTGTTCCTGGACAGTTTATCGATGGTTATCTTTATATGAGGAAAAGCCCAACACACATAAATTCAAACACCCCCAAATTTTCACTTGCCTTCCTTAATTATACCGAATTGTTATACTGAACTTCCTTATACTGAATTAGATCAGATGTCGCATTTAGGTAATGAAAAAAGTGTGCCATCTTTACAGTCCACCCCTTTGCTTGAATTTTGCGGCTAAGCGAGAATTGACGAGTCTTAGAAGTCCCATTTTGACTGAGAACAGGGCCCCGTCTCCTTTATTGGATTCACACATCGCACTGAACCATAGTTTGCTTTAACCACAGTCAGCCACTGGCTCTTATGATACTGAAAAAGTCCTAAGTTTCTGAATCCATTCTAGAGAAAAACACGACATAATTTTCAGAGGCAGTTTGACCACAACTCCCAGAATTCCTAGCTATAATGGACCGTAATATCCGAAACTATTGGAGATTATATTTGCAAGATATTCAAAGAAGGTTAGATTAGCCAATTTAGCCAACTGTGGTACTTTTACTCTTGGTTGGAAATCTTCCTAGCTTGCAGTGCTGAACCTAGGGTTAGAGAATACTAGCTACGTAGGTTGATAATCTACGGAGGGCCATTGGGTCCCCAGTTCACTAATAGAGGACAGCAATAGCACTTAGATTTATATACCGCTTCATAGTGCTTTTACAGCCTTCTCTGAGCGGTTTACAATGTCAGCATATTGCCTCCAACAAACTGGCTCCTCATTTTACCGATGTCGGAAGGAGGGAAGTCAGCCGTTACCGGTGAGGATCGAACTCCTAGCTGTGGGCAGAGTTAGCCTGCAATACTGCATTCTAACCACTGCGCCACCACGGCTCCTAGGATAGCCATGTTCGCACAACACACTTAAGCCGACCTGTTGCAAACCTAGCAGCTACTTTCACACCAGAGGTGGGTTTCAGCAGGTTCTGACCAGTTCTGGAGAACCGGTAGCGGAAATTTTGAGTAGTTCGGAGAACCGGTAAATACCACCTCTGACTGGCCCCGCCCCCATCTATTCTCTGCCTCCCGAGTCCCAGCTGATCGGGAGGAAATGGGGATTTTGCAGTGACCTTCCCCTGGAATGAAGATTTTGCAGTATCCTTCCCCTGCCATGTCCACCAAGCCACGCCACGCCCACCAAGCCACGCCACACCCACCAAGCCACACCCACAGAACCGGTATTAAAAAAATTTGAATCCCACCACTGTTTCACATGGTATACTAAAAGGTTAGTGGAAGGGTTAGTGGCTTAGAATGAACCCAGATCACTGGGTTAGTTTATCTTTCAGCATACAGTACAAAACCCAGAAATGGGTTGATTCATTAAACAGGGCAAGCATGTCGTGAGGACACAACTTATAAGTCTCATGGAACGGCGGATTGTACTTTTAAGCAAGCATGTTTGGGATGTTATTGCACAGTAATTGACCAGGAAATAGCACGAAAGTCTACTTCCAGAAGCAATAGTATAATAGCCTGTTGATATTATTCCACAGTAGAAGAGATTTGGAAGAGAGATGAATCCTGTCCAAATTGAATTTGTAGCGGGCTTGTTCATTAACGAAATCGTCAGCCTTTTTGCTAATGTAAACTCACGTTTTTCAATTCCCAAGTGACTGCTTACGCATGCATGCCTACAAAACGTATTTACTTATGAAAGGCAAAATCTCGGCGGTTTAAAATGACAGCTTAAATAAACATGAGATGCTACCACCTGCAATCGTCAGACAAGCCAGGAACTTGCACGGTTGCCATCTTAATCCAACCCCTTATTTAAACAGAAGGAAAAGCAGGCAAAACTCAGCATTTGGAGACATGAAGTAGCATGAATCTGTTTTTGTTCAAGAACACAGATCAGTCCCAACGCAGTCACCAAGGGGATGAGAGGAGGACTTGCTTAATAACAGAAATCCAACTTTAGTCGTAAGTTGAGGGCTACCTGTAACTGCAATGAAAAAAAAAAGTTAAAATCAGAAGATTGGGAGCAAGAATAGAAATCTTGTTTTCAAGGTTTTGGTGGCCAACGTCCCAATTTTTAAAAGTCTATCTAAGGTTTGTGGATTTTTCCAGCTCTTCTCTGTAATTAGGACATTGTTCAAATTTAAGAGGTACAGGTAATTCTCGACATACGACTAGAAATGAGCCCAAAATTGTTTGTAGCTCAGTGAGACAGTTGTTAAGTGAGCTTTGCCCCATTTTACGACCTTTCTTGCCATAGTTGTTAAGTGAATAACTGCAGTTGTTAAGGTAGTAATACGGTTGCTAAGTGAATCGGGCTTCCCCATTGCTTGTCAAAAAGTCGCAAAAGGGGATCACGTGACCCCGGGACACTGCAGCCGTCATAAATATGAGCAAGTTGCCAAGCGTATGAATTTTGATTGCATGACCATGGAGATGCTACAATGGCCATGAGGGTGAAAACCAGTCATAAGTCACTTTTTTTCAGTGCCATTGTAACTTTGATTGGTCATTAAACGAACTGTTGTAAGTCCAGGACCGCCTATACTGTAATCCAAGCTACAGGTCATGTGGCCTGTGTAGAATGTAAGAGACATAGAAAGTTTGCCCAGAATTCTGGGATAATTTCTTTATTTTATTTTATTTTATTTTATTTATTTATTTTGTGAAGTACGTATTTGATAATATACATAAGTATAACATTATTTGAATACATAAGATGGGTACAAATAAAAGGGAACATTTGGACAGGGACGGTAGGCACGCTGGTGCACTTATGCACGCCCCTTACAGACCTCTTAGGAATGGGGTGAGGTCAACAGTAGACAGTTTAAGGTTAAAATTTTGGGGATTTGGGGATGTAACCACAGAGTCAGGTAGTGAGTTCCAGGCATTAACCACTCTGTTGCTGAAGTCGTATTTTCTGCAATCGAGTTTGGAGTGATTCACTTTGAGTTTGTATCTGTTGTGTGCTCGTGTATTGTTGTGGTTGAAGCTGAAGTAGTCGTTGATTTAATTTAGGCTAAACCAAGCTTTAAAAACTTGATTGCTTTCAGGAAATCCCCTTTTTCCACTCATTTTTCTGCGAAGAAACACTGAGTGGTTGTTTCCCATGGAAACCCAACATGTTGTAACAGATTCTGGGGGAAAATTCTAAAGAAACTGTGATGTGGCTGCGTCCTAAAGTCGGCCAGTCTTCTCACACAGCTGTGAATTGTGAAGGATTGGTGGACAAACTGCTTCTTCTTTTTTTTCTTTTTTTGGGAAAAAAAAAATCTGTCTTTTATTATTGACCTTCTCATTGGGAAGATAAGTTTCCATGGAAATCCATGACTCAAGAGCCACTGAACTGGAATATCAAATCTAAGAGACAAAAGACAGTATTCTTCAGAGTTGGCATCTTTTAGTTACTAGCCTCTTCTAACCTTGGTCCTCCAGACAGAGATAGCAGATTTCAACTTCGGTCATCTTCGGAGGTTAGAGAACGGTGGAGCTTGGAGTTTAATGCATTTGAAGAGCGTCAGGTTGGGAAGAAGGTGGCATGTGCTGCTTGAGATGGCTCTTGAAAACAAATTAGACAAAGGTGAGCTTCGCAACGCTAATCCATAATGTAGTTTGGTTTCAGCTTCGTAGATTTCAGCATTACAGACATTGGGGCATGGAAATCATGGTTTATACTTTAACAACGTGTGGAAACCCAAGCAGTAGGTGTTTGTTTCACACTTTGACATTGGGTGACATTAGTCCTGTACATAGTGGCACACTTTTAGAGGTTGGGTGACCAAGAGAAGGCCTTAGATCAGGGGTGGGCAGCCGTGGCCCCTTTACATCCTGTGGACTTCAACTCCCACAATTCATGCGCCAGTCAAGCTGGCTCAGGAATTCTGGGAATTGAAGTCCACAGGTTGTAAAGGGGGCATAGTTGCCCACCCCTGCCTTAGATCGAAGATGTCAAACCTTGGCAACATTAAGACTCATGAACTTCAACTCTGGTTGTGGAATTCTGGGAGTTGAAGTCCACAGGTTGTAAAGTTTGCCAAGGTTGGACACACCCTGCCTTAGATGCTCCTGAAGATATTCCTTCAAGTGAGCCCAAAATTTCTGTTGTTAAGTGAAACATTTGTTAAGTGAGTTTTGCCCCATTTTATGACCTTCCTTGCTTGTCAGAAGGTCGCAAAACGTGGCCATATGACCCGGGACACTGCAACCGTCATAAATATGAATTAGCAAGGGTCTGAACTTTAATCACGTGAGGATGGAGATGCCCCAAAGGTCATAACTGTGAAAAATGTTCATAAGTCCCTTTTTTCAATGCCGCTGTAACTTTGAACGGTCACTAAACGAACTGTTGTAAGTCGAGGACTACCTGTAAATAGAAATTTCACATGAACTGACAGAGCTTTCCTTAGATCTCCACCAAGTTTTGGTTAGCAACCTACTCCCGAGAGATCAAGGTTTTAATACAATACTCCACTGCCAGATAGGACCAGGGGTGGGTTCTAACTTACCTTGCCGCCGGCTCGCTTCCTCCCGTGCCGCGTGGCCGCACGTGCATTGCGCGCCACGCGCACATGCACATGCGCAGTGCCAAAAATTCAGAAAAAAAATTTAAAAAGCCAAAAACAAGATGGCGGTGCATGCGCAGTGCTGGGGACTCGGCTTCGGCGCATGCGCAAAAAAAAAAAAAATAGCAAAAAAATCAAAAAAAAAAATCCCCCCCCCCAAAAAAGATGGCGGCGTCCACGGACCGGCACCAACAGAACTGGCTTCGTGACGTCACCAGCGGTTTGCTACCAGTTCGATAGAACCGGTGCGAACCGGGAGGAACCCACCTCTGGATTGAACATATCATCCTGTTAGCATTTGGGCCCAGTGGGTAAGAGAATCCAAATGTTGGTTCATTATCTTGGCAATAGGCAAGACTTGATTAAAACCAGACCGGCACTGTTGTTCCATTAGTTGGTTTGCTTGTTGCTTTTGTAGCTCTTTCTCCCTGCAACAAGGAATCACCCATTTCACAACAGCCTGGGGATCAATTGGGTGGGGTGGGAGTCACTGGGGAAGGCTGGCTCCAGGATTTGAGGGGGGGGGAATTAATGCATGTCAATCAGTAATATTTACCTGCAAATAAAGGGTGTGGTGTGTTTAGGGTTCTGGGCAGTTCTGGGTTATTTTTCAGTTGGCTCCCTCAGGCTGTTCTTCTGTTAATGCCCTCAGAGTATAATTTTGAACGGTTAGTTTACATATACCCTTTTGAAGCAGTCAAAACTACTTTTATTTAATGGTTTCACATTATTCCACAGAGTTCATAGCAGTGTTTCTGAAGTTGCCAAGCTTCAGGTGCTTTTTCAGGAGGCAACTGGACTTTCTTGTTTTTTCTTTGAAGATGTTTCGCTTCTCATCCAAGAAGCTTCTTCAGCTCTGACAGGATGGTGGGGAATGGAAGGATTTATACTCCTTGCAGACAACTGGTCATTAGCACTCTTGTTGTTGAAGCCACTTGGAGGTTTATCTGTGCATTCATGGTGGCGCAGATGGGTGGATTTCAACTCCCAGAATTCCCCAGCCAGCTATGCTATAGCTGGGCAATTCTGGGAGTTGAAATTCTATCCATCTTCAAAATGGCTGATCTTGAACAACACTGATTTATAGGACAAAACATGTTTACTAAGAGAAGAGAATATTTGTAGGTTAGAGTTGAGCTGTGGGGTCCTTGGGCTTGGTGGTTTTCTTGCCGAAGTGTCATTACCGAACTAGATAACATCATCAGTGCTCTCAGCAAACCCTACTCCCTTGTAGCACTGATGATGTTACCTAGTTTGGTAATGAAATGTCTGCAAGAAAACAACCAAGCTCAGATTCAGAGGCCAGATATGCTTTACCTGCTGCAAAAACACCTGTTCTGGGCCCATTATCATTTCAACTGTTCATTAAGCAACTGGTTGTAGGTCGAGAACTACCTGTACATGTTATGATTTAGCTCCCTTTGTGAATCCAGTCGTACTCTTCAAGGCAACGTGCATTTGCAACAAATTTCCTGTATATCCAACAAGGGATGCATTGGGTTAGTCCAGAGGCCAGCCCCCATAATCACCAAAGGATTAATGGTTGTATTGCATGCGACTTTTCAGGAGATATTCAAATAAATCGAAAAAGTGCAATGGTGCCCAAATCTGGACAAAGTTTTAAAACTACCCCTACCTGATATTTATTTCTTAAATATATACATAGAATTCTAGTCTAAAGTTCCCGGAGATGTTATTTAGGTCCTTGCTGTTAAACCTGGTGGTTTCCCAATGTGTTCGGATTAATCCCAGTTTGAGGAAGTGTAAACTGGTCCTTCCATCTTCCTTTCTCTTTCTTTAGTTATTTTACTTCCCTCCAAATCCTTTTCTGGAACTTTACAGCAACCTCTCTTTAAAAAATTCCACTTCCTTTTACACAGTTTCATACCATGACTATTTACTCTGGGGAGGGCGGGTGAAAAGGATGAAATACTATTAAATAAAAAAAAAACCTCTTTGAGATGTCTAGGAAGACTTCATCACAAGGCATTGGACTTACTAGGAGGAGGGAGGGAGGGAGGGAGGGAGGAAAATAAAAAGTAAGAAAATGCAGGAAGGAAGGAAGGAAGGAAGGAAGGAAGGAAGGAAGGAAGGAAGGAAGGAAGAAAACACCGGAAGGAAGGAAGGAAGGAAGGAAGGAAGGAAGGAAGGAAGGAAGGAAGGAAGGAAGGAAGGAAGGAAGGAAGGAAGGAAGGAAGGAAGATAATCATAAGAACTGGAAATCTGATCTTTTTAACTGAGCCACTTACATGGAATCTGAGGATTTCAGAATGCTAGGATTCAACCTGGCTGATATCTCTGGGGATTCCTGCTAGGTAGGATAGGAAGCCCCCTCCCCTCCCACTGCTATATTCAAGAGCTCCATTTCCATGAGCCTGAAGGATCCGTGTATGCAAATGGCACCTGAGGCAGGTGGGGTTCACACCCAGCGCCAGGCTGTGATGTGGTTGCTTTCACGTTGGCCAAGCGTGCTGCATAAACCAAACCAGTGTGATTTGTAAACTGTGGTTTATGGCTTCTTGGGTCACGAGCAGAGCCAGTTGTGAGTGAATCACTCTTCTCACTTTTGTGCAGCCTTCCTTGCTGCTGTTTGGAATTCCCCCCTCTGTCTTTCTGGTAGTCAAGACTTCCTGTCTGTCTGTCTTCCTTCCTTTTATTTATTTACTTACTCCAATGTTTCTCAACCTTGGCTATCTGAAGCTGGTGGACTTCAACTCCCAGAATTCCCCAGCCAGCACAGCTGGCTGGGGAATCCTGGGAGTTGAAGTCCACCCAGTTTCAATTTCTACCCTGTTTCCCCCAAAATAAGACATCCCCTGATAATAAGCCCAATTGGGCTTTTGAGTGCATGGCAATAAGGCCAAGCACTTATTTCAGGGTTCAAAAAAATATAAGACAGGGTCTTATTTTCAGGGAAACACGGGTATAGCCGCCCATCTCAACCCAGTGACTCTGGGCAGCTCGCAATTCTACAACTATAAAACAATTCAAAAACAACCACCAAACCCTAAAAACCTCCCAAAATACCTACACCCAGCAAGCTGAGAGAGTTAACCAAGTAACACTAAAGCCAAAAAACGGGGCCCTTCACACATTCCGAGGCCAAAGCTTGGGTACACAGCCACGTTTTTAAAACCTTACGAAAGGCCAACAGGGTTGGAGATCCAGGGATCCAGATTTAGGGATCCAGGATTAGTCCCCCAAATTTAGGGATCATTAGTCCCCCAATTGCAAGTCCTCTACAGGCTCCATTTCTTTGGATGCAGCTACAAGATAATTCTGCGCTCTTGGCTGCTGTTCTCTCAGGGATTTCCCAGCTAGCTTCCCCCCCCCACCCGCATCCTAGCTCTGATCATTGTCTCTCTCTCGCAGGGCAGCATGGAATCTTCCACACTCCCCAACGTGCCTGGACAGAGATCCCGCCCCATTTGCATTCTTTCAAATTTGCTGCTGCCTGCTGTATGCCCCGTGGCCCGGGAACAAACAACTGCTCTGCTCCCATCCCTCATACGCCGAGTTTTCTCAGGATCCTGGCGAGCCCTGGGGTGCCTTCCACCGGGTGCTTTGCCAGAATCGGCCCATTTGGCCTCCCGCACAGAAGCATCCTAACCATTTTTGCCTTTTCAGGCGAGACGTTCACCCAAAGTTAGCAGGACTTTTTGTTTCGTTTTTTAAAAAAAAAGCTTTATGCTTCAGATATAGGCCAACCCGAAACTCGGTTCTTCCCCTTTCCGGTAACGTGGATTTTGATGAAGACTTTGCAGAACCCGCTGGGATGAAAGGCGGGAGGCCTAGTTTCTGGTGCGATGTGTTGGTGGTGCCATGGCTTGCGGTTCGGTTGTGTTCAGCAAAGCTGAGCGATTGGCCTCGTTCAACAATGATTGGCTTCACGGGGTTAGCAACTTCTGCAAACCGAGTCAGAACGTTTTCAGTACATCTGTAAGCTTTCTAGAGCTTTGGCTATAGGGCAGAATAGAAAATATGTGTATATATAGTAATAATAATGTTGCAGATAAAAGACCATTTTTTTTCTCACAAGGGAAAAAAAATGGTAGTTTCTACATTACTTTATTTATTTAGTCTTCCTTCCTTCCTTCCTTCCTTCCTTCCTTCCTTCCTTCCTTCCTTCCTTCCCCTCCCTCCTCTCTTTCTTTCTGTTTCTTTCTTTCTTTTTCTTTCTTTCCCTTCCTTCCCTCCTTCTGTCTTTCATTTTTCCCTGCCTTCCTTTTTTTCTGCCTCTTTCCCTCCCTCCCTCCCTTTCTTTTTTCTTTTTTTCTCTTTCCTTCCTTCCTTCTCCTTCCTTCCTTCTTTCCTTCCTTCCGTCTCTTACATTCTTTTCCTTCCTTCCTTCAGTCCCTTACATTCTTTTCCTTCCTTCCTTCCTTCTTCCTTCCTTCCTTCAGTCCCTTACATTCTTTTCCTTCCTTCCTTCCTTCCTTCCGTCTCTTACATTCTTTTCCTTCCTTCCTTCCGTCTCTTACATTCTTTTCCTTCCTTCCTTCCTTCCTTCCTTCCTTCCTTCCTTCCTTTCCTTCCTTCCTTCTCTTACATTCTTTTCCTTCCTTTCTTTATAGCTGCCCATCTCACATGTGTGATCCTGGACAATTCACCGCATTAAAACAACCAATAAACCAAATGCAACGGTCCATAAAGAACAATTAACTCCCCTAAAACCCAATGGAAACCAACATTTAGAACCAGACGACATAACAAGCGGGCAAATGCAAGTCACGTGTTTAACCAATGCAGCCCCCTCGTAGGCTTCGAACCACTGCTGGATCCCCAGGCACTTTGATATATTAGTTGATAAAAGTACCCCCCCCCCATGGTTTGCTGCATCGCCCAGCACTGTGGGAGTGGGTCTAACCTCATTTGTGTGGGAGATCTGCTGCTGGCAGAGCAGGTGCCCTCGAGGTAACTGCCAGGGTCTGCCAGAGTGGCCAAGCCAGTTGTGATTAGCTTGTCCCCCACTGAAGCTTGATCCCTGCTTAGCTTCAACAAACCTAATAGCATCATGTGCTTTTAGTCCATTGTCTGGACATTCTTCCTTAGCCATTCATCTTATCTGCTTTTATACCCTTTCTCTACTCCCTTAGGCTGTTTGCAGAAGGCCTTTTTAGTTCTTTCCTCTTCTCTTCTGCTTTGTTGCCATTGGGGGACATGTTTGTTTAAAAATCTATGTCTCCAGGGTATTTGCAGCAATAAACCGTAAATCTTTCTCTTTTAAGACCTCAACTCCACATCCTTCCCTCCTCGTATAGAGACTGTTGCAGTTTGGGCTTCTATGAGGTCTAGATTCTATCAGCCTCTGAATAAAGTATTCCCAATTATGTCAGGCAAAAGGATAATCTGCTGGACTTCATTCTTGGAAGTCTGCTTCAAAAGCCTCCCACCCCATCCTCAAACACAATGAGAGGGTGCTTAGCGTTTGGGCTCCTGGGCAGGTTAATGGTGAAGATACAAGGCCTACAAATATTTCTGAGGTAAACAAAAGCATTGAATGGAAGCGCCTTTTACATTCTGCTCCACCTTCCATCTCTTCCCAGCGATTTGGTTCAATAACACACTTATCGGTAATCCTCGACTTATAACCGGTTGTTTAGTGGTCGTTCAAAGTTACAACAGGCCTGCAAAAGCACACAGATTCGAAGTTCTGATGGTCGTCCCCTCCATGTGGTCACTTGGCAACCAGCCCCCATTTATGGCGGTTTGCTGTGTCTTGCAGTCAAAACGTCCACATTTTACAACATTTTCCTCCCCTGAAAACTGGCATTTATTTCCAGTTTTTAGCAAAATCGGTCCACAGCAAACAATTGGTTTGCTTTACGACTGTGGCATTCATTTTACGACTAATGACTTTACCACCGTGGCATTCATTTTACGACCAATGACTTTTATGACCGTGGCATTCATTTTACGACTAATGACTTTACGACCGTGGCATTCATTTTACGACCAATGACTTTACGACTGTGGTGTTCATTTTACAGCTAATGGCCACAGCAAAAATTGTCATAAAATGTGGTTGGTCACATGGGTGACCTGTTTTGACTGATACGACTTCCGACCATAATGAGTAGGCGTTTAAGATTGTAAGTCAATGACTACCTGTAGACTAAATGAAAAATTCAGGTCAGCAAGCACATAGCGCAGCACCTGGGAACCAGGTTATCATGTGAAATTACTGAGTTTTACATGAACGTGTGAATTTTCATACGAGGTTGAAATGTTGAAGTTATTTGGGATGGCGTTGTAGTTCTTATTTATAAAAGGGTTGTTTATATTATGTTTTATTTTTTTAAACTACCTTTAGGCCATCTTTTAGGGCACAAATCCCCCTCAAGGCAGTTATTATGGTACCGTAAAACAGTGGGACAAAATAAACATTAGAATTAATACAATGCAGCGATGACAATAAAATGTCACACCCAAAAATACCGAGAGCAGAAAAACACTGTAGTCAAAAACCACAAAAATGAAGAGAAACACATGGAAAATAAATGGAACTCCTCCTCCCCCCCCCCCCGAAATCTTGTTATGATGCTCCTGGGAAATATCTGATCTGCCTTTTAGCTCTTCGTTTATTCTTTTGATTTTGTCACCATCGTGATTTGGGAATGATAATCAGGCACTAAGTATTTAGTTATGACATTTGTATAACTCTTTGTTTTGAGAAAACTGTGATGCAAATGTGTAAGGAAGACACTCTGCCCTCCGCAGTTTCATTTTTAGAGAGATAGTGGAAGTGGTTAAATCTCTATTTAAGCTGCAGTCTTGCACATTTCTGAGAGTAAACGCCAAAGACGGCTGCAAGATGCCATTCTCAACAAACATACCCAAGAAAACCTGCTATCCAGACCAGAAATGACTTGATTCCTTCTGCTTTTTCTATACCAGCGGTTCTCAACCTGTGGGTCGCGACCCCTTTGGGGGTCGAACGACCCTTTCACAGGGGTCGCCTAAGCGCCCGCCATATTGGTGACTGCCAACGCGCACGCGCGGGGAGGGGGAGGGGGTCGTGGCGGCGGGGCGGGGGTCTATACCAAGATACTCTCTCCCCGATTTTAAAATGCGGTCCTGCAATCTTTTCTCAGAGCTACACCAAGTTTGGACCCTATAAATTCCAAATTTTGGAACGGGGCTCAAGATAAGCACACATGCTTAAGTTCTGCATACAAGTAATCCTCGACTTACAACAGTTCATTTAGTGACCGTTCGAAGTGACAATGGCACTGAGAAAAGTGACTTATGACCGTTTTTCACACTTATTGTAGCATCTCCATGGTCACGTGATCAAAATTCAGACGCTTGGCAACTCACTCATATTTCTGACGGTTGCAGTGTTCCGGGGTCACGTGATCCCCTTTTGCAACCTCCGGACAAGCAAAGTCAATGGGGAAGTCAGATTCGCTTAACGACCGTGTTACTAACTTACCAACTGCAGTGATTCTCACTTAACAACTTTGGCAAGACATGTCATAAAACAGGGCAAAACTCACTCAAGAAATATCTCACTTAATCACAGAAATGTTGGGCTCCGTTGTAGTCTTAAGGCGAGGACTCCCTATTTCTGGAGTTATGAAATTCATTTGCCCCTGGTGTAAATAAGGTTATCTAAGTCTTATTTTCTTCTTTTTTCCCCCCTCAAAGGTTCGCACACCTTAAGGCTTAAGCCGTTGCAAAAAGACTTCGGGGAGTTTGTCCCGGTTCGCGCGCCCGCGCGCGTCTCTGGCCATCCTCCCGCCACCCCTATAGCCCTCCTCCTCCTCCTCCCCCTCCCCCGCAAACG
>QLTV01003970.1:167626-189643 GCA_003457575.1 Thermophis baileyi
CCCATGTACCCCAGCGGCTCCCACTTCTCCTTCAACCCTGAGGACATGAAGCGCTACCTCCAAGCGCACACCCAGAGTGTGTACAACTACCATCTCAGCCCCAGGGCCTTCCTCCACTACCCCAACATTATCATCCCGCAGCCCCAGCGCCTGGAGAAGCCCCCTCTTCCCCCTCCGCCCCCGCAAGCCGAGGAGCCCCCCAGCCCTTTCAAATTCAAGCTGCAGCCGCCACCGTTGGGACGCCGCAACCGTGACAAGCAGCCTCCGCCAGCTCCAGCTGTGCCCCCGGGAGACTCCAGTGGTGGCCTTCTCACCTCCTCCTCCTCTTCTTCTGCTGCTCCAGAGACCCTCGTCCCCCAGATCAAAGTGGAACCCATCTCGGAGGGAGAGTCTGAGGAAGATCTCACCGTGGAAGTCACGGATATCAGCGAGGATGACGAGGAGGTCTTTAAGGCTCCCTCGGCCCCCCTGGAGAAGATCGAAAATGGGGAGACTTCAGCTTTAGCGCCCCCCATTTCTCGGGCCGGGGAGAGCGGCAAATGCATCCCCCTCAAATTACGCTTCAAACGCCGCTGGAGCGAGGATCAGCGGCTGGAAGCCGGCGTGACGGGCGACGAAACAGATGACAAGAAAGTGAAGGGTGAGGAGGACGCCGGTGGTCACGGGGACACAGTGGGAAGCCGGCGGATCAGCACGGAGCTGCAGCAGGCCACAGCCGAACTGACCCTGGAGAATCGGGACTGCTAGACAGGACATGCAGCTCTCCCTCCCTCCAGACAGATGGACCGATGACCGTGGGGGTGGGGGTGGGCTGACTTTGCTGCCTTAACTCAGAGATTATCTTTCTACTTTCCTTTCTCCTTCCTTCCTTCCTTCCTTCCTTCCTTCCTTCCCTGGCCTGGAACTCTGTACATGCTCTTCTCCTCCTTTGGAAGCCAGAAAAAAAAACGTAGGGGCGGGGAAGTTTTTACTTGTCTATATGCATATATAAATCTAAATCTATATATATATATTATATATATGTAAAACCTCTTTGCAGGGGTGGGGGGGATTTCTAAAAATTAATATGCCAGGTTTGTTTTTAAGGGTTTTCTTTTCTCTTTCCTCCCTGCCTCATACACTGTAAGCCTCAGGACCTTTTTAATTAAGATTGCCCCCCCCCAAATACGGTGTAGTTTGAAAAAAAGCATTCAGGAGGGGGGCTTTATAGGGGAGAATAAGGGGTAGTCTTATGAGAGCCACCACCCTGCTATTTTCCTCATCCTCATCCTCACAAACTTGCAATTAGCAATCTTAAGCACAATACACTTTTTAATCCCCCAGTGGATCAAAAAGAGAGTTAGCCATATGTTCTCTGTCACTCTTAACCCCTTCCCGTGCACCTTTGGCGTTTAGCCATGCTGGCCACATGTCCACGGACATTGTCTTCGGACAACGCCGGCTCCCTCAGCCAAGAAACGGAGATAAGCACGGTGCCGTAGAGTTCGATACAACTGAGAGGGAGACTTTTTACCTTTTATATATTAACTACATTAAATATTTTATAGGCTGCCCAAGAATTCCTCTTCACTCAAGGCAGCCTAGGCCAGCCAAAAGGATGGACACACCTGCCGTCGATGGTTAGCGTGGGATCATTGAGGGATCCCTGTTGTTAAAACTCTTTGTCTGTTGTGTTGCTGCGTCTTCTAACCTAGAATAAGAAGGGGATCCCATGCGTTTTCGGGGCTTGCTACCCCGTGGATGGTTGAGGGGTGTCTTTGCAACATGTCATCCTCGCCACCAGTGGCAAAAGAGGAATTTTCTATCTTTATCTTTGCCAAACCCACCAAAGACTTCCCTTTATAACAATGCTTTATGGAAACCATTCAAAACAAAACAAAACAAGGATAGGTTTGGGCCTAGCTCAGGCTTATCCAGCCTGCAGGCCGCATACACTCCCTAGTAATGTGGCTCCACAAGATTGTAAACTTTTAACATGTGATTTATATACATTAACTGTATTACAGGTAGTCCTCCGTTTACACGAACGCAATTGAGCCCCAAATTTCGGTTGCTAAGCAAGACAGTTGTTAAGTAAGCTTTGCGTACTGACCCGAATGATTCACTTAACAATGGCGGTGATAGTTGTTCAAACAACGGCAGTTTTGCCCCAGTTTACAACTTTTCGGGACACGGTTAGGTGACTCATGAAGTTGTTAAGTGAAACATGCAGTCGTTAAGAGAATCCGGCTCCGCCCACCGTCTTTGCTTGTTGGAAGCCGGCTGGGAAGGTCACAAATAGTGATGACATGGGGCAGTGCAACTGTCATAAGTACATGGCAGTTGACATGTTTCCGAATTTTGATCACGTGACCATGGGGATGCTGCAATGGTTGTAGGTGTGAAAACCAGTCATAAAGTCACTTTTTCCAGTGCCGTTGTAACTTTGAACGGTCATTAAACAAATGGTTGTAAGTTGAGGACTACCTGTATGTATGTTACATGCTGCCAAGGATAATTCCAGAACCAGTTTGTTGGTTAAGGCAACAGGCTTAGAAAGCAGGAGGCCACGAGTTCAAGTTCCGTCTTAGCCATGAAAGCCAGCTGGGTGACTGTGGGCTGGTCCCTGTCTCTCGGCCCAACTCACCTTACAGGGTTGTTGTGTTGTGAGGAAATAGGAGGAAAGGTGTGTTTGAATATGTTCTTCACCACCTTGAGTTATTTGTAAAAAAATAAAGGCAGGATACAAATAAATAATTTTTAAAAAAAATCCTCTTCACTCAGTGCGTCCCAGGCAAGCCAAAAGGTGGGACCCCCTGTGGCCATTTAACCTCATTAGGTTTGGGAATTAAGGGGTGGGTGGGTGGGGTATTTGAAGAGGTTTTTTTAAGTGCCTGTTGAAATGTTGTTTCCAAGGGAACCTAAGCAGGGAGCGGACATTCCTTTTTTCTCTCTCGTCTGTGAAAAGAGCTCTTCCTTTCCTTGTGCCCCGTTCCCTCCCAACAACTTCAGAAATTAAAGACGCTGTTTCTCTCCCACCCCCCATCTTGTTAAACAATTCCACCTTTTTGCTTTTTGCAAGGGAATGTTTGAGGGGTTACAACAAAAGAGACGCTGCAGGATGGGACGGTGCCTTAGAGAAAACAAAATATTTGGGAATCTTGCAATGGTTGTGCTCCAAATCCTTATGGATGTATTTGCCTTGCTCTCCACTCTGTTAGGATCAGAGATTATTCAGTTCCCCAAAGAGACAGATTTGCATGTAGACAACACTCCCCCCCCCCCAAAAAAAGCTGACTTGTGGGATGCTGCCATGAACCCAAAGGCAGGATCTGAAATTATAATCTCCTTGTGAGGTCAATATAAAGCAGTAATGTGCTTGAGGGTTGTTTTATGATTCTTGTACATATCAAAGAAAATGGGGTGTCGTTCATTTTAAGAATGTACAAAAAAAAATGAAACCAATAAAGGGTTTTGAGATTTCATAACCTGGTGGTCCATTATGAATTTTGGAATATTGGTGTGATAAATATGTACAGTTTGGGGGAAGCAGAGATACCTTGGTGCACTGGGGAAGAAGGTTTGAGAGCATACAGTGGTCCTCGACTTACGGCCACTATTGAACTCAGAATTTCCGTTACTGAGCAAGATAGTTGTTAAGTGAGTTTTGCCACAGTTGCTAAGTGAATCACTGCAGTTGGTTGCTAAGCAAATCTGGCTTCCCGCCATTGACTTTGCTTGTCAGAAGCCAGCTGTGAAGGTCACAAGTGGGGATTACATGACCCTGGGACAGTGCAACCGTCATAAACACATGCCAGTTGGCAACTATCCCATGCCCATAGGGATGCTGCAATGGTCATAAGTGTGAAAGCCGGTCATAAGTCACTTTTTTTTAGTGTCATTGTAACTTCGAATGGTCACTGAATGGTAAGTCGAGGATTTGGGTAATAAAAGCTCTTTGCTAAAGTAGGCATTGTGGCTAAATTTCTGTTGTAGGGTGGGTTTAAGTAATGACTCTGAGCTGCTTCAGCAATTGGACGCTTGCCGATCTTCCTTCTCTTGCAAAACCCAATTTGGCCCGTGTGTCTCTGCTCTGCATCCAATTTAATCTTGCCTGCTCTTATTTATTTCCCTTCCATTTAAATTGGGATAACAAAAACTTGACTGTAAATCTACAGATGCTCTGTTTTTTCCTTACTCTGATTACGTAGCTTGATATTTCACGTTAAAGTCACTTGCTTTAATTATATACGGAAAAGTATGTAAAGTTTCTGTTTTGCCCAAGAAAACCCTTGGGAGATGATAATCCTGATTCTGAAGCTTTTGAGAAAAAAACACACCAATAGGATATTGTATGCTGTAAAGTTGTGGAACATGGCCTTAGCTGCAGAATTAGATTTTTGGAGAATCTCGGGGATTTTTTTTTCTTTAAAAAAAACACACAAATCTAGATTGGGCCAACTACTGCTTCCTGCAAGCTTGAAAACCACAAACTGTTGGAGGGAGAGAGAGAGAGAGAAATAAAGAGCTACTATTACTCCTTTCTTTTGCCACAACTCATAAACTATTAGAGTAAATATGAAATTAAGCAAACTTAAAAACAGCCAGCTGTTAAAATGTGGATAGCTTGATGTGGACATTAAAAAAAAAATCTTTTAAACAAAAAGTGTTTGTTTTAAGGAAGTTAATGCTTTGGGGTTGTTTTTTTTAAATTAATTTTTGTTTTATAAAGCTTGTATTAGGATTCGGAGTGACGACCAACTCCACACAATCGCCCCTTAAAATTGTCACTGGTACCACAGTATTGTGCTGGCTTCCAGAAATACTGGTTTGTGTTAGAAGAGAACCTCTTGCCTCCTGCCCTGTGGAAAAACCCTGTCTGTTTTCCTCAGGTTGTATTTCTTCTCTTCATCCATTCCACTTCAGGGCTGTAAGTCAAGTGTTTCACCTGGAGGTTTTCAAAATTGGACAACCGTTTGACTGAGGAGGTATAAGGCTCCTTCCTCGAGCAGGGGGTTGGACTAGAAGACCTCCGATGTCCCTTCCGGCTATGATTCTGCTGGAGCAGGAGACCTTGTATCATTTCAGACAAATGGTTATCCATTTGTCCTTTTGAAACCCTTCAGTGATGGGACTTCCACAACTTCTGAAGGCAAGTTGTTCCATTGGTTGATTGCTCTGACGGTTAGGAAATTTCTCCTTAGTTCTAGGTTAAATGTCTATGGAGATTCTCTGTCATCCAGGTCACGGTTGTCCCAAAGGTGCTTTTTTCAAGAGGCAACTGGACTTTCTGGTTTTTCTTTGAAGATGTTTCGCTTCTCATCCAAGAAGCTTCTTCAGCTCTGGCTGGATGGTGGGGAATGGGAGTTCTAGGTTTGTTTCTCTCTCCTTGGTTAGTTTCCAATCATTGTTTCTTGCCTTGCCTATTGGTGCTTTGGAAAATAGTTTAACCCCCTCGTCTTTGTAGGAGCTCTTCATATATTGGAACAGTGCTATCATGTCCCCCCTAGTCCTTCTTTTCATTAGACTAGACCCAGGGGTGGGCTTCAAAATTTTTAGCAAGGGGTTCTCTGGCCGGTTGCTGGGGGGCGTGGCCATGGTGGGCGTGGCCTAGTCAGCATCCTGCACCACAGCGGGGGTGGGGGGCATTTTTCCCCTCCCTGGACTCCGGAGGCTTTCCTCGAGCCTCCAGGAGGGTGAAAAAAACCACCCCAGGCTCCGGGGGCCCTCTTCCCGAACTTCTGGTAGCCCTGTTTTTCGCCCTCCCCAAGCCTCCGTGCACGCCCTGCACTTACCTGCATCCAAAATGGGCCGCGTGGGAACTCCGGGGAGGGGTGGGTTGGGCAGGGCCAGCCAGGAGTGGGATTTGGGGGTTCTCCGAACTGCACAGAATTTTAGCTAGAGGTTCTCCCGAACGCCTGAGAACCCCCAGCAGCCCTCCCTGACTAGACCTAACTTTGACAATTCCCAGAATTCCCCAGCCAGCTGTGGGAAAGTCTGCTGTTTTGAAGAACTGGCATTCTTTCTACTTTGCCTTGTGCCTGGAACTACTAACGTGATGTGAATCCTCTCCATCCCAAATAGCTAAGGAAATATGAGGAGAGCAATAGGAATCACTGGAAGGCAACAGATTGGGAAGGGTTACCTATTCTGGGTGCAATTCCCTTTTCAAATCTATCTTTGGGACAAACCAGGGGTGGGTTCCTCCCGGTTCGGACCGGTTCTCCCGAACCGGTAGCGGCCCGCTGGTGATGTCACAATGACATCACCGAACCGGATCGGTCGGTGCCGGTCCGTGGGGGCTGCCATCTTTTTTTCCGAATTTTTTTTCCCCCTTCTGAGCATGAGCAGAAGCCGATTTCCGGCATTGTGCATGCGGTCGCCATCTTTTTTCGGGGTTTTTTTTTTCTTTTGGATTTTTTGTTACTGCGCATGTGTGCGCACGCACCCACCCATGCGGCGCACCCTCACGGCACAGGAGGGAGCGAACCGGCAGCGAGGTAAGTTGGAATCCACCCCTGGGACAAACCTGTCCTGCAGGTAGCCCTCGACCACAAATGTAACCAGAATTTCTGTTGCTAATAGGTAAGACGGTTGTTAAGTGAGTTGCGCTCAATTTTATGACCTTTTTGCCTTTAAATAGTTTTATTAATTTATAATATAACATACAAAGAGAATACAAAAGCAAATATTGGGGAAATTAGGAAAGGAAAAAGGAAAGTAGATAGTGGGGGAAAGCAAGGGGGGAGGAGAAAAGGCATTGACTTCCGATTCTTGGTGCAGTAAAATAAGGCATTAAGATCTACCCTCAACTTTTAACTTTTTCATAATAATAGAAACTAGCCATTTCTATAACAACAAATCTAATCGGTAAAACCCAAAATCAAAGTTTCATTTTTTTTCCACCTCAAGCACAAAGTCCAGAAGTGGTTTCCAAGTAGAAATGAAGGTACTTGTATTTTTTTTCTTTAATCAGTAAATTTAGCCATCCCTGCTAACTTTTTGCCCTGATTATTAAGCAAATCACTGCAGCTGTTAAGCGAATCGGGCATTGTTAAGCGAGTCCAGCTTCTTCCCCCATTAACTTTGGCTGACGCTTGCGGTCATTGTAAATACAGTACATGCTGTTTGTCAATGCCCAGAATTTGGCCACATGACAGTGGGGATGCTACGGTGGTCATAAGTGTGAGGACAGACCTTAAGTCATTTTTTTTCAGTGTGATTGTAACTTTGAATGGTCCCTAAATGAGGGATTGTAACTGGAGGGCTACCTATATTCTGCACCTGGAATTTCTATAATTTCATGTAATTGAATATTTGTTCTTACCCTGCTATATTTAAGAATGTAACCCCTTTGTGGCAAGGAACTGTTCATCTAATTTCTTGGCAGAAGGCAGTTTGCCAACCCCATAAACAATGGTGATTTAGAGTACTTCCATGGCCAAAAGGCTGAGAATCTGGGGTGGATATTTAGACATGACTGGCTCGCTGTTCTACAATTATAGAAGTCTTCAGAATTTCCCCGGGACTTTTTCTCTTAGTCAGATGCCACAAGCTCTTCTCTTCCTTGTTCTTCTCTTTACTGAAAGATTATCTGCCAGCCCGGCTGAAATTCATGATTCCAGGAACTGCAGCCTTCCTACGTGCATATTGGAAATGGGAGAAACGGGGGTTGGTTTAGAATAGGGAATAATTGTTTAGCTGTCTGAAGCTTAAAATTTGGACCTAGAAATTAGGACTGTTTGCCAGATCTCGATCTCTTTTTGGACAGATTGTACCCTAGTTAATAGTAGATGATAATTTATCCCATGTCTGTCTGAAGAAAGCCAAATAGGTACACGTAGTCGTCAATTTACAATCACAATTGGAACCAGAATTTTCATGGCTAAGCAAGAGAGTTACGGTATTAAGTGAGTTATTTTGCCCCATTTTACAGGTAGTCCTCGACTTACGACCACAATTGAACCCAACACTGTTGTTGTTAAGTGGAACATATGTTAAGTGAATTTTGCCTCATCTTATGACCTTCCCACATTTCTTAAATTGTTAATTTAGTAACAAGGTTATTAAGTGAATCTGGCTTCCCCCTTGGCTTTGCTTGGCAGAAGGTCTCAAAAAGTGATCACATAACCCCGGGACACTGCAACTGTCATAAACATGAGTCACTTGCCAAGTGTCTGAATTTTGATCACATGGCCATGGGGAGGCTGCAATAGTTGTGAGTGTGAAAAACAGTCATATGTCACTTTTTCAGTGCTGTTGTAACTTTGGTCACTAAATGAACTGTTGTAAGTTGAGGATTACCTGTGCTATCTTTCTTGCCGCAGTTGTTAAGTGAATTGTTGCAGTTGTTCAGTTAGTAACATGGTCATTAAGTGAATCTGGCTTCCCTTTTGACTTTGCTTGTCAGAAAGTCGTAAAAGGTGATTAAATGACCCCAGGACACTAACGGTCATAAATGCATGCCAGTTGCCAAGTGCCCAAATTCTGATCACATGACCAGGGGGCTGCTACAATGGTCGTAAGTGTGAAAAAGGGTCATAAGTCTCTCATTTTTCAGTGCCATTGTAACTTTGAAAGGTCACTAAAGAAATGATTGTACACTGAGGACTAGCTGTAAGTTTCAAAATTTCAACAATACAGGGAATCCTCAACTTATAACTACAACTGGCAACAGAATTTCCACTGCTAAGCAAGGTGGTTGCTAAGTGAATTCTGCCCGATTTCACAACTGTTTTTTGCCATGTTGGTTAGGCAAATCACTGCAGCCGTTAAATGAATCATGCAGCCGTTAAGCGAATCCGGTCATCTCCCCCCCCGTTGACTTTGGTACTCAGAAACCAGCCAGGAAAGCTGCAAACGACGATCACGTGACTTTAGGACACCGTAAATCATTGTAAATACATTTCTGGTTGCCGAGTGCCCGAATTTTTGTTCAGGTGAACGTGGGCATGCTGCATCGGTCACAAGTGTGAGGACCTATCCTAAGTCACTTTTTTCAGAGCCATTGTGACTTTGAATGGTCACTAAATGAATGGCCGTAAGTCAAAGTCTACGTCTACCTCCGAGTGGAGGTTTGGATTGGAATTTTGTTTTTGCTCCTCAAGTGCATATTTGCAGCAATTAAAAAGCCAAAAATATTTTTTGGGGTGGGGGGGGGTTAGGTTTGGTTGAAGGTATGCTAAGCAAGGCAGAAGTGTATCCCTGCCCTCTAACCGTGTTAGCCGAAGGATCCTCTTAGCCACAACTGGGGGAAATCAGCTGTACTTGTCCAGAGAGGATGCTTAGGATATAATGTGTTTCTTTCTCTTTTTAAAATATACTTCAAATAGCATGTGCTATTCTAATACTATACTACAGCTAGTCCTCGACTTACCACAGATCGCTTACTGACCTTTCGAAGTTACAACGGCACTGAAAAAAGTGACATATGACTATTTTTCATGCTTATGACCGTTGCAGCATCTCTATGGCCGTGTGATTAACATTTAGATGCTTGACAACTGATTCACATTTATGACGGTTGCAGTATCCTGGGGTCGTGTGATCACCTTTTATGACCTCCTGACAAGCAAAATCAATGGGAAAAGCAGATTCATTTAACAACGGTTGTTACGTACGGATGTACGGAGCACAGATTTGCATGACCGCCGCTGATTGGCTAATCTAGCAGCGGGAAAAATAAACCACTGTCAGTGGCCGGCTAGACTGCAGAGACTCCATAAAAGAGAGATCTCAGCAGCCTTCCGGCCAGTTCGTACTTCGCAGCTAGGAAATAAAAGTGCTGAAAGTTTCCCGCGTCCTGCCTCTTCTTGCGGCGCCCCCTATCTAACATTGGCGACGAAGGTGGGATACTGAAGATGACAAGAAGGGACAAAGGGAACTGACCACCTCGTGGCATCCGTGGCCATCTTTACAGCAAGGAACAACCCTGCTCCGGCCAACCTGAGGATGACTACTCAAACCTCCCCTGCACTAGCATTATTCGACCCGCAAGCAGAAGAATGGCACACTTACATGAGCCGGTTCAGAATGTTCCTGGAAGCCAACAACTACCAGGACCTGCCAGACAACCGCAAGAGAACCCTATTCCTCACCTATTGCGGGACAAAGATCTACAAGATGGCACAGACCTTTGTCGCATCCGCGGACATAGAGGCGATCTCGTGGACAATGCTGCAAAATACCCACAAAAACCACTATGCCCCAACGGCAACCCCCATGGTGAGCCAGAACGAGTTCTACCATCAGCGCCAATGAGAAGAGGAGACCATAAATGACTTCGTGGCGAAGCTGAGGGAAATCGTGACAAAGTGCGAGTTCGTCAACCCCAAAGAGATGATGAGGGATCGGGTCATCCTGGGCATGAAGGACCTAAACCTCCAAAAGAAACTGCTGGTGCGAAGAGGGGTGATCTTTAAAGACGCGGTTGAAGAAGCGAGGGCTGCTGAATCCTCAGATAACTCCGCCGCAGACATCAGGAAGACCAGTGGGGTCCATCGCGCCCACCAAGAGCCAGATTGGACTACCGAGTTTCCCGAATATGGGGACAAATGGGAAGAAGAAGCCATCCACCAAGTATATCCGGACAAATGGGTAAGCCCCAGGGACAGTGACTTTAAACAACCCCGTTGTTCCAGATGCATGGGGCTCCATGCTAGAACGGCTTGCCGTTTTAAAGAGGCCATCTGCCGCCGGTGCCAATGACAAGGCCACATAGCCGAGGCCTGTAGGGCCACACAGCTGACCCCCTATCAACCCAAACTGCCATCGGGACCAGGGAGGCAAGGGTAAGCGAGGCCCGGGTTCCAACAGAACAAGCGCCGGGAGGATCACTATCCAGACAACCGGGGAATCAACCAAACCACCGTGGGGCACTCGGATGCGTGCGATGGGGACAAATACTATGTAATGATCCCCATCGAAGGAATCCCATGCGAAATGGAGCTGGACACCGGGTCATTTTTTACCATTGTGTCCTGGCGAACGCTCCAACGCCTCAAGCCAACAATATCCAGAAGACAACTCAAGCCACAGAAGATAACATTGAATGATTTCCAGGGAAACAGCATTCCTGTGTTGGGCCGAGCCAAAGTCCAATTTAAAGACTTCTGTGGCTGACCTCCCCTGACTGTCGTCGCAAGCAACCGGCCCACGTTGCTGGACATCAAGTGGTTCAAACCATTGGGACTTGGCATCACGGGCATAAACCAAATCAGAGGAAATGAGCTAGACCAGCTGCTGGCACAATTCGGGGACGTGTTCGACGGGAGCCTAGGTAAATATACAGGGAAACCTATTTTGTTTAATCTAGACTAGCGGTTCTGAACCTGTGGGTCGTGACCCCTTTGGGGGTCGAACAACCCTTTCACAGGGGTCGCCTAAGCACGCGCTAGCCCGCCATCTTGGTGCCACGCCCCCTTTGTCACCTCATCGCTTCTCGCCTGGCAATGCGCACGCGCAGGGAGGGGGTGGGGCGGGGGTCACGGCGGCAGGGAGGGGGCATTAGGAAGGTTGAGAACCACTGACCTAGACCCTAGTGTTACCCCGATAAGGCTCAAGCCACGGAGGGTTCCATTTGCTCTACAGCCCAAGGTAGATGAGCAATTGGATAAACTCATTGCCCAAGGGATCCTGGAACCGATTGATCACGCCATGTGGGAGACCCCAATAATCACCCCAATTAAACTGGACGGATCGATCCGCATCTGCGTGGATTATAAATGCACATTAAACAGGGCCTTACAACAGAGTGCATACCCAGTACCCGTCGTGCAACATCTGCTGCATTCGCTGGGAAAATGATTTTTTTTTTTGCTAAACTAGACCTGGCCCAGGCATATCAGCAGTTACCAGTGGACGCCACCACTGCAGAGGCCCAAACCATTGTGATGCACCGGGGGGGGCATTTAAATGCAAGCGACTGCAATTTGGGGTAAGCGTGGCCCCGGGGCTCTTTCAAAGTATGATGGAGCGCCTCCTACAGGGCATTCCGGGAATGGTTCCCTATTTTGACGATGTCCTTGTGTCCGGGGACTCAACATAGCAATTAATGAGCCGTTTAAAAGAGACACTGGGGAGATTCCAAAAGAAGGGACTTAAAGTAAAGAAAGAAAAATGCCAAATTGGCGTAAAACAAGTCGAATTCTTAGGCTACTTAATCGATGAAGCAGGGATCCACCCTACAGACAGTAAAATAAAAGCTATCAAAGAAGCCCCTACCCCAAAGAGCAAAACGGAATTACAAACCGCCTTAGGACTATTAAACTTTTACAGTATTTTTTTAAAATAGAAGGCCACCGTTGCTGAACCCCTGCAACGACTACTAGGGAAGACGACAATGTGGACCTGGGGACGGAAGGAAGACCAAGCATTCACCGCAGTTAAAGAATTGCTATCTTCTGACAGTGTCCTCATACAGTACTATGAAACTCTTCCCCTATTACTGACTTGTGACGCGTCCCCCTTTGGAGTCGGGGCCGTCCTTAGCCACCGGTTACCAAATGGCTCAGAGGCCCCCATTGCGTATTATTCAAAGACATTGTCCCCCGCAGAAAGAAACTACAGCCAGCTCGACAAGGAAGCGCTGGCTGCAGTCGCAGGGATAAAAAGGTTCCATGAATATGTATACGGGAAGAGATTCGAACTCATCACCGACCATAAACCTCTTCTGGGTCTCATTGCTGGAGACCAACAAACTCCTAATTACATGTCCCCCAGAATGATAAGGTGGTCAATTTTCCTGACGGGGTATGACTACAAGCTTGTGCACTGACCGGGAAGAAGCATAACCAACCCAGACGCCCTCAGCCGATGCCCAATGCCAGAGTTTGTAGAAGACCCAGCCCCCGTGGCACAAGTACTGTTAATAGACATTGGAAATGCCAGCCCAGTGACCTCCAACGAAATTGCAAACCACACCAAGAAAGACAAAGTGTTGTGTAAAGTTTTGAACTGGGTGTTGAGGGGGTTGGCCACAAGAAATAGGAGAAGAATTTAAAACATTTCAAAACAAACAACTAGAGCTATCTACATTAAAGGGGCGCCTGTTATGGGGGGAAAGTGTCATTGTACCTGAAGAACTGAGAAAGCAAGTCCTAGAGCAGTGGTTCTCAACCTTTCTAATGCTGTGATCCCCCCGTAACCCCCACCACCGCGACCCCCTCCCCGCGCGCGATGAGGTGACATAGGGGGCATGGCACCAGGGGTGAAATGCTCCCGGTTTGGGCGTGCCTGCGGGTCGCCGGACAGCCGGCAGCGACAGAAGCGAGAGACTTCGCCCACCTGCCTGGACGCCGCCATTTGGGTTCTTTTACCCTCTGCACATGCGCAAAGCGTTCTGTATTTCACCCCTGCTGACGGTGGCACCAAGATGGTGGGCTAGCGCGCACAGCGACCCCTGTGAAATGGTCGTTCGACCCCCAAAGGGGTTGCGACCCACAGGTTGAGAACCGCTGTCCTAGAGACTTTACATGTGGGGCACCCGGGGATAGTGCAAATGAAAGCACTGGCCCGGAGTTATATATGGTAGCCAAACTTAGACCGGGACATTGCAGAATGGGTGGCCACCTGCACCCCATGCCAGGAAACGCGGCCAGTTCCACCCAGGTCACCCATCCAGGAGTGGGAAGTACCCAAGGGTCCCTGGTCAAGAATCCATATTGATTTCGCGGGGCCCATGGGTGGACAAGCATTCCTAATCGTGGTCGATGCATATTCAAAGTGGTTAGAGGGGGTCACCATGTCAACCCTGACCACGGAGGGAACCATACGAGCATTGAGAAGAATATTCACAACCCATGGACTACCAGACATCCTGGTATCCAACAATGGACCCCAACTGACCGCCAAGACCATGGAATGCTTCCTGGCCAAGCAAGGGATTAGACATGCTCTGGTCGCACCATTCCATCTGGCGAGCAATGGTCAAGCGGAAAAAATGGTGTGACTAACCAAAGAAACACTAACCCGAACGGGGCCGGGGAACTGGCAGGAGAAAATAGATAAATTCCTTTTAGCCCAGCACATCACCCCTAGTGCAACCACTAACCGAAGTCCAGCCAAAATGCTAATGGGTTGGAAGTTACGGTCCCAGTTGGACAGGTTGCACCCAAACTATCACCCCGAGACACCCCTGGGTTCCACCCGACAAACCAGATCCTTCGAAAAGGAAGACTTAGTGTTTGCCCACAACTATGCGGGGTACCCTACTTGGGTGAGAGCTCGGGTGGTGGCTGTCACGGGCCCAAAGTCATACCAAGTCGAACTCGAGGATGGCCGAGTGTAGAGACGGCACATCGACCAACTCCGAAAGAGACTGGGAGATTCCGGATTGAGACAACCAGAAAATCCGGAACTACAAACAGACCCCAGCCAGAGCCGAGAACAAGGCGAGCCTCCGCCCCGTGGAGCATACAAACCACCCCGAGGAGAAGCCGACACCGGAGAACCAGCCCTAACTCAAGACAACTCAGACATCCTGTGTTCAAGCCCGACGAGAGGAGACGGACACTTACCGGGAGACGCAGAGACCCAGCAAAGCGATCTGGAGACGGAGGAAGGAGGAACCAGGCCGGAGACCGCCTCGCCTTGCAGAGAGTTCCAGGAGGTTCCATCTCGAAGTCCAGGAGCGGCAGCAGTCCTGACTGTTCAGGCCACCACCGCAGGAGCAACTGAAGTGCGCAGGTCGGGGCGCACCCTAAGGAGCCCCGCCTACCTGCGTGATTACGTGACTCGGATCCGACATTGATTGGTTAAGCCATTATCTAGGAGGGGAGGGGTGTTACGTACGGACGTACGGAGCACAGATTTGCATGACCGCCGCTGATTGGCTAATCTAGCAGCGGGAAAAATAAACCACTGTCAGTGGCCGGCTAGACTGCAGAGACTCCATAAAAGAGAGATCTCAGGAGCCTTCCGGCCAGTTCGTACTTCGCAGCTAGGAAATAAAAGTGCTGAAAGTTTCCCGCGTCCTGCCTCTTCTTGCGGCGCCCCCTATCTAACAACGGTGTTACTAGTTTTACAACTGCAATAATTCACTTCACAACTGTGGCAAGAAAAATCGGAAAATGGGCAAAACTCACTTAACAAATTTCTCACTTAGCAACATAAATGTTGAGCTCAATTGTGGTCGTAACTTGAGGACTCTCTGTATACTTATACTGTACTGTACTGTACTATACTGCAAAAGATAGAAAAAGGAATTTAAAAGGTAAAAAACCATCATTCAACAGCACCTTGCACATATCTGAGCCTGACCTGTTAATTTTAAAAGAAGCAGGGATTGTTCAGGAAGGTTAATAAGACAGGCTGGGGTTTGTGAAATTTCCCCTAGAAAAAAATGTTTTTAAAAACACATAAGGGGACTGAAGGCATTGAAACAAGTACAGGCAGTTCTCACATCCGAGTGCATTTAAGTTGTTTTTCCTCTTCTAAACTCTTAATGTGACACAAACCCTAATCACTCCTCAAGGCTGAATTGGTGTAACAGAGTAGCTGGGGTTAGAATCACATTATAACGGGCAGCAGATTTAAAAAGTAAAGAGTTCTTTGTCTTTTGATCTTCCATGATGGCCTTTGGCAATCTCAACCCCTTTAAGATGTGTGGATTTCAGCTCCCAGGATTCCTCAGCCAAAATTCTGGAAGCTGGAGTTTGCACATGGTAAAGTTGCTGGCTGGGGAATTCTGGGAGTTGAAGTTCACACATCTTAAAATTGCTGAGGTTGAGAAACACTATTCCAAGAGATTGTCCACCGTCACGGTAACTATCCGCCAGGGGCAGAAATCAACTTTTTCCTGGTTTGATTGCAAAGTGCCTCACCAACCTGCCTGGTTCACATTTATGGGAAATACAGACTGGAGAACACCTGGAAGACTGGCTCCTAAATCCAGATGTGCTGGGAGAGGCTGTCTCCCCCCCCCCACATTCTCTGCAGGGAGGCATATTTTGCACAGGCACAGAAATATGCTGGGTTCCACATTTCCAGAGATCAAAGACATTTTTTTTTAAAACGGTTTTAGAGAGCCAAGCTCTGCTTTCAGATATAGCCCTGTTCCAAAGCAAAACTTGTTTGGGCAAGCACACGATCATTTTAGACTACAGTAATTGAGGATCAGACACAAACACACCCAGTTTGCTAATTATACTAGATCCTAGAACTGTATGTGGAGATCCTCTCAGGAGGTTGATTAGCAAAGGAAATTTAAAGTCAGGAAATAGTGTTTTGCATAATGTCAATGCTAGTTTCGTGCAATGGGTTAAGGCATCAGGCTAGAAACTGGGAGGATGTGAGTTCTAGTTTTGCCTTAGGCACAGAGCCAGGTGGGTATCTTTGGCCCAATCAGCAGAAGACTCTGAATTCTGGTCCCGCCTTAAGGTACAAAGCCAGTGGGTGACCTTGGGCCAGCCACTTTCTCTCAGCCCTAGGAAGGAGACAATGGCAAACCACTTTTGAAAAATATCTTGCCAAAAAAACTGCAGGGACTTCTCCAGCCAGTTCTCCAAGGATCGGACATGATCAAACAGAAGGAAAAAAAAAATACAGGTATTCCTTGATTTACAATAGTTTGTTTCGTGACCGTTCGAACTTACAACGGCACTGAAAAAAGTGACGTAGAATCTGTTTTCACACTTACGACCGTTGCAGCATCCCTGTGGTCATGTGATTGAAATTCAGATGCTTGGCAACTGGGGTGTATTTATGACCATTGCTGTATCCTGGGGTCATGTGATAAGATCCCCCTTTGCCACCTTTTGACAAGCAAAGTCAATGGGGAAGCCAGATTCACTTAACAACCGTGTTACCAACTTCACAACTGCAATGATTCATTTAACAACTGTGGCAAGAAAAGTGATAAAAAGGGGGCAAAACTCACCTAACAACTGTCTCGCTTAGCAAAAGAAATTTTGGCCTCAACTGTGGTCATAAGTCGAGGACTATCTCTACCATCATGAAGCCTGAACCAACCTTCCTTACACCAGGGGTGGGTTCCAACTTACCTCGCTGACTGTTCGCTCCCTCCCGCGCCGCGTGGGCACGCTGCGTGGGCACGCGCATGGGCAGTAATAAAATATCCCCCCCCCCAAAAAAACAAAACAAAACACAAAGCCGAAAAAAAAGATGGCGACCGCATGCACAGTGCCGGAAGTTGGCTTCTGCACATGCTCAGAAGGAAAAAAAAAATTCAAAAAAATAAAATAAAATAAAAAATTCAAAAAAAAAGATGGCGGCCCCCACGGACCGGCACCGACCGATCCGGTTCGGTGACATCATCATGACATCACCAGCGGGTCACTACCGGTTTGGGAGAACCGGTCCGAACTGGGAGGAACCCACCCCTGCCTTACACCCAGCACCCCAACGGGTTGGACTTGCAACTCTTAGCTGCAAAATCTGGAACTTTTCCCCGAACAACCGATCTGCTGCGTGACAAATTAGGAAAGGCTGACATAGACATAGATATACCCAAAGGAGGTCAAAATGCTACCTTTGTGTCCAAAAGTCAGTCTGCTCTGTAATTACTAGAACAAAGGGTAGAAGGTTGGAGAAATCAGCACTTTAACCTAACTCATGAGCTTCTGATTGGCTGTAAGAACCAGGGCCACTGGTGATGACCATTCACTTTGACCCGCTGGGCCTGGTGGTGTGTTCTCCACCAGTTTCAATAGCAAAAAGTTAGAGGCTTCAGACTCAATGTTAGACTTGGTGGGCTTTGGATGGAACCAGGCAGTTCTTACGTGGTTTTCAGTCAAGTCTAGCTCAAAATCTACCCCGTTGGTCTGTAGAGATTCTCAGTCATCCAGGTCATGGTTGTCCCAAAGGTGCTTTTTCAGGAGGCAACTGAACTTTGTTTTTTTTCTTTTGAAGACGTTTCGCTTCTCATCCAAGAAGCTTCTTCAGCTCTGACAGGACTTCCCCACTATCCTGTCAGAGCTGAAGAAGCTCCTTGGATGAGAAGTGAAAAGAAAAAGAAAAAACAAGAAAGTCCAGTTGCCTCTTGAAAAAGCACCTTTGGGACTACCCTGTAGGTCGTTTTCAATACAGCACTAATCTTTGGAGATGTTTATTCCAGGGGTCTGTTTTCAGCCATGGTAGTCAGTGGCAGGTTCTGCGAGTTGCCAAGAAGGTCCTTGGGAGATTCAGCTAGCCCACCTTGGTCTTGCCTTAAGAAACGGGCTACATGCACACGTGTGTACTGTATGTAGAAAGCATTGTTCTTTCAAATGTTCCAAGTGCCCCCTAGTGGATCCCACACAGGAGTATTGTCCCCTCCCCCCCCCCAGCTTTTGATCAATGTTTCTCAATCTCAGCAAGATTAAAACGTGCGGACTTCATCTCCCAGACTCTTTTTAATCTTGCTGAGATTGAAAAACACTGCTTTAAATGAACATGGATCTATAGATAACTTGAGTGAGAGAAACTGATTTGCGCCAAAGTGGAAAGATGGAAAAGATTGAGTCTGCCTGTTGAGAGAGATTTCACAGTGGTTGCCTTCAACTTAACCTGCTAAGCCATGGTTTGCCAAATTAAAGTTAATAGCAAGTTCATGCACTATGCTAAACCGCAAACGGCTGAAACCACATTGCAGCTTAGAAAATTGTGCAATGCCAGCAATTATTGGGGGGGGGGGAGAAACACACCACCACCACTACCTGGGATCTCACATCCTTGGCTCTAAAAAGGATTACTTCTTTCCTCCCTCCCCCCCCCAACTTGGAAACTTTTAAAATGTGTAGACTTCAACTCCGGCTGAGGAATTCTGGGAGTTGGAAGTCCATATGTCTTAATGTTCTTGAGTTTGAAAAACGCAACTCTAAACCAGGGGTGGGTTCCACTTACCTTCCCTACTGGTTCGCATCACGACGGTCGCGCAAAAGACCCAGAAATTACCCTCTGCACATGCGCAGGAGCCTTTGCGTATGCGCAGAGGGTTTTTTTTACAAGCCGCGGCAACCGGAGGACCGGTTCGAGAGCGTGGACTGCCGGTCATTGCTGCCGGTTCTGCGAGCGGCAGTAAATTTCCGTTCCCGGTACTAAAGAACCGGTCCGAACCGGCAGCAACCCACCACTGCTCTAAACCTTTGGCTCTTCTGCCTCCAAGAATGGAGGTCATATAAGGAATTTTCCTGACTGACTCACACGTATGAGATTACGTGTAGCTTTCCAGAGGTCGGAAGTGGGAAACTCATTCCCCACCCTTTATATATGGCTCGTCAAGAACCAGCTCAAAGTTCAATGCAACCAAGTTCTAAGAAATGCACACACTAGCACAGTAGCCTGGAGTTTTGTTATTTGTCTCAGGAAACCCTAGACACAAGCGCTGACTTATACACCAAATGCAAGGCGGCTTTCATAACACGCCTAACCTGGTTATTAATTTCCCCCTTTTCTGAGTTTGCACAATACAGTTCCTTGGTTTCTTAACTAATCATAACTTCCCTCCCCTTTCACCTCTCCCACATCTGTGGCATGGCCACACAGGTGATCTTTCCTTCCTTGAAAGAGCAGCTCAGGTACCTCTTTTGTATGTAGTTGTTTACCTGGAAAGGCGCGAATTGCATTTCAGGAAAAGTTGTTTCAGAAAATATGCTTTGCAAACAATTTGGCAGCCCAAACAAATCTACTGAAATATGACTCTTAAGAAACCGGGGTGGGGGGGCCTTTACAGTGTAGCAGTTAAGGTGCTGGGTTGTAAACCGGGAAAGGGTGAAATCTAGTCCTCCTTTAGGTGTGGAAGCAAGCTGGGGGACATTGGGCTAGTCTCTCTGTCTCAACCCACCTCACAGGGTTGTTGTACGGGGAAAGGAGGCGATGAGAGTATAGCTCGAGTTATACTTTGACGGCTGGGGAATTCTGGGAGTTGAAGTTCACCCCTTTTAAAATTGAGAAGATTGAGAAGCACCGAGTTAGGAAGAAAACCAGGAATTGGAATATTCTTTATTGACCAAGTGTGATGGGACACACAAGGAATTTGTCTCCAGTCCGTAAATTCTCAGTGTACATACAAACAATAAATTACAGATTAACAGAGTTGGAAGGGACCTTGTAGGTCATGTAGTCCAACTCCCACCCCCCGCCCAAGCAGGAGACCCTACACCATTTCTGACAAATGGCAGTCCAATCTCTTCTTGAAGGCCTTCAGTGATGAAGCTTCCACAACTTTCGAAGGCACGCCATTCCATTGGTTGATTGCTCTCACTGTCAGAAAATTTCTCCTTATTTCTAGGTTGAATGTCTCTTTGTCCAGTTTCCATCCATTATTCCTTGTCTGGCCTTCGGGTGCTTTGGAAAATAGCTTGACCCCCTACTCTCTGTGGCAGCCCCTCAAATATTGGAACACTGCTCTCATGTCTCCCCTGGTCCTTCTCTTCACTAGACTAGCCATGCCCAGTTCCTGCAACCGTTCTTCATATAGAATAGAATAGAATAGAATAGAATAGAATAGAATAGAATAAAGAAAGGAAGAAAGGAAGTTGTGTGTGTGTGAGAGAGAATAGAATAGAATAGAATAGAATAGAAGAATAGAATAGAATAACAGAATTGGAAGTGATGAGATATAGATCATAAATCATAAGATACAAACAACCCTGATTAAATCAAATTCCCAACACCTCTATGAAATGTAATGATTGATACACAGCCCCGCATTGACATCTACTACTTCCCTGGATTCTTGCAAAATAAATCGAGGAAAGACTATATTGCCTCGCCTTCAATTTGGTGAACAAATATTTTAAACATGCAAATGTATAACATGTCCGCTTGCTATTGATCCTCCAGGCAAACTATTTTGGGAGAAAACAGCCCGCTTTGCTTAGGAAGCTTTGGCGAAGAGTTAGCAGAGTTAATGGAGAAGACTGTGATTTGTGCCTCCGAGATGCCTTTTATCCAGCAGCGTAAACTACAACTTCCACAAGTCCTTTCGAGGGCAGAGCGGTGCATGACGGGAAGCGTGTCGGGCCCGCACAGAAGGCCGCCTGAGCGCTCCCGAGGGCTCTTTGGGCCCGAGGCATCGACCGCCTGGTTGGGTATCGCGCTTCTCGTCTGCCGTGTCGGGGGCGAAGAGTTTCGTGACACCTCGGTGCTTCGGCGGCCCCAAGGCCCCTCATCCTAACAACGGATTTTTTTTTTGCTCGCAATGCACTATGGGAGCCGTAGTCCGCCCGTGGTAGTCCGCGCCCCCGGCCGAGTCACGGGGTCCGCGCGAAGCACTTCGGGAAAAGCAGTGCCGAAGCCCTGCAAGTTTTCTCTCTCCGCGCATCGCGCCACAGCCTGTCAGCCCTCAGGGCGGATCCCTTTGACACTGGGCTAATGGATAAGAAATGGCGATGGGCAAAAGGTTAAGTCTCTTGGCTTTTTCTTCAGGCGGCTGAGCGCTTGCCTCGCGTCTCTATCGCACCTCACGATTGCTTTTCCTGCTCTGGTTGGGAGGAGCCAAACTCAAATCTTTCCCCTTGCCTCTTGCGCGATAGGCTGACCAGGTCCGCGCGAGGAATGCTGGGAAGCGCAGTCCACCTCCCGTCAAGTCTGTATTACGCGCTATGCAGAGTAGGACTCCATTTCCCACGCTCCCTCGCTTCAGGTCCTAGGCACACCGGGGCTTGTAGTCCCGAGCCCGGCCGGCTGCAGAGGGGTGCGGAATGAGAGGACTCTCTGTCCCAGCGCGTCTTTCGGCCGCCGCGCTTACGGCCATCGCCCACGCGACGCCTTCTGGGAAATCGAGTTCTCTCTTCCGTAACCGATAAGTAGGCGGGCCGCGCCCGAGACTCCATTTCCCGTCGGCTCTTGCAACAGGGCCGGGCAGGGCCGGCTCCCGAGCCGCCTCAGACGGAGCCAGCCAGCGCGGCCCCCCCCTCCCTTTTCCCCGGTGTCGGCCTCACCATGAGCAGCGGCAGCGCCGGTTCTTCCCGGCCCCGAACGAGCTCCTTCGCAGATCCGTCCGGAGGGGCTCCCGCCACGGCCCCCACCGCGCCCGGCCCGACCTCGGGGGCAGCGCCTGGGGGCAAACCCGGGGGGGCGGCCGGGCCTGGGCCGGGG
>QLTV01003970.1:189934-203852 GCA_003457575.1 Thermophis baileyi
ACCGGGGCTTGGAGGAAGCAGCTATCCGAGGTCAGCAACTGGACGAGGGCTCCAGAATTACTCCGGTGACGTCAGGATGAAATCAGGGGTGGGGGTGGGGGGGAGAGACCGGGCGAGGGGAGCCCGAGGTGGGCTTGCTTTCCCGGGGCTGCTGCCGCCGCCGCCGCCGCCGCCGGCTGCTCCCTCCCTCCAGGCACGTCTGCCTTTGGATGGAGCGCCGGTTGGGCTCCGCTTGCGAAGTGTGCGCCCCCCCCCCGGTGCTCTTGGGCTTTGCCCTGCTGGGTCCGAAGGGGAGGATGGGATGGAAGAGGAGAGAGAAGGGCCTGGCAAGGGGTGGCGGCCCATGGGTGGGGCTGGGGGTGGTGGTGGTCAGGAGAGGGGTGAGGGCGTTGGGATGGCGAGGCTGAATATGAAACTCGCCAGGGATGCAAGTCGGAGCAGGAAAAGCGGGTGAGGCAGGCAGGAGGATAAAGCCCATGATGGTGAGTGCCAGCTCTTTTGGGGGGGGGACAAAAAAAAAGAAGAAATGTATGCCCCCAAAGAACCCTTTGTCCTTCTGGTCTTCTCCCTGGTTATTTGCCAGAAATGTCTCTTATGACTTACCCCTGTTTGGTACCAATTAGCCGGCCGGCCCACCTTAAAAGGGCAAGCTTGCTACTACAGCATCTTCTAGTTGCTCCTTCCTGGCGTTAAAGCATGTCAGGAGTTGGGGTGTGATGTGTTTTGTAGGAATCTGGATAGTCTTAGGGTAGAATTTGAGTTTGGAAACTCGGGGGGCCAAGGATGAACCAGCTTGTTGTTTTTTTTAAAAAAAATAATTATTATTACCATGGTTCATCACACAGGCAGATGTTCAGACTGAGTTTGGTATTTTTGTCCACCTATGAAGTCCTTCCCAGGGACCTGGAATAGGCAGATGTGGATGTTTGAAGGTGTTACAGATATTATCGCGGGATGTCAGCTGTTCGGAGTAAAGCTGCCTTTTGCAATTGACGGATGGGGATTTTGTCAATGCCGATGGTGTTCGAGGAGTGCTCCCGCTTGTTTTGGGATGGCGCCCAAGGCGCTTATTGGTATTAATGTGGGTTTGGCGAAGATCATCTTTTTAATTGGGACTGGAAATGTTTTAAGGGCGTTAATTGTTGAGAAGGATTGGGAAAGGCGGAGAAAGATATTTAGTGAGTTCAAATTAGGCCGCTTGGACTAAATCAGATTTTCGTCCTGTCTGAGTGATCATCATTCCTCTTTTCAGGAGATAGCAGTAAAGTGACCACGGTGGTGGCCACACCCGGCCAGGGTCCTGACCGCCCTCAAGAAGTCTCGTATTCCGATATCAAAGTGATCGGCAATGGGTCCTTTGGCGTTGTCTACCAAGCCCGGTTAGCAGACTCTGGCGAGCTGGTGGCTATCAAGAAAGTATTACAAGATAAACGTTTCAAGGTGAGACGGGAAGGGAAAGGGGACTGGTCCATCCTGCTAGTTTTTACCACCAAGATTCCGTGGCTCATTTTTGATCTCTCTTTTATGTCAGAACCGGGAGTTGCAGATCATGCGGAAGCTGGATCACTGCAATATTGTCCGCCTGCGATATTTCTTCTACTCGAGCGGAGAAAAGGTGAGGGAAAGCTGGAAAGAGAGAAAAGATGGCATGCCATAGAAGAGTAACAGGGCTGGTTTTCTCTTCTTCCTCCTTGTGCTTTTGAGGGTCTGCCTCGGATTTGCATTTTGCCCACTTTTGCATTTTTGACTGGAACTCCGATAATCCCTTTATACAATATACTGTCTATACTGTAAGGCAGTTCTTTTAAGATTCGTGCTGGCTGAGGAATTCTGGGAGTTGAAGTCCACAAGTCTTAAAGTTGCCAAGGTCGGAGAGCCTTGCTGTAAGTAAGGCATGGATGTGAATCCAAGACATGTTTCTGACTTGATTTAAGAAATTCAGGTTAACACTTGATGTTATGTTCCTTCCTGTTCATGTTCACAAAGTACATCCTTTGTACTTCCTATCCCATTCTTCCTCGAAACAGATGAGGATACAGATCGTCCTCGACTTACAACAGTTTGTTTAGTGACCGTTCAGATTATAACAGCACTCTAAAAGTGACTTTGTGACTGTTTCTCACACAACTGTTGCAGTATCCCCATGGTCACATGATCAAAATTCAACAGGCTTGGTAACTGACTCTCATTTATGACAGTTGCAGTATGCTGGGGTCACGTGATCACCTTTTGCGACTGTCTGACAAGCAAAGGCAATGGGGAAACCAGATTCACTTAATAACCATGTTACTAACTAAGCAGCTGAAGTGATTCAGCAGCTGAAGTGGCAAGAAAGGTCGTAAAATGGGGCAAAACTCACTTAGCAACCGTCTCGCTTAGCAACAGAAATTTTGGGCTCAATTGTGATCGTATGTTGAGGACTACATATAGTATACTAGGTTTTGGGAGGGAAAAACCACAAATAATTTATTTCCTTCCCTCTCCGGATCTTCATTCTTGGTGGATTTCAGAAGGAAACATCTCACAGTGTTTATTGCATATGTTTATTGAAATCAGAGTTTGAAAACAAATGTCCATTTAATATAGTAGCTCTCAAATCCAGGATGGGTAGTTAAGAGTTCCTTACTGTTGATTGACACAGTTTCCCCAAGTAATGTAAGCATAGAGGTTATCTGGATTAGTAATCAGATTGTTACCCAAAATGGCTTTGTATCTCTTTGATTCCACAAAGATTTCTCAATGTGGAAAGTCTAGCAAGAGAAATAATAGGAGGAAAATATGGCAATTAGACAGGCTGTAGAATGGAGAAACGTTTATTATTATCTGTCATCAAAATATCATTTTCTGGACACATTCCATTCAAACGAAGATTCTCTCTGGTTGAGCTGGCTTTCGGTGTCTGCACCGCATGTCCGAAGTACATACTTCTGGTCTGCTCTTTTCTCCAATTTTACCCACACAATAGCCTTGTGAGACAGATTAGGTTGATAGAGATTGTCTGATCTCCCGGTTATGCTGTGGTTTGTTTGATCCTGTCTTAAGCATGAACCCAATGGCTAAGTATGTCAAAGTTCTCCAATGAGTTTGAAAACCAAATAAGAGTTGAAACCTGCTTGCAGCTGAAGTGATCTCCCGTAAGGGAACTTGAACATGGATTAACAGGATTTATGTGATGAATCTACTGTGCAGGTTAATGCTGTGCTGGTGACCCTTTGAGAGCTGTATGCAACGAAATTTCATTTTAATGTATGCTGATTAGTGTACATTCAAAGTGACAATAAAGTTCTTCTTAATTCAGGGGTCCCCAAACTTGGCAACTTTAAGACTTGTGGACTCCAGCATAGCTGGCTGGAGAATTCTGGGAGTTGAAGTCTACAAGTCTTAAAAGTTGCCAAGTTTGAAGACCTCTGGTCTAATTGTTAAGGTACAGGTAGTCCTCGACTTAGGACCACAATTGAGCCCAGCACTTCTGTTGTTAACTGAGACATTTGTTAAGTGAGTTTTGCCCCATTTTACAACCTTTCTTGCCACTGCTGTTAAGTGAACTGCTGCAAATGGTAAGTTAGTGACCCAGTTTTTATGTGAATCCGGCTTCCCCATTGACTTTCCCAGAAGATCCCAAAAGGGGATCACATGACCCTGGGACCCAGCAACAGTCAGAAATATGAACCAGTTGCCAAGCGTCTGAATTTTGATCACACGATCATGGGGAGGCTGCAAAGGTCGTAAGTGTTAAAAAAACCGGCCACAAGTCACTTTTTTTCAGTGCCGTCGTAACCGCGTTTATTTACTGCCGTGGTCACTAAATAAACCGTTGTAAGCCAAGGACTACCTGTATGTTGTATTCTACTCTTGTTCTAGCCAGAAAACCTTGCCAGATCCTGAGAAATTCTTATCTATCAGCTTAGAAAAGTAAAAGCACAACTTCAGTAATTACTTTAGTGACCTGGTGGGCAAATCTACACGTGCAAGTTCTTAAATCTGGACTGTAGAGATGCTGAAATAATGAAACTCCACAATGAGAAGTGCTTAATTCTCCTCTTTGTTTCCAACCCTTTGTATTTTAGCCCTGTGGCTCCCAATCTTTTGGGGCACCAGGGACCGGTTCCGTGGAGAGAGGTTTTTCCGTGGACCGGAGGGGGCATGGTTTCGTGTGTTGCCTGCATCCCGCGGATGGGGCTTCACTTGTTTGCGTGGCCCGGTGCCAGTCCACGGACCAGGGGTTGGAGACCGCTGTTTTAGCCGATGCTTAATCTGAGGCAAGACTGTAGAGTTCAGCTGCAAGCTGCGTGTTTGTTGTTGGAGCTGAATCCAAAAATAATTAAAGATAGTAATAATAGGACGCCTCTGAGCACAAAACCTCAAGAATTATAGGGAAGGAAGCTGCAACTGTGCTGTCTGCAACTGGGATTTCAAACTATGGCTTTCAGAGAGTGAAAAAGAAGGGAATTTCTCATTTTATAAATGAGGTATGTTTATCTGCATTTTTAGATGGCAGCTACCAGGCAGGGCTAGAATCTTTCTTTATTGAAGCGGCATTGCTGACAAGATGGAGGCTTCTATCACGGACAGGGGGCACTTTTTATGTGTTTGTATGCTGATACTTAACTTGTTTTTTCTTGGATTCTTTTTACCTGTTGTCCGCCGCCCAGAGTTGCTTAGACGAGATGGGCTGCCAGACAGATCAAATAGACAAAAATAATATAGTCTACTGACCTTTTTATAGCAGAGGTAAGGAATTATGGCCCTTTTACGACTTGTGGACTTCCCTGGCTCAGGAATTCTGGGAGTTGAAGTCCACAAGTCACAAAAGGGCCACAGTTCCCCACCCCTGTTTTATAAGATGCTGTTAGTTGGGGGAATTCCCATGTGATCTCTCATATTCCGCCCTCTCTTGCAGAAGGATGAAGTTTACCTTAATTTAGTCCTTGACTATGTGCCCGAAACCGTCTATCGTGTGGCCCGCCACTTCACCAAAGCCAAACAGACCATCCCTGTCATCTATGTGAAGGTAAGTGCGGTTCCTCTCTCAGAACCTCTCGTACCAGCAAAGGGAGGCTTTGGTTAATTCCCAACCCATACTAAGCTCTAAAGGAGATTGGAGTTTTAGGTTTAGCGTCATGGGAGAATCCATCCAGTTGCCTCAGTAGGGCCCCGCTCAACTGGGCTCTGACTCTTAACCATATGCAAGCGGTTTGGGCTGCGAAGAACTTTGTGGACAACCTGGAGAAAACCTGTGCTTCCCAACTAAAGGGAGAAGAAGGTGACCTTGAGCAGAATTGCTGAAGGCCAGTTTACAGAGACCTTAAGGACAGGGAAGAGAGTGTGCTGCTCCCCACACATTCCCTTTGAACACACTTTCTTTCTGTTTTTTCGTTCCTATCTCTCTAGGCGTCTCTTCCCTCACGGCTTCGTGTTATGAGCAGGCCATGGTAGCTTTTGTTCAGCAAAGCAGGGTTTAAAAATCATGGCTTAGGTTTAGGTGAAAACCAAGCCGTCGTTTGCACATTGAGGATTGGAGGAAGTTGTGGGAATCGGTTACCGTTTGTTGGTTCGGTAGAATGCGTGTCAGACGTGAGATTGGTTGGAGTTAATGCCTTTGGGAGCATTTGTTCCGATTATCATTAAAAAAAAAAAAGACCACTTGTTTGAAACGGAATCCTTCACCCATAATACTGTCTTATAAGAGAAGTTATCCCTGTAAAATTATTTTTGTCCATCAAGCACTTATGCCTTCCATCTCCCCTGGCTATTTAATAATATGCCATCGTATTGGTGTCATTTTTTAAGCAGCCGGATAGATAGACTTTTCTCTAGAATGAACCTTCTATTTATAAGGCATGAATTCAGTATGACTGTTGTTGTCCTGCCCACTGGTTTGGGTTTTACATTGTGCACGGAAGAAGCTTGACTGGGTCCAAATCAAAGTCCCTTGATTTTCAGTGAAGTTAGTTGTTGTAGGGCTCAGCCTGGATGCAACTTGGTTGTCGTCTCCTACCTGCCCCCGCCTTTGCATTACTCAGGGAAGGACAATAATATTTGAACTGCAATGCCAAGACAGACAGTGGGTAACTGTAGTTCTCTAGTTGTTGCTTGGACCACAAAGTCCGGCATCCCTCACCATTAGCCTGGGAGTTGATCTCCAGCTACCTCTGAAGTGGCATCAAAATTCTTGTTTGACCCCTCTTTGCATACCTTCTGTTGCCTTCTGTTTACCTTTCGAGTGACTGGGTGGATTCCTATTTGATTTCAAGATCTCCTTACACTTTCTGCACTTATAAAATCCTGCATGAGACTGTACCAAGAAAACATCCCAATTCCCAAGAAAACCTTTGGTTTCACCAGCTGGGCATTATCGGACTAAGAATAGCAGCTTTCCGGGGGCTCTGGTTGAAGTCTTTCCCACCACCTCTGACCTGAGCTCTTTTTCACCAGAAAAGCTGGGAGGAGACTTTCCTTACACAAAGCCTGTTTTTTTTTATTTTAAAAAAAAAAAACCTCTCCCCCCCTCCCCTCCCCCCTTCATCACTTAAATAGCTTTGGTCCCCATTGCATAACCTGTCTGGGGGTGCCACCATGCCTTGCATTTTTCTTAATCACTTGAGTTTAAATACCTTAGTCTTTTTAAATACTTTGGCCTTTTTCAAACCACCATTCCATCAAATGCAATGCTTTTGGGGTGCTGTGTTTTCTTTTCTTTTTTTAAATTGCTATTCTTTTCTTTTTAATTCTTGATCTTTTTATCCAAAAAGTGGGTAGGATTTGATTTGTCCTTCTCTTCAAGTGGCAGGGCGTAAAGATGAAATGGAATGGCATTTTGCAATGGCTTTAGTAGCTATTTCTTTATTACTATTAGTTTTTTTACTTTAGGGAGTCCAAAGGCAAAGATCTGTTTTGCCCTTATGGCTGTCTAGCTATCATCTTTCCATCCTATCCCTATCCCTATCCCTATATCCATCCATCATCTGTCTGTCTGTCTGTCTGTCTGTCTGTCTGTCTGTCTGTCAATAATTAGTTCCCCACATGGCTGCTTTGGTTTGTTCTGATATTATAAACCCCTACCTTACTCAATCCAATCTATCTATCTATCTATCTATCTCCTGTCTTTATTATTTTTACAAATAAGACAGCAAACACATTTAATACTTCTTGCTCCTCCTATTTTCCCCACAACAGTCCTGTGAGGTGAGTTGTATTGAGAGAGAATCATTGGCCCAAAGTCACCCAGTTGGCTTTCCAGCTAAGGTGGAACTAGAACTCACCGTCTCCTGGTGATTGGCCCAAAGTCATGGTGGAACTGGAATTTACCATCTCCCGGTTTTTAGCCTTGTGTCTTAACCACTACACCAAACTGGCTCTATTTATCTGTTTCGTTAATATCGTGATTTCTTTCAAGCCTTTCGGGAGACCAGTCCTCTGAAAATGGCTTTTAAGCAATCCAAAAGATTGCAAACAAATATAAATGATTTTTTTAAGGAGAACTTCTGGAATCGCTCCTTGGTGCAAATGGTGGTGACAGCCATATGCAGCCCAAAGTCTGGGACAGACTTTGCATGTCTCCCTCCCTATCCAGGGATGCTTCCCTCGGGGCAAGTGGTAATGAACATGGGCAAAGGATGATTCATAATTTGGATGCCATAGTGATCCCCATCTGGCCTTGATGGCTGATGTGGGTGGCGACTGCAGATTGCCTCAGGCCAAGCAAAAAGAAGTGGATTTCGCCATTAAGAAAATAGCAATAGCAATAGCAATAGCACTTAGACTTATATACCGCTTCATAGTGCTTTACAGCCCTCTCTAAGCGGTTTACAGAGTCAGCATTTTGCCCCCAACAATCTGGGTCCTCATTTTACCCACCTCAGAAGGATGGAAGGCTGAGTCAACCTTGAGCCTGGTGGGATTTGAACCGCCGAACTGCAGCTAGCAGTCAGCTGAAGTAGCCTGCAGTGCTGCACTCTAACCACTGCGCCACCTCGGCTCTTTTTGCATTATTTTGTGGTTTAAAAAAAAACCTCCTAATTTTTTTCTTTCAATAATATATTTTAAAAAGCACTAAAATCAAGTAATATTCACATTCACGATCGCACAATGCGATGGTTAAGTCTGCAGCCCACATTCATCGTGTGAATACCGTGTTTCCCCGAAAACAAGACCCTGTCTTATATTTTTTTGAACCCTGAAATAAGCGCTTGGCCTTATTGCCATGCACTCAAAAGCCCGACTGGGCTTAATTATCAGGGGATGTCTTATTTTGGGGGAAAACAGGGTACTGAAATGGGCTTATTCGCCTGCCCTTCTGTTCCGTTTATTTTTTCTCCTCCCCACATTCTTCATTCTCTCTTGGTTTCTCTTTCCTCTCCTTCTCTAACTCCCTTTAGGTTCCTTGTCAGGAATTCTCAAAACATCTCCAGTTATTCTGAGCTGGTGATTGCTTCTGTCTGCCTCTTGCTTAGGTTTTCTGTCCGTTTAACTAGCATTGGTTTAGCAGACAGAATGCTAAAAAAAGAAAAAAAAAACCTTTTTCTTTATCCACCCAGCCCGTTATCCACAGGCATGGCATTTTCCATGTGGTAAACTATTGCAAAAATGGAGATAGTGAGCATAGATGCTTTCAGGAAGATTTGATGCCTCCACAGTGATGGGATCTACCAACATTGATCAGCAAGCTGCCCAATTATGATCCTCTTTTTACAGAAGTATTATCGGTAGTCTCTGCTTAACAAACGCTTGAAGTTACGGCGGACTTCAAAAAAACTACTGTCCTCGAAATTACGACTGCTGCCTCCCACCCTCCCCAACCCTGTGGTCATGTGATTGCATTTTGGGTACTTGGCTCATATTTATGACTGGCTACAGCATCCTGCAATCATGTGGCCATGATTTGTGACACCCCCCCCCCTTTTTTTTTTTCTGGCAGGAGACAGCAAAAAAAAAATGTCCATCGGATATGTTTGATTTGCTTAATGCCCACGTGGTTTGCTTACCAATCGGGTGATTCACCATGTGGCTCACTTTACGACCTTCCTGAAAACGGTCTTAAAATTAAATCGAAGGTCGTAAGGTGAGTCACAATGACTTTCAACCCAAATTCCAGGCTTGGTTTGTGGTTGTAAGTTGAGGACTAGTTGTAGACGGTAGGGACAAAGGATCACGATAATGAGGTGATCTCATTTAAATTCTGAACGTATCTGCTCTGGTGCAACATGGGCATTCAATTCTGGTAATCTTAAGATAGGCTGGGTAAGGCTAACACCTTCCAGATATGCTGAGCTGAATCTCCCAGCAAAGCTGGCTGAGGAACTCTGGGAGTTGAAGTCCACAAGTCTTAAAGTTGCCAAGGTTGCCGGCTGAGGAACTCTGGGAGTTGAAGTCCACAAGTCTTAAAGTTGGCAAGGTTGGAGACCCCTTGCCATAGACAATAAGGAAATTGATATCATCGGACTGAGGAATGTGCTTTAAAAAATCACATGTCATTGCATTATCCATAATAAGAGTAGGTAGACGGATACCATATTATTCTTTATGTTTGCTGTATCAGAATTAGAGGATGATCTTAGTATTAAGAAAGTAGATATTTATAGCTAGTTTTTGCTTTAAGATATAGTATTACATTTTTATCCCACTTTAAAATATGTATTTTGGCCAACTCAAAGCAGCAAAACATATCTAGTACCCATTCCACTTGTTTTCACTACAGCAATTGAGGATTGATATCTGGGGGGGGAATAGAAGGTGTATTAGGTATGTTCACCATCTAAAGTAATAAAGGTGAGATAAAAATCGAGTAACAAATAAACAACATCCTTGTGAGGCAGGCTGGGAGAGAGGAACTGGCTCAGTCCCCCAGCCGGCTTTCATGCCTAAGGCAGGACTAGAACTCACAATCTCCTGTTAATTGGCCTAAAGTCACTGAGCTGGCTTTCATGCCTAAGGCAGGACGAGAACTCACAGGCTCCTATTTTCTAGGCCAGGGATCTAAAGTATACCAAACTGACACTCGTTAATGGCCGCTGCCCTTCCTCCATTCAGGTATACATGTATCAGTTGTTCCGCAGCCTCGCTTACATCCATTCTCAAGGCGTGTGTCATCGAGACATCAAACCTCAGAATCTGTTGGTGGATCCCGATACAGCAGTACTGAAGCTTTGCGACTTCGGCAGGTAAGAGAAGCAGGCAACATAAACCACTAACCAGAGGAAGTGGAAGTGGGGTTTGTCTATAGACCTTGTGGCTCTACAGCCACAAGTAGAATAGAAGACAATAGAGTTCTTTATTGGCCAAGTGTGATGGGACACACACAAGGAATTTGTTCTCTGGTGCATAAGGTCTCAGTGTACATACAAGCAACAAGTGTTTAAATCATGACCATAATCCTAAAATACAATCATCAAAGTCAGCTTGTTCTTAGGAAGCTGAAATCTTTCCCTAAAGATTTATGTGCTCTTTGCCTTATGTGTAACTCTGCTTCTCTGTGGCCCGTGCCTTTCTGGCAACTTTCGCGTTGCGCCTGGCTGCCTCAGAAAGGCTTTCCTTTCGAGTACAATTACCGCACATGGTTGGTCAGCGGTCTTGACTGACCCTTTCTTCTCCCCCCCCCCCCAATGTGTTCAGAGTCTTGGTCGTTCTGTGACCTTGTTTCTGCGTAGCTGTCAAGTTTTTTGTTGTTGTTGTTGCTGGCACGGTTTTATCAGTCATCTTGCAAAGCTTCCCCAGAAGGAATTTATGAGCCACGTCCTGTAAATAAAGGTTACAGATCTTACCTTCTCTCCAAGATATTTGGGACAGCACAGTTGGATTTTTTCCCTTTGCTGCCATTTTTCCCTTCCCACAGCTCTGTGAGGAGGTTGTGAGAGTGAGCAACTGGTTTGAGCTTCAAGGTTAAGTACGATCTGGACCCACATCTTCCAGCTGCAAATTTAGGGCTGTAAGCCCTAATTTTAATGAATTTTTAAAAATGGATTTTTAATGAAAAGAAGGACTAGGGGCAGGGGTGAAATGCTCCCGGTTCGCTCTTACCTGTCGGTCGCCGTAGAGCCGGTCGCCAAGGTAGTACGAGGTGCCGGACGCCGCCATTTGGGTTCTTTTACCCTCTGCGCATGCGCCAAGTGTTCTGTGCATTCGCAGAGGGTAAAAGAACCCAAATGGCGGCGTCCAGGCAGGTGGGCGGCGCCTCGTGCTACCTTGGCGACCGGCTCTACGGCGACGGACAGGTACGAGCGAACCGGGAGCATTTCACCCCTGACTAGGGGTGATATGATAGCAGTGTTCCAATATCTGAGAGGCTGCCACAAAGAATAGGGGGTCAAGCTATTCTCCAAAGCCCCTGAAGGCAGGACAAGAAGTAACGGGTGGAAACTGATCAAGAGAGAATCAACCTAGAACTAAGGAGAAATTTCCTGACAGTGAGAACTATTAATCAGTGGAACAATTTGCCTCAAGAAGTTGCGGGTGCTCCAACACTGGAAGTTTTTAAGAAGAGATTGGACAACCATTTGTCTGAAATGGTATAGGGTCTCCTGCTGGAGCAGGGGGCTGGACTAGAAGACCTTCAAGGTCCCTTCCAACTCTGCTGTTCTGTTAAATGGGGGAGCAGGTATGCTTTTCTGGGCTAAGATCTCTCTGTGGCTTCTGAATGGTGGGCAGAGGGTAAACTGCAGTTCCCAAAACTGGGTTGGAGCCAGGACAAAACCAATCCTTGTATTTATTTTGTTTAGATAGAACTTTACGGGAGATTTATTGTAATTTACATTGTTCTTAAATTGTGTGTTGAATCATTTTTACTTTTTGTTAGGTAGTAAATAGTCAACAAATATTCGAGGTCGCGAGGGTGGGGGGGGCCATACGGGGGCTTCAATTTATGCCCCTCGGCCCTCATTTCAATAGCATTCTAGCTCTCTGGAGATCTCCATCTACTGTTCCCTCTTTTCTTCAGTGCAAAGCAGCTGGTGCGAGGCGAACCCAATGTTTCCTACATCTGTTCTCGCTATTACCGTGCGCCTGAGCTCATTTTTGGAGCCACCGATTACACTTCAAACATAGGTGAGAATGACCTGCCCGCCCATTGAGGCATCTTTATAAGTTTTTGCTGCTCAGACTAAATGAATTTCCTTCCGTAGATGTTGGTTGCTTCCGGAAGCAAACTGTGTGTGTGAATTGCAAAAAAGGATGATGGCTTGGACAGTTTTGCATTGACTTTCCCCGAAACCTCCAGTGTGGGGTTACAACTTCCAGAAATGCCTTAGCTGGGGAATTCTGGGAGTTGTAGTTCCACCTGGAAATGGGTTGCATTGTGCTATAGCTCTATCTGTGGCTGCATCATAGGAAGGAAGACCTATACAGGTAGTCCTCGACTTATGACCAGTCGTTTAGCAACTGTGCGAAGTTATGACGGTGCAGTATCCCTGCGGTTACATTGTCAGAAGTCGGATGTTCAGCACCTGGCGTGTTTGCAGCATCCTGGGGTCTGTGACCACCCCCCCAGGGCTTTCCAACAAAGTTGATGGGGGGGAAACCAAATTCACTTAACTGTGGGAAAAGTGATAACATTGGGTGTGACTCGTTTAACGACCACATCCCTTAGCAATGGAAGTTCCGGCCCCAATTGTAGTTGTACCTCAAGGGCTATTTGTAATTGTCGGCTCTCCCTCCCCCACCTTTTTAGCCAGCGTATTGATTCCTGTCAGCTGGCTTAGTATTTCTGTGTTGATTGACAAGCATTTTCTCCGGCCCTTAACTGTTGTTTGCAGTCTGCTTGGAGATGCTCGGTTTCGAACCCAAGATCTTTTGCCTGGCCAGAAAATCAGCGAGCCAGGAGGGTGGGTTCAAGAACCAAGTGGAAGCTTTGCAACTCTTTATGGCAAGCAGTGGGGTGCTGCTTCTCTCCGCGTGGGGCTGACGGCACCCCTTTTCTCTCGTAGATATCTGGTCTGCCGGCTGTGTGCTGGCCGAGCTGCTCCTGGGGCAGCCCATCTTTCCTGGGGACAGTGGAGTGGATCAACTAGTGGAGATCATCAAGGTAAACTTTTTAACTTTATTTCCCCCCCCCACCTGCCCTGTAGAGTGGTACAACCTATTTCCAGTCCTGCAAATACTAAAGTCAGCCTAATGGGCCAAGTGACTGGGCTTTTGTCTTGTTTTGTCTTGTTGTCGAAGTACTGTCGAGACTTGCTGTGGTTTGATTGTTCTCCTCCCCTTCCCTTCTGCAGGTGTTGGGAACACCGACGCGAGAACAGATACGAGAGATGAACCCCAACTACACAGAGTTTAAGTTCCCCCAGATCAAAGCACATCCATGGATAAAGGTAAAGGGGGGCAGGGGGATTTGTGGAGAAAATGAAACACGATGGCTGACTTCGTGCTGTCGCCCAAGATAGTTACATTTCTAAAATATCACTGAAAAGGGCACACTTGAAGGGGTCCTGGCATAGCAGGGTTATATGCGCCTGGCGTTAAAATAAATCTCTGCAACCAGGGAAGTAGAATTCTGCAAGCTGCCCTTGTGTAAATTAAATACCGCAAATATGGGCATCAACTTATGTCCACAATAAGGCCAGAATTTTCTTTAAAAAAAAATTATTGAACATTTTCCAACATTAAAAAAACACAAATACAAAATACAAATACAAATAAACCCCCGAAAAAATAAAAAAATAAAACAAACATCAAATAGAACAAATACAAAATACAATTATGAACATTTAGAACAGTGGTTCTCAACCTTTCTAATGCCGCGACCCCCCCGCCGCCGCCGCAACCCCCCACCGCGACCCCCTCCCTACCCTCTCCCCACGCAGGATGAGGTGATAAAGGGGGCGTGGCACCAGGGGTGAAATGCTCCCGGTTTGGGCTTGCCTGCGGGTCGCCAGACAGCTGGTAACGACAGAAGCGGGAGACTTCGCCCACCCGCCCGGATGCCGCC
>QLTV01003970.1:205960-217604 GCA_003457575.1 Thermophis baileyi
TGGCAGCATAGCTGGCTGGGGAATTCTGGGAGTTGAAGTCCTCCGGGCTTAAAGTTGCCAAGGTTGGAGACCCCTGGCCTATTGGGAATCGGGCCGCGCAAGCGAGCGAAGCTTCATTTGCGCATGCGCGAGATCTAGGTAGCGTGCGAAACTATGCCTGTCCGTGGAATTTCTTTTTTGTGGAAGAGGTCCCTGGTACCCAAAGGATTGGCGGGTGGTCGCTGTTTTATATCACTCCACTAGCAGTCTCCAACATGGAGCATCTCCATTGGATTAACTGTGATTTCTGGAGAACTTAGCAGTGTTGGGTTTAGGGTGAGGGAGGGTTTTTAAGAGGCAGGGAACTTCTGGTTTGGGCGTGACCATGTCTCCTGCTCTTCCCCACTGCAGGTGTTTAAGCCTCGCACGCCGTTGGAGGCCATCTCGCTGTGCAGTCGCCTGCTTGAGTACACCCCAGCCACTCGCCTCTCTCCCCTGGAGGCCTGTGCCAACAGTTTCTTTGACGAGCTGCGTGAGCCCAACGCTCGGTTGCCCAACGGCCGTGACTTGCCCCCACTCTTCAACTTCAGCCCTGTGGGTAAGTGGTTGGCATCTAATTAGTCGGACACAACTGGGAAGGGGTTTTTTGGTTAAAAAAAAATAAATCCAAGGGGAATCAGGCACAACAGTCCACCCAAATGCTGAGGGGAAAAAATCAGGGAAACAATGCTGACCCCCCCCCTCCCCAAATGCTGAAAGATTCAAGGAAGCACAGATGCTTGTTATGGAAAACGTACTGTGAATAATTTTGGAATGTGCTTTGATTGAGCCAGGCATTAAATCCACTGCTGCTAAATACTGTATTGGGAACTGCCTTTCACCCAACGCCTTTTCCCCCCCAAATTAATTTATATCCTGCTTTTTTGCAAATAACTCAAGGCAGCGAGCATATACAATATACTTTCCTCCTCCTATTTTCCCCACAACAAAAACCCTGTGAGCTGAATTGGGCTGAGAGAGAATGATTGCTCCAAAATCACTTAGCCAATTTTCATGACTAGAAGCCCCGGTCTCCTGGTGATTGGCCCAAAGTCATCCAGCTGGCTTTCATACCCACGGTGGCAGGACTAGAACTCACTGTCTCCTGGTGATAGGCCCAAGATCACCCAGCTGGCTTTCATGGCTAAGGCAGAACTAGAACTCATTGTCTCCCAGTTTCTAGCCTGGTGCCTTATCCGCTACAGCAGTGATGGTGAACCTTTTTTGGTTCGCGTGCCAAAAGGGGGGGGAACACAGGGGGGTCACATGTACGCGTGCCCACACCCATAATTCCATGCGGGGGCCCCCGCGCATGCGTACCTGACACACACACCCCCGCTCCCGGCATGCAATGGCATGTCCGTTTTTTGCTCTCCCCAGGCTCCAGAGCCTTTCTAGGAGCATGGGGAGCGCGAAAATGGCCTCCCCGCCCCCGGAGGCCCTCCGGAGGCCAGAAATGGCCCGTTTCAAGTTGGGAAATGGGCCATTTCTGGCCTCTGGAGGGCCTCTGGGGGGGGGAGGCCGTTTTTGCCCTCCCCAGGCTCCTAGAAAGGCTCTGATGCTCTATAATGTTTCCCACCCTCTCCAGAGTCTGGAAATAGCCTGTTTCCCAACTCCCAGTGGGCCCAGAAGGCCCAAAAATCAGCTGGCCAGCGTGCGCATGTGCACCGGACCTGAGCTCGCGTGCCCACCGATATGGCTCTGCGTGCCACTTGTGGCACGCGTGCCATAGGTTCGCCATCACGGCGCTACACCAAACTGACTCTCACTTATATTGTGGCTTTATATTTTATTCTATCACCCTGTTCCACCTTCTGCTGCTTCCTATTCCCTGTATTTGAATGAATAAATGATGGAGAGAATTACTTTGGTTTGGTTTCCCTCTATACAAAAGGTCAGATGAGGTGTCCCAGGAAGGGTTTCAGCCTCAGTGAAGTGGAACTGGGAAGGGAATAAATTAGTGCAGCTAGAAACGTAATTGGCTGCAACCTGAAATGCTCTTTTTTAACAGCGTAGCTCCTTTCGGTTCAGCACACTTGGCAAAGTTGATGCTGTCCGTGTAACAGTTTAACAGGAGAAAATGCCCTTGATGGTATCATGTGGCCTGCAGCCTTTTGCGTCAGGCTGGTCCCACGCTCCAGATACCATCTTTTGAAAGGTTAGATTGCAGCGTGAATGAACTTAAAACAATGTCCTGTTTTGCATTGTCATTGAATAATTAATTGGGAACTAAAGCTTTGCAGTGTTGGGGAATTAAAAGCCCCTTTTTAAACTACCACGGGTGAAGAGCTTGAGTTTCAATTCATTTCCACCCCCCACCCCCAAAGTTGGGTCTTTTTTTATGCTTGGTGTCATGGCCCTCACGTCAAAAATAAACGTCAGGTGGAGCTCTCAACCTTTGTAGGTTAGCAGCTCCTCAGGCATGTTGAGGAGCCTGTAGAAATGAGGGAATCCTCCCCAGATGGGTTATGGGATGCCTCACCCCCCCCCCTCTCTTTTTTTTTTTCTTTGCAGAGCTCTCCATCCAGCCAGGGTTGAATTCCAACCTCATTCCACCGCACGTCCGATCCCAGGCGAGCTCAGTCGGGTCTGTGTCTGGCTCTGGAACCTCGCACAGTGAGTGCTTTCTCATTTGTGGCGCTTCAGTTGAATTTTGAGGAGGAACTGTCGCAGGAGGGGGTTATTTGTCTATGGGGTGCAACAGCAATAGCACTTAGAGGCCTGCGGGCGCAGTGGTTAAAACGCAGTATTGCGGGCCAACTCTGCATTCCACAGCCAGGAGTTCGATCCCAACTGGCTCAGTTTTGACTCAGCCTTCCGTCCTTCCGAGGTCGGTAAAATGAGGACCCAGATTATTAAGGGCAATAGGCTGACTCTGTAAACCGCTTAGAGAGGGCTGTAAAAGCACTATGAAGCGATATTGCTATTGCTATATTTATATACAGCTCAGTAGTGCTTTATAGTAGTTTCTGGGCGGTTTACAGAGTCAGCCTATTGCCCCCAACAATCTGGGTCCTTTTACCGACCTCGGAAGGATGGAAGGCTGAGTCAACCTTGAACCCCGTCAGGATCAAACTTTAGGTTGTGGACAGAGTTGGCCTGCAAGATTGCAGTTTAACCACTGCGCTGCCAGGGCTACTTAATAGTAACAAAACGAGACCAACAGCTCGGCTCATTTGGAAAAGGAAGGTCCAACATGGCTTCACACTGAGCGTTTCTTCTCTCTCTCTCTCTCTCTAGGTGAGGGAAGAATGAACACTGACAGGAGCCAAGTCACACCAGGAGACGGCGCAGGACCCATTGCCAATACGTCCTGAGGGGTTGCTGGGCCCGGGGGGCAGGTCCCCTCCACTACCCCCTACCCCCAGGCCACCCACATGGACTTCTCTGAACTGTGAATGGTGGGGGAAAGCAATCTTGGCCCGGGGACCAGGTGGAGGGGGAGGCCAATTGGGGATGGAATGGCCACTTGGACCTGATAGGGGGGGGGATTCCCTCAGAGGTTGTCCTCTTAATGCCTTGGCTTGGGGAGGGGGGTGGGGAGAACAGAAAAATCCCATGGCTTGAGGGCTCCCTTCTCTGTCAAAAGCGGTTCAGGTTGGTGCCTCCGGAGAGGTGGGGGGAGGACCGGAGAGCTGCTGCCATCTTCCTTTCTTCCTCTCCCTCTCCCTCTGGCTAATCCCAAGTCTGTCCTAATTGAGTTTTAAGTTGCTCGTTTTTAACATCCCCTGGGGAGGGGGGAAAATGGTTTTATTTCCCAGTCTCATGTCATTCATGCTTTCCGAACTCCACCTCTTGTATATCCCCTTCACACGGTTAATGGTTCCTTCTCCAGATTGCCCTCCATCCCAAGACGTGTCTGCCTGTGAAACCCGGATGCTGTATTTTTAAGCGGGTCTGTTTTATAGCCCAATAACATTTGGTTTTGTCCCATTCCAGCGGGGAATTGCCCTTCCTCCCCCACCCCTCCAACCTCCACCCTTCCTGACCTGCTCCTTTGCTTGCCATGCCTCCGCCCGCAATCTCTTACCGGGAACAAGCAAGCCCTCTCCCCCTTGCCTTGGATTGTGAGGGGGGGCATGGCCAACCATTCCTCGCTCCTCCTGCGATCCCATCAGAGGTAGCACTGGGATTTCTTGTGGGGGGGGGAATCCCATGGGTGTGTGCGCATTGTGTGTTTGCGCGTGTGTGTCTGGAACAAGCTGGTATTAAGAGCAGGCAGGAAGCTAGCAGAAGCTTGCTCTGAATTCCGTTGCGCCTGCTCCCTATAGCAGTTTTCCTCCCCGGTGCTGCAAATCAATTTTGTGGATCTCTTGGGGGCGTAGGGTTCTCAAAGGGAATTGGAGAAGGCAAGTTTTAATTTAATGCCTGTTCCCTCCCTGCTGTAAATACATATTTTCCTCATCTAAATCCCTTAAAATGGCTTCCTTTTTCCATTTTCCCTGTAAATAGATTAATTTTTTTTCTTAATGAAATGTTGCAATGATTGACCCCCCTCCCCCCCAACCCAATTTCCCTTTCCATTTGCAAATCATCTAGGATTGACGGTTCCCCCTAGGGAGCCAGGGTGCAGCCTGTGGATAATTTCCCTCACCCTCATATTTATCCTCATCACTGCCTTTCCTTCCTTCCTTCCTTCCTCCCAACATTGTGTGTTAGTTTCTTTCTTAGGTTTTTTTTGGCTGTGTACAGACATCCGGTTCAATAAATTATTGGCATGAACGGAAGGACTGTCATGAAGCTCCTTATTAATGGGGAGAGAATCAAATGAGATAAACAATAATAATAGCAAGAAAGCCCCAGATTATTATTTTTTTAAATCACTGTTGAGCTGTTTGTTGCCAAATATAGGTAGTCCTCGACTTACAACAGTTTGCTTAGTTCAAAGTTACGTCAGCACTGAAAAAAGTGACTTATGACCATTTTTCACACTTATGACCGTTGCAGCATCCCCATGGTCACGTCATTTACATTCAGGTGCTTGACAACTGACTCACGCTTATGACGGTTGCAGTGTCCCAGGGCCATGTGATCACCTTTTGGGACCTTCTGACAAGCAGTGTTAATGGGGGAAACCAGATTCACTTAACAATCGTGTTACTAATTTAACAACTACAGTGGTTCACTTAACAAATGTAGCAAGAAAAGTTGTAAAATGGGGCAAAACTCATTTCACAAATGTCTCACTTAGCAACATAAATTTTGGGCTCAATTGTGGTTGTTAAGTTGAGGACTATCTGTACAGATCTGAGAGAGGGTGGAATTGGTTCAGTTGTGTACCATCCTAGTTTCACTATTTAAATCTGAATGTACAGGTGTTTTGTTTTGTTTTTTAAAGAAAATTGGCTCCTTAACGTTGGGATGAAGGTTTTTGCCGCCCCAAGCATTTGTGGTTGACTCTTTTGGGGTAGATTATGGGGAATTAGAGCTATGTATCTACCTTAGGCTCCAGCCTCATGTTCCTTGTGTTAGTACTGGCTACTTGAAATGCTATAAATTCTCCTATACAGAATTCAAGTTCACAAAAGAATGCTTATGGCATGTAGATTGGATGGCATAGCTCTACTTTGTTCAATGTGTATGAGTGGGGACATGCAGTCTCTCTTAGCAATGTCAGCTGTCAAGCTTGCTATTGAACTACACCCAATTTAAAAAATAGCCTTTAGCACTAGCTGAGAACTTGTCCACTGGATTGTAGCTAGGTGTGCACAATTAACACATCCATTATGGCCCCAACCAGGTGGCATAATTCCTTGGTTAGGTGTTACACTGGAATCTTTTCACTGAACGGTATCAGCTTTTACCCATTGTTTCCATCTGCTTCGGTAGTTAGACTTGTCTTTGAGTTTTATATTCTAAAAAGGCGTAATATCCTCACATGATAACTAACGTATCTGTTTGCTAACAATTCCAGATTCCGCAAATACTTCAATGTTTTTTGTGAAGCCAGCCAACATAGTTAAAGTTTAGTACGCTGGATGAACTCGGATTGGGTTACATCAGTCGTGTTAATGTGATGTCCAAACGCAGCAAATACGAAACTACCCAGGGATATGGACTACCCATTGAAATCATTATTTCCTTTTCCCATTATGCTAAAATATTTTGGTCTGGGAAATCGTCATAAAAATTCTTGAGTTTTAAAACATGCATGTTCATCAGTCATCATACGCCAATCATCTAAAGATGGCACAGAGCTTTTCCAATTAAAAAAAAATATATGGAACTGGCCTTCAGCTAGGAGTTACACATTAAAGCAGAAATCCTGTACTTTTACTTGTTGCTCAGATGGGACAGTTTTAATTAAAACGCGGCTTGTTCTGTTAGGACTGCAGGCATAATAAAACTGTTTGTGTCAAACTATCAAAGCACAAAAGTATCCCCTTTCTTTTGCCTTAAGATGTAGCAATATTATTCTATCATAAAATTACAACTTTCTTTGACTTAATAGCGGATAACATTTCCCCCCCCCCAAAAGCGAGCAAATAATTCAATAGTATAGGACAGCCTATCCTAGATACTGTATCGAGCCATTCCTTAGAATCTCAGATAATGAAATTGGGAGACCGTAATGGAATATAACACATCTCTTTTAATTTACAATAAGCACCCGGCTGTGGTCAAGGTGGCTGGCCGAACTCCAATCGACAGCAACCCCCCTAAAGACAAAAAAGAACCGCTCAGAGAAATTCTCAAAATGAGGTCCATAAATTGTAGCTTAGGCCTCCATACGAAACTAAAACGGCTGATGAGCAACTTTTGGTGCCATGAGAAGCCTGCTGAAGGATGCACAAAGAGAGGGTGCTCTCCGTTTCCTGCTGGCATGTTAAGCCTTTGTATACAGAAGAGTTAAAGATGATTTAAAACCTCTGCACCAAGGCAAAAGTGTGGACGCTGCCCTCGCGCGTCCCTTGTAACTCTAAATACAGAAAAAGATGGGAAATTCCCCTTCCCTGGCACGGCTTCTACATTTCTGGGAAATTTACATCTCTAGATAGATCTCTATGGTCTCCATCATGGGGAGAGGCTCTGCACTCTCAATTATAGCAATGGTCTCCCCAAACTTGGTGCACATAATGGTTTGGGTGGACTGGCCGGAAGCTACAAGAGATTCCGAAGACTGCACAGCATCCTGGCCGTCAGCCAGCACTGTGTGCGTCTTGCGGTGGCTCCGCAAGTTCGAGACGGTCTTGAAAGTCTTGGAGCAGAGGGGACAAGGGTGAGGGCGCTCCCCGGTGTGGATCCGTCTGTGCTCAGCCAGGTGCATGGACTGCACGAAGGCCTTGCCACACTCTGGACAGCGATAGGGCCGCTCCCCGGTGTGCAGGCGTCGGTGTTCACGAAGATGGGTGGCCTGTCGGAAAGCTTTGCCACAATCTGGGCAGAGGAATGGGCGTTCGCCTGTGTGCGTGCGCTGGTGCAGCTGCAGCCCCGAGGCTGCCACAAATGTCTTGTTGCAGGTAGGGCACTTGTGAGGGCGCAGGCCAGCATGGCGCTGCTGATGTCGGCTCAGCCCGCTAGGGGTGGTGAAGGCTTTCCCACAGAGTGGGCAGTTGTACGGACGCTGCCCTGAATGAACCAGTTGGTGTAACGTCAGCTTGGCCAATGAGCCCATGTACTTGCCGCAAGACGTGCAGAGGTACGACTGCTGGGGGCTCCCCTGCTCGTTTTGCCTGGCGCAGCGGTGCTCCTGCAGCTTGGAGGCCACCACGAAAAGAGCGCCACAGTCTGGGCAGCGGTGAGGCTCGTGCCCGGAGTGGCTAAGCCGGTGCAGTTCAAGAAGACGATGGCGTGAAAAGGATTTGTCACAGTCCGGACAAGGGAAAGGCAAGCACCCTGTGTGTACCGTTCGATGCAAGGCTAACTGACGGGCTCGGAGAAAGGCAGCCCCGCAGTCGTCACACGAGTGGGACCCATCTCCGTTAGGAGCCATGTGCAAAAGGCGATGCTGGCGAAGATTAGAGGACTGAGTGAAGCGCTTGTCGCAGACCTGGCACTGGTAGGGCCGTTCTCCGGTGTGGGTTACATGGTGCCGGGCCAAGTTAGCCTGGGAAACAAACGTCTTACCGCATTCGGAGCACTGGAACGGCCTCTCCCCCGTATGCGTCCGCAGGTGATTCCGCACATGCACCAGCTTCTTGAACTTTTTGCCACACGTGGGACATTTGTGCTTGCGCTCCAGCACGTGCACGACTCGCTTATGCCGCACCATCCGGATATGGGTGGAGAACGCCTTCCCACACTGAGGACACAGGAACCCCACACTGGAGGCCTCGGCCGAGTTCCCTGGTGAAAGGGAGGAAGGGGCCGAGCCATTCCCAAGTGCTTCCTCCTCACTGGGCACTTGCTCAGCAGGCTGGCCGGATGCAGGGTCTCCTCCGGCCCCCCGTGCGGCTGGGATCCCACTCTTGCCAGCGTGCGTGCGTCGATGGTAAAGGAACTTGGTCATGTTGCTGAAAGTCTTGCCGCAATGACAACGGTGCAAGGGGTTGGCCGTGTGGTTTTTGCGGTGCATAATTAAGGTCATCTCGGTGGAGAAGCCAAGCCCACAGTCCACGCAGAGGTAGAGCGCCTCGCCTTTATGGATGCGCATGTGTTGTTCAAGAGAGGCTGCCTTTTTGAAGATCTTGTTGCAATTCGGACACTCGTATGTGCCATCCACATGCACCCGCTGGTGAGCCAATAACCGCTTGGCTGTTGTGAAGCCACGCTGGCATTCCCCACACAGGAACTCCTCGCTGCTCCCCACATGTTCCTGTTGGTGCTTTTGCATCGCCTCCATTGTACCAAAGCCCTGCTTGCACTCAGTACAACAGAAAACCTGAGCAGGGGGAGGCACTGCTGTGGTTTCCTCAGAGCCTGGCACTGGGGACATGTAGGGGCTGGACGCCTCCTGGGTTGCCACCTCAGCTGGCTCCCCACTCTCTTTCTCGATTTCAGTAAAATGTTCACCCTGATGCTCCAGCAGCTCCTCTGGTGTTAAGAAAAGACAGGCACACTCTGAGCATTCGTAAGGATGCATGGGGGGAACTGACTGCAGTGATGGTGGATGTAGTTCCTGCAAAGCTGGGAGGCAAGAGATCTGGGGAGGCTGAGGATTGGATATTTGGGAAAGAGGGGAGGGAGGCGGCTGAGAAGAAGGTAAAATTGATGGAGAAGTGTTTGCTGGGGCCTCCTGTTTCTGGTGTGTCCGGCGGTGAGCTAGCCAGAGGCTCGTAGAAGGAAAAAGTTCATTACATTCATTGCATTGGTAGCGGATCTGTCCAGTGGAGGCTGGGAGAGATGAAGGGCGGGTTGGTACTTCCCTGGGATGCACTTCCTGGTGCGCTAACAGTTCATCAGGTGACCACAAGACACACCCACATTCCAGGCACTGATAGCGGTTGTCTTGTTGGGATTCTGCAGCGGCAACAGTGGCAGCGGCTGCAGTCTCACAGGACTCCCCTAAATGGCTCTGGTGGTGGAGCAGCACCGCCTCCAAAGTGTTGTAGAGAAGTCCGCACTCCGAACACATATACTGGTGCTGGAAAAACACAGAGGGAGCCAACTCCTCTGCCATTATGATTACACCTGAGGGGAAGGGTGAGGGAGGACAGAGGAAGACAGACACCTTAATGAAAGCAATATTGCACACACACGCACGCACGCACACACACACACACACACACAAAAACGTGCAAAAAAACCCAATCACAGGAAGAACACATTAACCCACAAAGGAAAAGCATTTTCAACCTAAGAAAAGGAATGGGACAGGATTTGCTAGAAAATGCTATTCCTTGAATAAAAGGAACCTACTGTAGATTTAAAAAGTTATTTTTTAAAAAAGCAAGCACACTGATGAAGATGCTACACTGAAATCCCCTCTGCTGGGTGGGGGGAGGAAGGGGGCCATGTATGCCACCCTGAGCTCTTTGCAGTGGTGGAACCACCAAGGAAATTGGAAACTGGGAGGCAAGTTGCAACCATCTGCAACCAGCAGCAGATAAGGGCGTCCCCGAGAAGGCCATTTTCAGCACTTCCATGGCCCAAAGACGCTTTCCTCTTGGGCTGCCTTCTCCTAAACCAAGCTCCGTTCGTCCTACCCAGGACAGATTGGAGCTAAGCCATAGTTCGATGTCGGCTTGCGGCAACATCGGCCGGGAGGGCGTGCTGCACCGCATGCCCTAAATGTGCAGGTCAAAGGTGAGCCCAGCCTGAGGGGAGAGCCCGACAGGGGCGCAGGCTGGGGAGACGGGCTGGCCGGGCGGAGGGAGCGGTGGCTAGGAAGGGGAAGGCGGTCCCTCGCGAGGGGACGGCTCCGGCGGTGGTAGGAGCGCCGCACTCACCCGGCCCGTGGGCCGAAGCCACCGCCGCGGCCACCAGCCGGCGTTCGCCCGGTCTCTCTCTCTTTCTCCCTCTCTCTTGCCGCTCCCTCGTCACGCAGGCCCCGCTCGGCCTAGGCTGCACCGCGCCCTCTCATTGCCTCCCCCACAACCCCGAGGGACCCAATCAGAGACCTCGATACTAGAGAGGCGGGTCGGCGCGGAGGATTTCAGGAGAGCGAAGCTTGAACAGCGCTGGCCAATCAACATCGCAGCCTGAGATGGAGATGGGCGGGCCTGGCCGCTCTTTAGCCCCGCCCCGTCACGAGGATGAAGACCTGCGTTTCGTTTCCCCCCCCGCCCCTCCCCCATCCTCCCTCTTTTGTGTGTCTGGGCATAGAGCCCGCCTCCGCATAGACTCTTGAGGACGCTTACGCAATCAGCGCCGTTTCCTTGACGCCACTTTACGTAAACACTGCGTCGCCGTTAGAGCATAAAGACGGCGGGCTCGCCTTTTTCGCTTCAGGTCAGTGACTCGCTTTTAGTTCAGCCCAAATTAGGGCGCGGGAGCGCCGACTCGGATCAGGGGGTGAGGGCGCGGCAGTTGTTGTTGAATAACTAACCCCACCCCGCACGTGAGTCACGGGGACAGTAGCGAGCTGCCACGTGAACGGGGGAACGCGACGCAGGGAACGACATAGCTTAGTCCGCCGAGGGACGGCCCCGGCGCATGCGCGGGAGAGGCCGCCTCGACGCCCAGTTGGGGCGAGCGAGACACAAACAGCCTTGGAGCGCATGCGCGGCCAGGTGCCTACCAGTGGGGAGCGCAGGCGCAGATGAGTCGAAGGTGCCAGAAAGATTGAAACGGTGGCGGCGACGGCTGTGGCGTCGGGAGATCCGGTGAGAGGCCAATTTATTTCGTGCCAGAGTAGGGACGGTCAGGAAAAAGGTGGGGAAGGACACCGGGATTTCAAGATGAGGGAGTCGGGGGCGCCGATAAAAGAAGGAAAGCAAGGAGGAGGCGGTAGTTGTGAGGTGTATTTGAGGGGGTGGCCTGCCAGAAAAACAACGATGGGTTGTGGGGGGGGCGGCTGCGCGAGGATTAAAAGAAATGGAGAGGAGCGAAATGTCAAAACCTGCCGCGGGAGGGGAAGAGGCGACGTGGGGGGGGGACAACGAGGCGGAGGGGCACGGGAGGCTTGTCTGGGTCGAGGAAGTGGGGGAGGGGATGTCAAAAACAGGTGAAATGAGTCGTGGGGGAGGGGCCTCAGACGGTTGTTCCGACCGGGAGACGACCGCCGCCCCTCCCCTTGTGTGGGCGG
>QLTV01003970.1:217650-230150 GCA_003457575.1 Thermophis baileyi
GCGCGGGTGGGGCGCGGGGGGGGGGCGCGGGGGGGGGGGGGGCGCGGGGGGTTTGTGGGGGAGGGGGGGGGGGGGGGGGGGATGTCAAAAACAGGTGAAATGAGTCGTGGGGGAGGGGCCTCAGACGGTTGTTCCGACCGGGAGACGACCGCCGCCCCTCCCCTTGTGTGGGCGGGGCTCTCAGTCCCTGCAGGGGCGGAGTTTCGGGCTGCGGGGGGGGGGGATGGCTCGGCTGCGCCAAGCGGGGTTCGTCCACACCTCGGATGCTTGTGCTGCTCCTTGTGACGAGGGGCGGGGGCGGGGAGGAGGGACAGGGAAGGCCCGCGGCTGCCCTCGCGCGGTGCGTCCGTGCCTTGCAGGCTGTCGGAAAGGCGTCCGTCTGGTCGGCCATGAAACGGCATTTTGCCTTGTCCAAAGGACAATTCGAGAAAGGGGTCGTCGCTGGCTTTTGTTGGGGGAATGGGAAGCAGAATGGTGCTCCCTGGCCCGTCTCCCCCCCCCTCCTTAGCCTTCTTAGAAGCCAGTTTGTGGTGGCTAAAGGCACCAGGATAGAAGCCCTGAGACACTGCAGTTCTTGTCTTGCCTGGTGAGGCAGCAAAACAGCTGGGTGTCTTTATGTTAGTCACACATTCTGTCCTAAGGAAGGAGTTAATGGCAAGCCACTTCTGGAGAAAAAAAAGGTGATCAAGAAAACGGAAAGGGCTTGTCCAAGTAGTCACCAGGAGTCAACACTTGACTCAAAGGCACGTGCCTGCAAGTGTACACACACAAATCCTAGGCGTGTGGTATTAATGACGTAGATCTGTATGGTTATTGTTGTCTTAATTGAGGCAACAGTGGAAGGTTTGATCTGATCCAGTAACTCCCATTTCTCATTTACAGATCCTTGTGTGGTGAAACGGGGAATCTGAAAGAATTTTCCTTCCAAGTTTCTGATACAGATCAGTTTCTGTATTTTCTTAATTTAACTTGGCAAGAGACTCTTCTTTTTCCATCTGTTTTCAGAATACAGCGTATCCATTCAGTCCTAGCTTGTAGTCTTTAAAGCTTCGTAGGATTCGTGTTTTTACATGGCTGACATGAGGAGGCAACTTTTTGCCCACATTTGGGAAGAGGAAGAATGCCTTGAATATTATGGGATGGTTTCCCTGCATCAGATGTTTGAAGTCATTGGTTCTCAGCTCACAGAGAATGATGTGGAAGTGCTCTCGTTCCTTCTGGATGAGACACAGCCCTGGACTCATCCATTGGATCCGGCCCTTTGGACTGTGGCGGCAGCAGAAGAAGGTGGTTCTGAGCTTACCTCACCAGCATTAGAAAACTGGAAGAGGAAAAATCCATGCCGGTGTAATTTGGGCAGGAAGGACAGCAACCTTGAGGCAGTTGCAGAGAAATGGCAGCCAAAGAATGGTGTCCAACTGCTCCTGGAGTTGGAGAGGAGAGGCAAATGTGATGAAACCAACTTTGTGCAGCTTTTACAGCTCCTGAGGGTGCTAACAAGGCATGATCTATTGCAGTATGTTACCCTGAAAAGGCAGCGTACAGGTACTGGATTGGAGCAGTAGGAAAAATGTAACATTTCATTGTTGACAGAATCTCACAAAGTAACAGTTTCTTTTCTTAGTGGATATTTAACCTAGGTCATTTCTACCTATTTTGTAGCAGTTTCATAGTAGGATAAATGTTAAAGGGGGGAAATGGTTACAGCAATTTCAGGCACTGAATAATTCCTTGCATATAATATTGTTTTGAATATTGTGATTATAAGAACATCAGCAGAACTGGAATCCAAGCTGATTTGACCAACTGGTGATGTTTCTTGCAGAATTCTTCCAGTTGTACTGCCTAACTTTCAAAACTTTTAATTCTAGTTTCTCCCGAGAGATACACCTATGGACCATCTGTTCTATCAACAGACCAACAAATGGACAATTGTCTGAATTCAGCCTCTTCAGAGCCTCGACATGATCAGTGGGAGACAGGTGTGTAAATTGTCCAATTTGAAAAGAGAATAATATTCTATGTTCTGATTTGTTTTTTAACTGTGTTGATTACAGATGCTGAACTTTTATAAAAGTCAGGATATTAATACTAAGCAGTATAGTCCTGTGCCTAATCAAAGATCCATTTTGAACTAACATTTTCAGATAAATTATAACCAATTGCTATCTGGTGTTTGAAATTCATGAATCATGTAGAATGGCAGAATTGTGTAATGTGAGATTTATTTCTAGCTAGCACTACACTCGCTAGCACTGATGTTAGCTAGTCGGTAATGAAACATCTGCAAGCAAACAACCAAACTCAGAGAGCGCCAAGGATCTCACAATTCAATCCTGAGCTACAGAGATTCTCTTCTATTTATTACTAGGCTAATGGGAAGCACCATAAAAACTTGTATCATTTCCCCCCCCCCTCTCTTTTTCTAGGCTCCAATTTGAGCAAAAGGAAGCGAGTAAGCAGAGGTCGATCTAAGGCTACTCCTCTTTGTAGACGGCGGGGAGCTAAAGCAGCTTCTGCTCCAAAGCAGGAGGTTCCAGCTCCCACCAAAGTGACTTGTGGTAGGTGTCTGCCTGGCATGCGCTGTGTTCTTGGGATGCATTTGATCTGGATTTTTAATTTTTTTTTTAAAAAAACCCATGAAACCACTCTAAAACACATTAGCAATCTTGGTTTCAATTAAGGGTCATTCGTTCTATTTCTCTCTTTCTTTGACTAGAATCACAAGGGAGTAGAATTGGTTGGGGGAGGAAAAAGAGATGCAGTAGCTGAATTACAGAGGCTGTCTTGTGTAGGTAGCCTGAGGTTTGGCTTAAGTGCAGTTTAAACCTGATATTAAGACTTGATTCCACTAAACGAGAATAAGAGTTTTTGGCTCCTCCTTGAGAGAGTGGGAAGTCTCCAACCCACTTCACAGAATTTGTCTTCAGTTCCCTGTGTAATTTGGTAATGGATAACTTTTTTCACTGCTATCAAAACAAATTTATGCTCAAAATATATACCCCAGTTTCATACAAAAAAATTTTGGGCATCTTGCGTAACAACAAATTTTATGAATGCCTTCCAACTTGGATATCCATAAACATCAGCTTTGGGGAGACTTATTTCAGTACACTGAAGTGTTTCATATGCTGGTCTTGAAGAGAGTGTCTTAATGACTCTGAGGATGATCTCTGTGTTGAGCTGGAGAAATGCAAGATAATCTGGTTAGTTCCACTTTTAATAAATTCAGGTGAAAAAATGCATCAAATTCTGGTGAAAGCATTAATTCCAAATGAAAAACTTCTGGGCTCAGAATGGAAAGATTTAAAAGGCCTTTTTTTTTTACATTTAGATAAATAACAAAAACCAGAGGATAAACCAAGTTTCTTTTGAAGCTAGGTCCCCCCCCCCCCCACTAAGTCATCAGGAAAATAATCATTCCTGCAAGGAGTTCATCCATACCACAAGCTCATTCTCTGTGGGATGGTAGTAATAAAACTCATGAGTAATAGAGCCATATTATTTTGATTGGAGACAACATTGAATATGTTCACCAAGTAAATAACTGTTGTATTCTTTGGAATGACTTGCCAATCCTTTTATCAAAGGCCAACCCTTGATTTGAGCTATTACTGAATAGCTCTGTTGGTGCTTCCTGGTTTCTTCTGATTTTCTAAGAAGTTTATCCTCCTGCCTTGGTTGGTAGTAGTCATCTGTTGAATTTGACATCAGCAGGACGTATCTAAATTGTAAACTAAACTCATACAGATGAATTAACAGTCAGATTTCTATCTTGGTTTCCAGCTCTGCGTAAGTGCCTGTCTCTAAGACCAGCATATTTTATCTCCTTTGAATAATTTAAGGTTGTCTCAGATACTATATGTCTTTCTTATTAGCTAAGGACTCTGCATAAGAAAACTGTGAAATCTGCAGGTGGACCGTTGTCTGTGACAAACCACATAATGTGTTTACAGTTTCCTTATCTGGAAGTGTGTTCCACCTGCCTAGTTTGTAGCACCCTCACTCAGCCAGTGGGTACCCAGGGCTGGCAGATGATCCCTGCAGAACTCTATTGTGTTTGTGTCAGTGCAATGCAATGCAAATGAAACAAAAGCGAATGCACAAAAACACTTGTCTTACCATCTGACCAATTTACAGGCCATGGGTTCTAACGAAGAATGTTCAAAAATAATACAATGAGTCTCAAAACTGCAACTTCAAGGTGCAGCTAAGGCTACTGCCGGGTAGGTGCAAGGATCAAACTGTAAGCTCCATTCAACACCTAGACTGTTGCCTGTATTCTTTGTAACATTACCTTGCTTCACTGAGGCAGAATTTAAGATTCATAGGCAGCTGCTTCTGAAATGAGCTCTGATATTTTATTAGCTTTCTGAGTTGCAAAACTAAACCTGGGAGTCTCCCTTTCTGGTGTGCTATAGTACTGTAGGCTATCTCAGTTTGAAAGAGCAATACCGTAATGAAGAAAAATCCATGCAAACTCCCGAATGAACATTTTTTTGTTGCTGCTTGATATCTGCCAATTCTTTCTCAATCCACCATTTAAATTCCAGGTTACTAAGCAAAAGTTGATGATAAAGAGACTCTGTCTCACTTGTGCACTCTCCTCACAGAATGGTCTCGCAAAGGTAAATGAATCCATGCACCCGAATTTCCACCAGTACTTTGTGAAAAGCAAATTTGTATTTTATGATATCTGCTGAATTACTATTTCTAGAAAAAAAAATAGGTTGCCCACCCTGCATGCCAGCCTCTCAGGCAGCCACTTCATAAAGACATGTTGACTGTTTTGAATGCCCACAGGGGACAGGGCTGCACTGTCAGCTCCTGGGTTTATGATACTGGTTAGAGCTACTCCAGACTGGCACTGTGGGGGCCTTGTGCCCCAAACCTCCAGCAGGGCCTGATGCAAGGGTCAGCAACTATGGCAATTTTATGACCTCTGGTTCCAGAATTCTTCCAGAATTCAGGAATTCTGGGAGTTGAAGTCCATAGGGCATAAAGTTGCAATAGTTGCCCACCCCTAATGTGATGGAAACAGGCTGGGATAGTATAGCTGTGAGGGATTTGCTCTTTGGGAGTTGCCATTCTTTGATATGTTAGTCCATTGAAGGCTTCCCTATCAACTGATCTTAATTTTGCATATAATTACTGCTGCAGATATCAGACCATTATAACTGCTATGGGATTCTTGGGGGCTCCTTTTTTATCCCTTTGATTGGGGTGGAAATGCCCTTAAATTCTTCACATCAGTTTGCTTGGGCAGTTCCTTTTGGTTAGCCAACATTTATTATTGGTATATGCATTCATAATTGTTGATATTCCTGAAATTGTTCATTGTTGTCACTAGTTAGTATTTCCCAGTTCCAGTAAATATAATAAGAATAATGATTTGTGTGTCACTTTGTCCTCAATAATAATAATAATAATAATCCACAGGTAATCCTCAACTTACAATCATTTGCTTAGTAACTTTTTGAGGTTACAACAGCACTGAAAAAAGTGACTTAAAATCAGACCCTGCACTGCATCGCCATGGTCACGTGAGCAGAATTCAAGCACTTGGCAACTAGCATATATTTATGATGGTTGCAAGCATCCCAGGATCATGTGATCACCCTTTGCAATCTTCTGAGCGGCTTCCAATAAGCAAGGCCAATGGGATGCTGGGTTTGCTTAACAACCGCATGATTCTTTTAACAAGTTCAGTGATTCACTTTAACAACCATGGCAAAGAGGCTGTAAAACTGGGCACAACTCACTTTAACAACCACCTTGCCAAACAACAGAAATTCTGCCCCCCATTTGTGGTTGCAAGTCGAGGACTACCTGTTAATGACCTTGTAGAGAAATATCTGTATTCAGTCTGGTATCTGCAGCAGTCCTTGTCAGAAGTTAGCTTAGGTTCTTTACGCCATTTTTTGTGTTCTTTTACAATATTGAAAATCAGAATGATTTCTTGATGTTACCATGTGCTAAAAGTCTTGAACCATGTTTCTCTCGGTCCACAGTTGAAATCCATCCCTGGAAAAGCATAAGTATTGGCCCAGGCAAGCGGGCCAAGTACCAGACACTGGTAAAAATACCCAAACAAGTTTAAAAGCAAAAACTAAATGTGTCCCACTTGATTATTTCACCTGCCTCTTCAGCGCTTCTTCTATGTTAGAAGCGAACCTGCAACTGGACCCTGCAGCACTCTTATACAAGCTGTGAGGGACACAGCCTTGGACTTTGGGACTTGTGGCCTTCAACGCAGTGGAGGCCTTTTTCTGTGGTTTCATTGTCTGTAATGGTTTTTGTTGGCCTGTAAATACTTAATTTTTGTTTTGGGGAATGGGCGGCATAATATATAGATTATTACTAATTTATTATAAATAAATTAAATAAATAAATAAATAAATAAAATAAAGATGATATCTGATTCAGGATGATCTGTAGGTCCCAACATGTCTCGGAAACTGAGAATTTAAAGTTCTCTGGTTCCTGTTGGGTCACCTGATCTTGGTTTGTAATCTTTTAATAGTGTTGAACACACACTAATGGGGTTGCATGGATACTGAGGTGACAGGCCTCCTTCTCTGAAACCATCCTACTTGAGTGATAATGGACCTGAAGGTTTTTCCTTCATTTGTGCTACTGTGACTCAAACTTGGGAAAAGACATTGGCAGAAGCCTGTGCACAGTATCTGGCTCAGAAACAAGTTTTTCAAGTTTGTCTTTACTTCTACATAATAACCACAGTGGGATTATTTCACTGGGACCGGGGCCTGGAAATGATGGGGTGGGTGGGTGGGTGTGGTAGTGTTTGTGCTGCCTCAGCTGTTGTTTTTGCCCATGCGTTTAGTGTTTAATTCAGTGCAGCTGTTCAGAGCTTGCATTACTGCTGGCTGTGGAAAATGGTTGAACTAATTCCCACAGTCTAGGAGTCATTTATGCAGAAGACCTTTCCCACATAGCCAGAGCCTGCAATTTGATATGCTTAATGCCTGTTTTGGAAATAAAAGCTGGGATTCTTTCATACGGTCTTAATTCTCATTGTGTCCTGGGGTGGAAAGAAAGCGGCTAAATCCGTTCAAGTGCAATGTAACACTGATTCAAGGATTGCCAGTATGTTAACGCCAACTCTGACAGCTGCCTCATGAAGTACTCCAGAACATTATTGATATTAGAAACTGGGTGAACTGTTCTGATGAAATCATGTGCCAAATCATGGATGCAAAAAGTCTGTATTTTAAGCTGTGTACAGTGCAAAGGGAGATTTTCAACTTACATGTATCTAGTCAGCAATTGGGTGGGAACCTGTATTTGGAACCCCAAAATGGTTTCCAGTGGCCCAGCAACTGAAGTCCTTTAAGGCGAGTGAGTGTTGAGTGCATGGACTAGCAACCTTCTGGTACAATGATCATAAATGTGGGTGGAAAGGAACTGTTTCCAGTAGAAGCTCATGCAGGTCTTTAAACGTGTTTAAATTTTGCTGCTTCCTGGCTGTCTGCCATTGAATTAAAAATGAATCAATGCTATGGGCCACTGTTAAATGCAGTTTGTTGCACAGCTTTGCTGTTGCCCATCTGGGGTTGGGGGGGGGGAACGGACTCTGAAGGTCCTGCTTGAGGGCTCTCGGCTACTGAAAAGCTTCTTGTAGCTTGGTGGTGTGGGTGGGTTTGGGCTCCAGGCCGTGCAAAGTTACTGGAAAAGGGCTGTGACTGCACTTTGAGTTAATGCTTCTACAGGTGATGACCACAAGACACAGAGAAATTAAAGCTGACGGCCTTGTTGAGCGTATGTAATGCACCACCTGCCTCATTTTTCTTAAACGTATCTTACTCTGTATTCGTTCCATTTATCCCTCCCTTTTGAACCTTTTAACACATTCAGCTACAATGCTGACGATAACATTGGGGGTGACTGAACAAAACGGACCTGTTCTTTTGCTTCCACAGTCCATAGTTAGAGCTGAACTTTGCTAATTAGTGAGGCATCTGCACCACAATAGTAAACCTGCCTAGCAGCATGTCAGTATGTTCAGAATATAAACAACAAGGCTGTGTGCAGAATAGGTCCCTCGTTTTAGTTCAGACTCTTTTCAAATCCAGCCAATAGACCAGGTTGATCTTGCTTTACATTCCATTAATTCAAGTTGTTTTAGATGTATAAGTTAACTTCCATTGACTGAAAACTATGTACATCATATTAAGACTCACGTTGATGGCTGATAGCAGGCATAGATGGTAATGGTGGAGGATATGCTACACTAAGGGATTTGTTCTTTTGCTCCTCTGGGTAGGAATTGAGGCTGGATGTGTATTCGTATTTAATTTGAAATAGGTGTTGCAGGCTGAATATGGAGACTATCAGATAAGTATAAATGAAGTTCAGCTCTAACTTTGTGCCAAAGGAACACCTAAAAATTAGTGGAAATGCCCCTTGCTGAGCCCGACTCCTTCAGGTCCCTGAATTTTGGGGGAATCCTGAATGGGCTTGAGCTTCAGCTTGGTTGGTCTTTATGCTCAGGACTATTGAAAGCCTGACCCTAGAATACTGCTGCATGACTGTGTGTTTGTCTTCTTGCTCTGTTTGTGGCTGACAGCTCTAATGGCCCTCTATTTTTCTTTCTTCCCCCTCCTTCTCTTTCTCTCTCTCTCTCTCTCTCTATCTTTCGTTTGTTCCTCTCAGACATCCGGCTTCGTGTTCGGGCAGAATACTGTCAGCATGAGCCTGTCTTGCGTCAGAATGTGCTGTCCAATAAGCAGAACCATTTGGAGCGTCAGTTTGATGTGTTTGGGCAGTCAAACACTATCCTGAAATCCCGCGACCTGGGCTCAATCATCTGTGACATCAAGTTCTCAGAGCTCTCTTACCTGGATGCCTTTTGGAGCGACTATATGAACGGCTCGCTGCTCGAGGCATTGAAAGGTGTCTTTATCACAGACTCTCTCAAAGAAGCTGTGGGCCAGGAAGCTATTCGGCTGCTAGTCAACGTGGATGAGGATGATTACGAGGAGGGTCGGCGTTTGTTACTGGAAAATGTTAGTCCCCAGGTGTGGTAACGCCAACAGCTAGGTGACGTAGGTATGTCCCTTCCAAACTAGCCGGTTGTTGGAATTGCTAAGAAACTCTCATTTTTCAGAAGTTGATTCACTCCTTTCAATCAGCTCTACAAATAAGGAGGGCAACAGAGACACTCGGTGCTTCGGAGAATTTGGGGTGGCCTTGATCTGCAAAGAGCCTAACTAATAAATGAAGCTGTTTTTTAAAAAAAACTATACAGAACCATGATGTGAGGTGATTTTTGTCTTGATGTTACAGGCTTCTGTTTCCTAGAACAAGGTAGCCTCATGACATAATGCTGAATGTGTAGGCAATACATTCTTTCTTGTCTAGTGGAAATACCCAATAGATAATTTATTAAAGCATTTCTGTTTAGAATATATACGGGTAGACCTCGACTTACACAACTATTCATTTAGCAACTCTTCAAAGTAACAATGACACTGAAATAGTGACTTGCAACTGATCCTTCCGCTTATGATGGTCACAGCATCCCCGTGGTCACATGATCAAAATTTGAGTGCTTGGCAACGAGTATGTATTTGCGACAGTTGGATCATGTGAGGTCATGTGATCGCTATTTGTGACCTTCCCAGGGGGCTTCTTGCAAGCCAAGTCAATAGGGGAGGCTGGATTTGCTTAACGACTGCATGATTCGCTTAACAAAAAAGATGATAAAACTCGGCACAACTCATTTAATCACTGCCTTGCTTAGCAATGAAAATTCTGCTCCCAATTATATTCATACGTCGAGGGCTACCTGTAGCACAAGATAAAAATGAACGGCACTAGAAAAATAGACAACAGCGTAACTAGATCCCAGAGATGTCTTGAGATAAAGACTGTCTCCCGAAGAAATATAGTGAACACTGCTTGTAAACAAGCTAAATATCAAGTTAGACCTCTGCTTTAACTTTCTGCTTTCTCTTTTTTTACAGGGTACTTCATTTTTACTACTTGATTATTGTTGGATATAGACTTCAGGGAAACAAACAAAAAAAGACTTTAGAAAATCATCATTCCGTCATGCGACAGGGCTGGATCTTGGCAGTGACGGGATTCCCAGGAATCAATTTTGCCACAGAAGCATTGAAAGAACAAGCCAAGAATGATCTTGATGGACATTAGATGTAGCAGAATACAAACAAAGGCAATAATTTAGCCTGGATTCCTCACATTCGGAGCAAAAAGGAAAATCTTTGTGAGAGATTATATCTGCTAATGAAGCATTTGAAGGGCCTTGACACTCTTTCAGCCTGACTTGTGTATGTCATGCTTGCTACCTGTACTTGTCATTTTTGTGTATGCTCTTGCAACACTGGAGAGTAATTTTACAAAGTAGCAGGTACACTTGGTCAAAAGATGGCAGCAGAGAGCAGACTGCTTTAACTACTCTTTTTCTTGGAAGAAAAACCTTACACTCAGAGATGGTGCTGGGGTGGATTTCTTCCCTTTTATGAAAAAAATGCAACCTAGCCCCATATTAGGAGGGTTGATCATAAGGGTGTGGAAGCTTGAGTCACTTTTCTAAGGACACTTTTCAATTCTGTGGTTCTTTGTATATACTATAAATAATAGACTTTAAAAATATGAAAAGGTTTGGATTGTATTTCTGGGTTAAGGAAGCTGCTAAATTGCAGTTGGAAGAGCCAGAAATATGTAATTTAAAAATAGTATTTTTTTTAACCAAAAAAACCCCAAACAAAAACCACTTTTGGACAGAATTCTTAATGTACTGTATTTGCAAGTGACAATGTTAATAAAGAAGATAATTTGCAACTGCCTTTAATTCCTAACAAGAAGCTGGCCTGCTGGCATAGAGTCCAGCCTTTCATACCTACATTTTATACCTGTAATTTTTCAGGTGTTCTAAAACAGCACCAGGACGGATTAGTCTTTAGAATATGTTAAAAGATGCTGCTGAATATTTGCTGATCAGAGAAGATGGGCCTAAACCATACCTGTGAAAACTGGAGTAAAAGTCTTTTAATAGGAACCTGAGTAATGGAAAGGCGTGATCCGAACTAGTAGGTGCTCCGTGTCTTTCCCCTTGATTTTAGGTTGCACCCTCAATAAATGAAATACATTAATGTCAGAGATGGTGAGGGTTGGAAACGCGGTCCAGAAGCATCTTGACACATACACTACAACCTCTTCCCAATCCCACTTCAAGCCACACAAAGTTGTTGGTGAATACAGTTTCGGTGCCAAACCTTTGCAGATGTATGCATTTGCTTTCTATAGCTGCCATCTGAACAAGTGACTGGGTGGTGTACATCATAAAAGCAAAACCCTTAAAACGATAAAAAATAAATAGATAAATAGTTGCTGAGTAAAACTATTGCTATATAGATGTTAATATAGCCCAGAAATGGTGCTTTAACACTGAGGAACCTAGGCCTGGGCACATAACCAGGTCTTTACAGCCTTATGGAAGGCCAACAGGATTGGGGCCAACCTGATAGAATGTTTCTGAACAAGAGTGGAGAAGGTGGATATTTACAGGAAAATCAAAGCCATACTCGTGGCTTTGTTCAGATGATGCAACTTTTGTTTGTGGCACATGACTTCCCTTAATTTAGTAATGCAATTATGAACCCAGCCCAGAGTGGCTTGCTTAAAGCAGGATTAAGCAAAGCAAACCATGGGCTGAGCCAAGGTACTGTATTTGTTGTCTTTAAGGGTTTTCCACCCTCGTGAACACCACATTCAGAACCAGTTTAATGTAGTGGTGAAGGTACTGGCCTAGAAACTAGGAGTCTGAGTTCTAGTCCTTGGACACGAATAACTGCTGGGTGACCTTGGGTCAATCACCAAGAGACTGAGTTCTAGTTCTGCCTTAGATATGAAAGCCAGCTGGGTGACTGGGCTAATCATTCTCAGCCCAACCTACCTCACAGGGTGGTTTTGGTGGGGAAAGTGGGAGGAGGAAGGAGTATTAGGTTTCGTTACCACCTTGAGTTATTTACAAAAATAAAGGCAGAATAAAAATATTTTTTTTGAGGATTGCCCACTCTTGGCATTATCTATGATGAGCAATAATGCCTCTCTTAGCCCACCCTGCACAAACAGGCCAGCCTACCACATGGCTGTGCCATTGGACTACAACTCCCATGACGGCCAGCCACGAGGAAGGTTTGGAGGCAGCACTGAGAAGTAAAGCAATACGGAGATGGTCTTTGAGAAGAAAATTCAACAGCTGTTATGCAGATAATCCCCTTCGCCTTTTCCTCATGTGAGGAAAAGACTCAAGATTGCCATGCCTTGATTCTCTTTAGTATTCATTATTTTGTTTGTTGAATTTATTTGCTGCCTATCTCGACGTGGGGCTATTAGGTGGCTAGCAACAATAACAAGGAAGAATAAAGAAGTATAAGACGAGGGAGAGAGGCTCTGTCAGGTTTTCAAAGCCTGTTAATTGCCCCCTCCAGCAACAACTATTAACAATTCCA
>QLTV01003970.1:237906-273080 GCA_003457575.1 Thermophis baileyi
TGATTTTACAACCTTCTTTGCCACAGTTGTTAAATGAATCACTGCAGTTATTAAGTTCATAACATGTTTAACATATGACTATTACTTGTTAGTTATGAGTTGTATCTTATGAGTTATGTTTTTATCACTTCGTTGCTTGTATGTATACTGAGAGCTTATGCACCAGAGACAAATTCCTTGTGTGTCCAATCATACTTGGCCAATGAAGAATATTCTATTCTATTCTATTCTATTCTATTCTATTCTATTCTATTCTATTCATCCCATCCCATCCCATCCCATCCCATCCCATCCCATCCCATCCCATCCCATCCCGAGTCTGGCTTCCCGCTTTCTGATACAATGACCTTTTTCAGATCATAAAAACTGCCCTTTCCCCCCTAACCTATAGCCAGGATCTTCTCAGACAGCTGTACAGGTAGTCTTCAACTTACAACCACAATTGAGCCCCAAAATTTCTGTTGCTAAGCAAGACATTTGTTAAGTGAATTTTGCCCCGTTTTATGACCTTTCTTGCCACAGCAACTAAGTGAATCACTGCAGTGGTTAAGTTCGTAACAGGGTTGTTAAGTGAATCTGGCTTCCCCATTGACTTTGCTTTTTCAGAAGGTCGCATAACCCTAGGACACTGCAACCGTCATAAATATGAGACAATTGTCAAGCATCTGAATTTTGATCATGTGACCATGGGGATACTGCAATGGCCATGTGAAAAATGGTCATCTGTCCCTTTTTTCAGTGTCATCGTTATTTTGAACGGTTTACTAAATGAACTGTTGTAAGTTGAGGACTACCTGAATTTTTCAAGAGGCTGCATACCTGTCAAAATGGATGTTGGTGTCATCCACTGCAGACACCACTGAACGTCTACACTAGGCTAGTAGAGCTGTAGGCATTGCTCTGGTTTTGTTGTCTTTCTCAAAGATACTGAATTCTCTTGATGTCTGTGGAGATTCTCAGTCATCCAGGTCGTAGTTGTCTCAAAGGTGCTTTTTCAAAAGGCAACTGGACTGTTTTTTCTTGAGGAAGACGCTTTGCTTCTCATCCAAGAAGCTTCACCGGTTCCGGCAGGATGGTGGGGGCAATGGAAGTTCATTTAGTGACCGTTCAAAGTTACAACGGCGCTGAAAAAAAGTGACTTATGACCATTTTTCACGCTTATGACCACTGCAGTATCCCCATGGTCACATGCTCAAAATTCAGACACTTGGCAACTGGTTCATATTTATGACGGTTGCAGTGTCCTGGGGTCATGTGATCCCCTTTTACGAAATTCTGACAAGCGGGGAAGCCAGATTCAGTTATCAGCTTTGTCTCTAACGTAACAGCTACAGTGATGAAGCCGAGGTGGCGCAGTGGTTAGAGTGCAGTACTGCAGGCTACTTCAGCCGACTGCTAGCTGCAGTTTGGCAGTTCGAATCTCACCAGGCTCAAGGTTGACTCAGCCTTCCATCCTTCCGAGGTGGGTAAAATGAGGACCCAGACTGTTGGGGGCAATATGCTGACTCTGTGAACCGCTTAGAGAGGGCTGTAAAAGCACTGTAAAGCGGTATATAAGTCTAAGTGCTATTGCTATTGTGATTGACTTAACAACTGTGGCAAGAAAGATCATAAAATGGGACAAAATTCAATTAACAAATATCTCACTTAGTTAAGAACAGAAATTTTGGGCTCAATTGTGGTCGTAAGTCGAGAACTACCTGTAATTCCACGTAGAGACTGGCCACAATGGAGGATACAGGTGAACCCATGGCACAGGCATGTTTTTGTCTGTAGAAACCTTAATTTTATTTACTCCTGTGCCTTTCAAAGGTGTTCATCCTTGCCTTCCCATGTACCCTTCCCTTTTTTAAGCTGTATAACTTTCCCTTCTCATGTGTGGATTGGGTGGAGCGAAGCAGGGGATTTACCTAGTACAGATATTCTGTTGGACGTTCCCACCTGCATGCCTCTCCTGAAATCTGGGCCTAAGCTCCTAGCCCTCTTCCAGAAATTGTCCCCCAAACTGTAATTTTTAATGTGACAGAAGAGGAAAATTCTTCCCACAGGGGAAGAAATCCTCCTTAAATTGCTTTGAATTAATTGAATTTAAAATTAAATCAAAGCAGTGGTCTTCATCTTTGTCCTGATTTGCTTATTCCATAGAGCTCAGTTCCTAGCAAGTAGCCAATGAAAAAAGAAGTATACTTTATATACATGTACCGTATGTATACCTCTTTCCTTTCATATATTCTCATACCTTGCAAGTCCTTTTGTGGTTTTGCAAACTTACCTGTTCTGTGCCTTCCTCACCTTTCTACCCCAGCTTTCATTTTCCCTTTCCCCTCTATTCAAATACTTTGCATTGAGCTTCAGTCCCTTACATTTTGGGCTGGGCCAGAAAGACCCAGGACACTTCCATTGTATGGCCGTGAAAGCGTGAAACACCTCTGCACGTTTTCAGGGAATTATTTTTGAACCTGGCATTCCCAAATCTTTTGGCAAGAGGGCGCCACTGGCCTTGATAGAAATTGCTTGCCCGCTTCAACAGCTAAGCTTATCTTGATATTAATTCATGCGTTCCTGTCCTGCATCCTTATGAAATGGTGGTAGAGCAGGTGAAGGAAACCATGCTGAGGTTTGCAGCAACTGGTAGTGCTGGAGACCAGTTTATCTCCTTAAAAGGGGTACCCTCAAGTTCTCCAGAGGGAGAGGAAGCAAAGAGAGAGACTCGGCTTTCTTAGAAAGCCATTTTGATGGTTGAATTTGGGCCTACCACAGGCCGAATGTTCTGGAAGGGACTATCCAGCCGAGGTAGTTATTGAGCAAGGAAAGGCTATGGAAATTACCAGAAAAATCCAGCCTATCTAAACCTGTCTATTTCTGGGCTACCAAAAGGCCATTCAGGTTGGAGAGCAAAAGTTGTAGAAGGCAAGTTAACAATAAAAACCTACTTAATTACCTCCCCCACCCCCGGAAAATATTTAAATAAATAAACAGCAAACATCTCTAACCCAGATATGGGTTACCTACATTTTTATGATTATACCTACAAGCACACCCAATGGCAATTAATATAATGTTAATGCTTGTAATATTATTTTTCTGCGTTATTTGGTGCAACCATAAAATCATCCTGGAATGCTGTGGGATTTCTGGTGATCTCATCTGCTGTCCAAGCTTCCAACTTTTGCACCTTCTAAGTCCCTGTGGCTGGTGCTTCACCCAAAACACAGCTCTAAGTTCAAGGAAACTATGAATTTAATCAAAAGGAAGTAATTATCTTTTGCTAGGAGGACGTGCCGTGACCAATTGTACACCACTCTTTTTTGCATTCAGGATTCTACCTTGTAGCCTGCCTATTGCTGGTTTTTCATTAAGATTTTCTCCTGTTTGGTGCAATTGGTCCACGAAAAGACATAATTTTCTGTTATTTCCTACCTATCTCCCCCCTTTTAACGTTTGTTCGCGAGATACGTGAGCCTGTCAGCACAGCAATAACTAGGCTTTGGGTGAAATATATAAATTAGAGAATGGAGCGGTTGGTTCTTTGATTTTCCTGGAGCTTTTAAAAAACCGCTAGATGTGCTTGTGATGTGTCCAGCTAGAAAATGCAATGTTCCTGCAAAAAGTTAATTTAAAAAAGTACACACACCAAGTGCGATGTTCCAAATGACATTCATTTAAGATGTGATAAGTGTACAGAATACAGAATAAGTGTGCATGCTCTACATGATACAGCCTTCTATGGTAACATGTAATGAATCTTTACGGTCAAACACATGGACTGAAATGACATGCAAAGCACCAAGCATGTCAGCCGTGGGTTGGGCACGCCAGCCAGACTGAAGGATTGGGCTATGCCTGTGTGTGCCTATGTTGTAACCATGGAGGTTTGGATCTCAAAATAATTTAATTAATCCAGTTTGATTTCCAAGTGTAAAAGGTTTGGAGGGGAGATTTGTAATTGTTGATACTTATTGTTCAATAAAATTGGGTGCCTCTTTCTTGATGTTGCTTCCAGGATTGTGATCCTGAGTTGTGGTACATGATCTGCTTCCTTCCTCACTTGGAAACTAATAAAATCAGTATTTTTTTTCCCCACCAAGCAACAATAAAGAAAAAAATCCCCATGTTGTCCTTCGCTCACTGGCATTCAACCTAACAGTAAAACACATTTGATACAGTATCTGCAATCCTCAATTCTTAGCATTCACAGACCTTATAATCACCAATTACAGCACTGTAGGCTAAAGAAAAAAGTCAAACATTTAAAGAAATAATTACCTTGGAGCTAAATGCAACAGTTCTTCATCCCACCCACCCCCGCCGCTTCTAAAATGCTTCATTGTAACCACCTTCATTCTCCATATTGCACAAATTGACGTTTGTGGTTCTTTTGATCTGGAATGTGAATTTTAGACGAGTTTAATAATTGCACAGAACATTTCAATTTTCTTTCGACATGTATGATATACTCAAATCATGTATGAAAATAAGGACTGCATAAAGTAACAAAAATTTCAAGTTACTGAAAAATGTATGAGTCAAATGTGTGTATTTAAAACTCAGGCAATGCAGCATTAATTTTGTAGGCAAGATTTTGAGACTCCTACACACAGCTAATGACCAATATGTATTATAATATTTCAAGAATATTTCTTACATTTTTTTTGTTAAGTTAGAATATGATCTCAATAATTTCAGAAGCTAGGCAGTTACATGTTCTATAAAAATGTTACGGCAAACAACGGAATACCCACCTGAATCCATCCAAATGCATTTCTCACAAATATTGTTTGTAGTTATTAACTATTTAACTAATGAGAATTAATTACCACTTCAATAGCATTAAATAGCAACACTGTAGCATACACTGTTCATAGAAAATTAACAAATTAGTTACCTAAATTCTAAAAATTCAGTATTCAGACAAATGTGGTATGACTGTGTCATTCATATGATGTTCTATGTTTAATTCAATTCTGCACCAAATGTTTGAGGATTTTTAGTTTTTTTATGTAGCATACATTTGTAATCAAGCTACAGCTACCTCTTCTATTTTTTAAAAATGCTTTTACAATAGTTCTACATCATAAATATATAACATCAAAGAAGGAAATTGTATAGTTCTGTTTCTGAAAATTAGTTAGATTCCTTGTTTCACATTTCAGCTATAATATTCATCTACCTAAATGTATTTGGAAATTAAAAACTGGGTAAGCTGCTTTGCCAAATTTGTCTTTCGTTGATATTTAGGGCATTAAATGAAGGTTAATTTCCATTTAATGTAATAATCTTAAATACTGGATACATTTCTTCTATTTTTCTGCTTCCTTAGTATGTAGAACCTAAAATTCTAATGTGCTGAATATTATTTTGCATAGATTCATAGATTATTTCTTATGTATTTTTTGAAAATCCATATTAGAAATCAAGTCAATTTAAACAATACTAGATTTAACATTTCTATCTGATTAGATCAAAGAAATTAAAACATTGCAATGCATCTAATGAAAAATATTTAAACACGAGTCTTCGTTTATTGTTAAGTTTCTTGCAAAAGTTACATTTCTCAATGGCATGTTTAATTTATACACATTTAATGGTTTGGTTATTAATTTTCTATTTTCACTGTATGTAAAAAATATAATTGGTTTTATACATGATTTTAATATTTGAGGGGATATTCATCAACCCAGATAATACTAATCTTAATAAATAACCTGTAGAAACTTAGAGCATTTGGTTCTCTTATATAACAACAATTTACCTTTTATAAATTTTAAATGAAATAATTTTGGATATTAATCCTTGATGTGAAAACACATTATTTGAAAAAGAAATCTAATTTTATTTGCCATTTATAGTTATTTTATTTACTAATTTTTTCTGAATACTGTAGTTACTATTTACATTTTTATTTTTATGTGGTTAATATCTCTCTTTAATTGGTAGTAAGTAATGCTACTGAATGTTTTATTTAACAAAACAGACTTTTATTTTATTTAGATACTGTATTAAAATATTCAGCATTCTTAATCAGAGCACACATTATTTTGTATATGATTTTAATTCTAGGTGATATGCAGGATTTGATCATTTTGGTGCATCACATTTCAGAAATGGTTCATATGCAGTACTGCATATTTTTCTGGTATATAAAATAATTCTAATGATCTCCAAATAATATTATGATTCTTAAATATGCATTAAACATAATTAATTATTTTGCATATGGAAATTATGTTTTTTACATAAGATTACCTTGCTGTTCAGAAAAAGATGATAAATACAGCTTTTTGACTAAGACAATTGCAGCACTGTTGTTTAGCATACTTTGCATGCAAACCTCTTTAATTATTTTGGTGTAGGTAGGACATGTGAATAATATTCTGAATAATATACAGAAATATTACTAATGTTATGCTTTGTACCCAGCAGTCCCAGATAGAAAATTATTTTGTAAATTAGTCTTAAATCTGAATATGCACACAATCTTTTACCACTATTTACATACTACCTATAATATCTGCTCCCTGTTATTTGGAATAATGGAATAGCCTAGTTTCTCAGCAGTTTTTACTAAAAATTCTAATCATGTGTATATTTTTGCATATAATAACTGAATGCAATAATTTTAATCCTGAATGCTAAATAGATTTTTAAAAAAGTGTTTGTTTTAATGTGCTTAGTTTCCATATAAATATTGCTTCATCTCCTTTGAATAGTAATTATATTAAAATCACCAATATGCACAATTTAGGACATTTAGATTTTGATTTAATCTTTTCAGTATGTTGCAGTGTTATGTTCATAACCAACAGATTTTTTTTCCATGGTCCCTTGGATGAGGAAACATACTGTAGCATACTTTTCATTTCCAAGAGATGGGCTTAAATAAGTGGAAGCCAATTATAGAAGGAAAACAATTGGTTATTAATAGGACCTTTAAATTTTTATGCCTAATCAATGAAAGTACAACATTGCAAAGAAGGGGTAAGGTATAGCAAACCAGCCAATGAATATTTTTTAAAGGTTTAGTTATATATATGTTGTATATTATTTGCATATTCATACATTTTGCAATTCCAAGATTCTGAATTATGCATGCATAAATTTAACTAAATTTAATAATTAATTGGTCACCATATAAACTTCTCTCCACAACTTCTATTTAATGCACTCAGTTTTAAATTCGGGGTGAATTTTTCCCTTCAGCTTCCCAAATTTACGGAAGTTTCACATCCTGTCAAACCCTGGAATCTTTTTCATATTCCCTTATACTATATGTTAGGATATCACCATATCCTAAAGTTGGGAAGTGCTTATCTCCTATGCCAAATTTTGCTATTTCCCTCCATTATCTATTTCTAAAGACTTCAAATCTTAAACTGCCCCCACTTCCTGAACTGACCCTTCCCCCACATTTTTCCTACCCTCCCCCAGATTGAAACTGTCTGGGTATTTTCTTCTATCCCATCTTCTCCCCAAACCTTTCTTTCCTCTTTCCTCTTTTGCTGTTCTGGAACTCTTCCCATGGAATTTTTAAAATATGGAGGGTCCCTTATTTCTTCCCTCCCAATCCCTCATTTCCAACTCCCCCCCCACCTCCGACTTCGATAAGGGCTCCTTTTCAGGCGCGCCCCCTCTCCATCCCCATCTGCTGTTGCTGCCCTGACCATCTTTTATCCTGGTGCTGATGCTGCTGCATCTTTCTCGTTGCCCGGGCAACCGTCGCCGGGAATGGGGAGGGGAGGGGGGAATTGATGGAGAGAATCCAGCGCGCGCCTGGGCTCGCGCTCTGAGTGCTGCCGCCGCCGCCGCTTCTGCTATTGCTGCTACTTCCCCCCTCAGTCCCTGTGTATCTGGGCTGCCCCCATGCGCGCATGGAGGAGTCAGCTTGCGCCCACCGATGGAAGCAGAGGTAGGTGCAGTCTCTATGCAATCCCCCCCACCCCGCCTCCTCCTTTCCGTCTCCTTCCCTCTCTCTCCCATTTAAAAATCTTTAAAACTTTGCATATTAATATCTGCACTTTGCATAAATCTCACCCGCTCTTTATTGATTGCAAAATGCTTAATGCAGCAGCTGGTCTGTTGCACACACATGCAGAGAGACACGGCAGTCTATTCCTTTCTCTTCGTCTCTCAAACCGGCAGCTGCAATTGTTCCTTCCAAGAGCTTTCTTTTTTTTTCCTCTCTATGGCATTTTTTATTATTATTTCTTTTTTTAGATGGTGGTGTCCGTGGCTCAACCTTTAAGGAAAGGGACAAAAAAATGCAAACAGGGAAAATAATAACGGACGATACATACATATAAATAGATATAAAACAATGCATTTTTTTTTTTGAAAAAGCAAGTAAAAGGCAGAAATGATGCTGGCGTGGTTTTAAAAGACATTTTTATTCCTTGAAAAAGGGGAGGTGGTTTTTTTTTTTTTTTTTGCAATGGTTACAAAAAAAGGCAATGTGTTTGCTTCCTGTTATTTCCTTTTACAAATGGCTTTGTGCATTTTAAGCAAAGGTCGTTGCTCTTTTTAAAGCTTTCGCTAAAGAAGTGTTGCATGGATAAAAATGAAATAAAATCGGAAGCCGGAGGAAGAGCTTTAGCGGATTTTCTGTAAATGTCTTTTCGCTCTCGGCAGCGGTAGTTCGGCTTTTCTGATACTCTGGCGATGGAAGAAAGAAGGGAGGGAATTGGAAGGGAACGAGACCCAAGGAGACAGGGCGTTCGTATCTCCAGCGTTTCCGATTTTGAAAAGCGGGCAATTAATGCTCGGTAAATATGTGTCGTTGCAATATTAGGAAACCCCCCACCTCCCCGTGTGCCCTGTGAATGGTGGGTGCTGGCTTTAATACAGGGATTGAGGCTGTATGATTTTCGCCTCTTAATAAAACTCAAGTTGCGTAAGAGGAAAAAAGGAAGCTGGAAAGCTTTGGGCTATCAGGAGATCTGGTGTGTGTGTGTGTGTGTATGGGGAGAGGGGTGCGGGTAAGGAAAAAAAATAAAGTGGGGGAGGTGCAATGGCCGAAGAAGGGAGGGGAAGCAGATAAATACAAGAAGTGGACTCCTCTTTTGTCCGCGGAAGGGGGGGGTGTGATTGAAGAAGAGGAGAGGGAGGAAAGGATGAATGTTATTAATAATTATTAGTAGCCCATGGCAGCTATTGTTAGGAGCAGGAGGTATTGTCAGGAGGGGAGGATAGGAGAGACGGAGGGGTAAGGATGGGTGAAGAGGTCAGATCCTGACCGGGCCTGGAAGTGGTGGGGCAGTGGGGTGTGGAGAAGGGAACCCATATTTAAGGAGAAGGTGGGTAGAGGTGATCCCGGGAGCAAACGATGTGGCAAAGGAGAACAACCAGGGAAGAAGGTTAAAGAGGGTTGGTAGCTATCATAAGCTCCAGGACAGAAGAGATGGGGTGGGGGGTGGGGGGGACAATACGCTGGAGCTAAAATATCAGGCACATTGGAGGCAAGTGAATGGAGAAAACCAGAATATAGGATATATGTAAGTGGGGATGGGGAACAGGATTTAATCTCTCTTCCCCCCAAAAGGAAGGAAGAGGCTGCCTCTTACAATGGGCTGTTAGTTTCTGCTCTCCTGGCCCCCCAGATCCAGATTCAAACCCCCCACCCCCACCCCAGTTCCTGCAACTGGAGCGCTGCAGTTTTGCAATCCTTGAGATGTTACTTCTTGCATGCTGGAGAGTGTGATTTTGCTGGGGAAACCTGCAAGAGAGAGCCCTTCTGGCTGCTGCTTCCTCTGCCTCAAACTCTCCGAACCCCGCCAAGGCGGATTTGCATTTCTAAAGTTCTCCTTAGTTACTTGGAGTTCATAGCAATGATTTCCGGGCCTTGAGACGGAGGGGTGCTTGTACCTGGTGGCGATGGTGTCACGTGTGGGCACTTACAGGAGGTTGCCATGGGGAAATTGAATCCCTGTGCCTGTGCTACCAAGACCCCTGTTGAAGAAACCCTCAAGAGGAGGGTCTTGACACGTGGCCCCTTCTGATGGGGAGCGTGCAAGACTCCTTGACACTGGCTCGTGCCTCCTTCCCGCTTGGGGAATGTACTAATTTCAGACATTACATTTTTTTTTACTCCTGGCTGCTAAATTGCAGCGTTACTGCTGCATTGTTGGTTAAGGGAGTTACAAGTCTCTTTGTATGCAGGGCTTGGGAAATAAATGCATAAAGGACAGTTGGGATTGGGAACATTTCTAAGCCAGGGGAACAAGAGGAAATTACCGAGCCTGAATTGTATGTAGGTCTGGGTGTGTGGTGTGTAGGGGGAGGAATGGCACGTTCAGGTAGTCCTCGGCTTACGACCACAACTGAGCCCAACATTTCTGTTATCTGTTACGTGAGTTTTGCCCCATTTTACAAACTTTCTTGCCCCAGTTGCTAAGTGAATCACTGCAGTTGATAAGTTAGTCACCCGGTTGTTAAGTGAATCTGGCTTCCCTTGCTTGTCAAGAGGTCGCAAAAGGTGATCACATGACCTTAGGACACAGGAACAGTCATAAGTATGAACCAGCTGACAAGCATCACACGATCATGGGGATGCTACAAAGGTCGTAAGAGTGAAAAATGGTCATAAGTTGCTTTTTTCAATGCTGTTGTAACTTTGAACAGTCACTAAATGAACTGTTGTAAGTTGGGGACTACCTGTAGTGAAGAGTTTTTGTGAATTCCTAGACCCTTGTAAAATTGATCCTGCTATGTTAAATATCCTGATCAAGATCAAATGAGGCTCTCCTTTCAGGAGCGCAGACTGACCTGAGAGAAGAGGTTACTATGACAGTCTATCTTTCCTAGTTTGGCATGCATTAAATTGCCTTCTAATGTTTTTGCTCCCCCCCAAAGTTAAGTGAACCAGTATGAGTACATCAGAAGACTGCACACCTTTTATTCCAAAGTAATTTTTAAATATTTCTGTTTAAATGTATGGATGGTGCTTTGGTGTCCATACAGAGGTAAATAACAGCAGGATTCAGATATTATACTAAGCCATAATGAATTTGCTTTTGGCTTGTATGAACCCAGCATTATGGCTTGACATGCATGAACCCAGCATTGTGAACAGCAAACTGTGTTTGATGGTTTAGCATTGAATGTAAACAAAAGTATTATGGCTTATTCAGCAAACTGCGGTTAAAGCAAACCATCGTTTTTTGTGATAAGTGAATCCACTTCTGTGGTAGGTACTCTTCCATTGCCTGAATGTTCAACCCAAATACTCTGGGTTAATTAATTTGGAAGAGCTAACATTCCCTGACATGAAACAGAATCCTCATTTCTTGTACAAACATTGACAAAAGGGTAAAAAACAAAACCTACCCTTTATCTCTTTGACTCGGCCTATAGTAACGTAAGAGGCACCAAGGCTCTTTACAGCTGTTTGCATTAAATCCTCTTGCATATGCACACTTGAGTATATATTAAAGGATGATTCAAGCATATTAAGGGGTAAACATCCTGTGGCCTTGAGTAAGTTTTAATGTAATTGAGCAGGTCCTTTTCTACACAAGGACTCACAAATTCTCCTCCAGAACAGTTGTCACTTTTCCTGTCTCCATCAGCTTCTCCGTGGGATGGATCTCTATAACTGGAAAGGTTGGGCTGAACTTCTGGTGCTGAAGGCTATTGCAAGTTTGGGTCTCCTACAACAGATTCCTTGCTAGAAGAAGACGACTCTTGAGACATTTCCTCTGTATATGCAAAACTTCTTTTTCATCCTCTGGAAAAATTATTGTGGAGTGATTATCATATATTGTCAATGGCGGTGCTTTTGATGGCAATGGTGAAGGAACTGAGAGCTACAGTTCCCTTACTATTTGTGTAAAAATTGCTAGGATTCCTCATTTTGTGAGGGTTGGAATTAGTCCTCAGGAGTCATACCGTTACAGGTAGTCCTCGACTTACAACAGTTCCTTTAGTGACTGTTCAAAGTCATAATGGCACTGACAAAAGTGACTTATGGCCACTTTTCACACTTACGACCTTTGTAGTAGCTCCACGATCATGTGATCAAAATTCAGATGCTTGGCAATTGGTTCATACTTATGACCATTGCTGTGTCCCGGGGTCATGTGATCACCTTTTGAAACCTGACAAGCAAAAATCAATAGGGAAGCCAGATTCACTTAACAACTGTGTTACTAACGTATCAACTGCAGTGATTCACTTAATGACTGTGGCAAGAAAGGTAGTCAAATGGGGCAAAACGCACTTAACAAATGTCTCACTTAACAACAGAAATTTTGGGCTCCGTTGTGGTCGTAAGTCGAGGACCATCTGTACTTTCTGTTTAGCCAATGAAGATTCCCCCTTGGTTTCTCACACTGTGTAAGAATTCCTCATTATGTATTAGAATCCATTCAGCCTCCCTCATTCTGTGACCTAGTGGCTGATGATTTTTAAGAGGTATATAACACCACAACAGATGAATATATAGAAGAGTGAAACCAGGTCTGGTTTATGGTGATCTTACCTTAATACGTAGATGTTTGGTGCATCTCAGCCTGCTATGAATTAAATGTTTCTTTAGTGTGTTTGCCTCCTCCTCCTCCTCCTCTTTATAAGCCAGTGCCTATACATCTGACATGGTTCACACTGTTTTGTGGTGTATTCTATCAGTGGGTGGGTAGATGTGATTGCTTGTGTATGTGTGCGTCTTTGTTGGGTGTGCTTCCGTTGTTGTCAAGTGAGACCTCATTTCTCTGCAGTGACCTTTTTTATTGATGCCTGGTGTGTGTGTGAGTGTGTGTGTACGTGAATGTGTGCACTTGTGTCTTTACCTCTCAGTAACTCTTTCACTACTGCAGGGACTCTGCCCCTCTGATCTTCCTCTACAGCTCCCCCTACTGGTATGGCCTAGCAGTGAAGCTTGATGGAGCTGGCCTGCCATTTCTCCAGGCAACCTGCTTTTCTGTCCCTCATTTATGCTCCCTTCTCCGACATTTCAACCTTGGTTATATATCACTCTAAAGCTTCTTGCTGTTTATCTGAGAAGGTGTATTCAGTTTGGCTCCAACAATGACCAGTTCCTTTTGCCTTAACATTAGGACGTCTAAGGATCCGCTCACGTATTTCGATTCTCTTTCTTTCTTTCTTTCTTTCTTTCTTTCTTTCTTTCTTTCTTTCTTTCTTTCTTTCTATTCTTTTTCAGTTTTCTTCTCTTCTTCACAGACATTTGTGTCCTTCGGTGTCTATTTTCACTTCTCTTTTTTTCCCTTTCGAGACTCTTCAATAGAACCCCTCCAAATTCTATTCCTTTCTTGTCTCAGTGCATTAGTCCTTTTTGTCTAAATAACCTTTTCCCCCTGAAGTCTACCCTCCCCACCAGAAGTAATATTTCCATTGGAAGGGAAAGTATCTCCTTTTCTTCCTCTTTCTTGAAACTCAGAATATGAAATGTGACAGTACAGCAATTCTTAAAAATGAAAATGAACACAAAACAAAACAGCATTTTTCATGTAGGGAATCGGAAGAGAGAGAGAGAGAGAGAGAGAGAGAGACTCTGATTTAAGCTTTGTAGGAAGCAGTGAACCCTACGCCCAGTCATAAGGAATTTTGCTTGAGTGGAGAATTCTGAGCCACAGTTCTCCAGCGCTACGTGAAAAGCAGCCATTTCCTGGTCAAGAAACTGACCGCCAGCTCCATCTCACCCGACAAAGAGTCCAGGTCATTTATTCCCTGAATGTCACCTGGGGAGGGGGAGAAAGGAAGAGAAAGCAGTCATACCCTCAGCCATCAAACACGCCATCTCCCCCCCCCCTGTCTTGTCCTACTTTGGTGTCAGTTTCATAGGGAATTAGATGCTTCCCACCACATCCTCAAGCATACTTTTACTATATTTTTTATCTGGGGTGGGGGGGGAATCATTAGAAGGCCCGTTTTGTTGCCGGTTTGAGTGTCTGTTGTATAGGGAGAGAAAGAAAATATATCTGGAGTCATTTATCAGAGAAAAGAGCCCCACTCTCGAACTCAAGTAGAATGGAAAGGCCAGAAAAAGCAGCGAAAGGTGAATTAAAATCATTTCTCCCTTCGTTCGTCTTGAATCTCCTGAATGGGTGGACTGGTGTTTTAAAAGAAAGAATTGAAATTACAGATTCTCTGCTGTCAAGGTACAAAAGAAGCTAAGCATCTTTAAAGAAAAAAGCTCCCCCCCCCCCAGTAACAATTAACAAGAATCTGTTGTTATCTGTACAATTTACAGTATCTCTTGTGCTATTCGAACTGGCTAAGAGATCCATTTATAAATGCATGTTAAATGGAAGCTAATCAATTTAATTAATACTCTGATTTATTTTCACATGTAGTGTCAAAGTATAAATGGCAAACCCATAAGGATAAATTATAAATCTTTCCTGATTTAAAAGGTTTTGAAATGTAGTTAATAAAGACAACTATGCTTTGCAAATACATGAAGACGCTTCACCTACAAACAGAGGGTTGATTTGTACACAGTAATTAAAAGTTACAAAACATCCCTATTTTACAATATTAAGAGAATCTTTTTGAACTCCGTTACTCCTATATATGCGCGCGCACACACACACACACACACCACACACACACACACACACACACACACACACACACACAATGCCGTCTGAATTTTTCTTTACAAAGCCTTTCAACTTGTCTCTTTTTATCAATATTATTTTATAGATTTTAGGATAGGTACATATAACAGGTGTTTTGCTTCAGATTGGCACAGCTATACAAAAGATCAGTGTTTCGGTGATAATAGAGAGAAATTCTCATTTGAAAGTATGTTTTGTTTTGAGTATCTGTAAATGGGTCTGTCAATAGCAGAATCAATTGGTGAATTCATTCAACTGTATCAATAATATCCAGTATCTTTCTCTAGAACACAGTTCAATAAATAGAAAAGGATCGATGTATAAACCTATAAATAATATACATCACTACACCACATCCTTCATTCTCCATTACACCAAGAACACTTCAAAGCACTTACGCCGTGTAAAAGGACTACTGTATTATAAAACAGCCGATCGGGCCCCACTGGCTGCAGATTTTAAAAAGCACTCTAACCAGAATGAAGTGCTAGGCCAGAAATACCTGTTTTTGAATATTTTTGCATAGATTTGCATAGTCATTTTCAGAGGCAGACAAATTATAAAATTAAGTGCTTTCAGTCGCCTACCAAATTGTAGTATCTCCCTGTTCCTCCCCTCCCATTTTTACTCAGTCTGTCATTCCTCATTACAGCCAAATTAAGCATAGCCCACAATCAGGTAGCTTTGTTCTAAATAATACTTGTATTACTTGAAGATGAAGACTTGACATGAAGTGATAGGGAGAACATTGGCTTAGCTCTTACATTGGCTCAGCTGATCCTTACTCCCCTTCTTTAAAACATACTTTGAAATAATTGTAGCAGTTGTACAAGCTTGTAAATATGTAATTGTCCCAGCTTAGTTTAAATATATAGATACAGATGATCGGTTTTTAAAAGAGATGTATTTGTATGGAAAAGCTGCATGCCATATCATTTTAAGCCCCTCTCCTGCCAAATATTGTAATTATTCTTTATAGGTACTATAATTAAGATTTATTTATCTATGGTTCAAACATTTCCTATTCTTTTGACATGATTCAAATTTATTTGGAAATAATGGCCTTCTGTTATATTCCAGATGCAGAAGGAGACTGAGGTTTCTATTTTTTGTTTAAAGTCAACCACTGAAATTTGGGACCAGATGCATGTATGTACAACACACCCAGATATACATATCTTGCCTTCCAATAAATTTCCCAATTAAAATTTGCTTCAGCAGTTGTACTTCAAAATCATCATCAATCATCTTTCATATCGTTCTGAACAGAGAAATTAAAACATTATTTCCCAGAAACGAGCCATCTAACATGAGCTAGAATGTTTTAGGAGAAGTGTCCTGGGGTTTGGATAACACACTTAAAAACTAAAAAAAATGTCAAGGTGATCTGAGAACGGGATAGAAGTAGTGAGAATTAGACTAATGGATGAAATCATATTCAACATTAGTGTTTTCGCAGAAGAAGAGCAGCTGGTGTGAAATTTGGATGGACAAAGACCTTTTATAATATTATGAGGTTTTAGACAAATTCTAGGCATGTATACTTTGGGACTTTGCATTCTCCTTTGCAGAGGTAAATATCACTTCTCTAGTTACAATAATCCTGCAGCCTAACGGTCTGGTACACTTCAGAGAAAGCACAGTCACTCCTTTCTTCACCATGCTGGGCAGGATGTTAAATTTCCCCACAGCTGTGAAGACGGCCACGGCCACCTCATCTTGTAGGAGCGAAATGGCCTCCATGTTCTGAACGACAATGCACATTAATGGAATCCACTGAAAGAAACAAACAGTTCTGCGCTGGGGGGAAATATATATATATATGGTGTTTGTGTGTGAATGTGTATATATGACACACACACAGATACACAGAAATTCACACAAACATCTATCTATCTTGTGTATGTTTTGGCATTATCCAATTGTCTTTAATTCAGACCGCTAAAACAATTTTGGTTACCTTCTTTGATTTTTGGTTTGGAAAGTGAGGTTTCTGAGGTAAAGATGCTATAATTTTTACCATTTTGGCCTAATCACCATACATGTGTGCAGTACAGGCTGATCCATATCTCTGTCTAGTTTCCCGTTTGCTTCTGAGGGAATGAGAACATGATGGGTCCTTTGCGAATCACACCTGGACACTCCATTGTGAGCACATTTACGAAGGGTTTACAGTTGCTTGTCTCACTTGTCTTCAAACCATCTTCTGGACTAGACATAAAAGTGGCCAGGTATGTATTCATGGATTATGCTACTTTGATCCAGTGACATGACTTTATTTCAAATGAAATGTACCCATGTTGATAGGGAGATAAATAGGAATTTTGATATTTAGTTTATATCTTAGTTTTAAAAAGTAGAATAGATTAAATCCAGCTATTTCAATTTACTTATTTCTTGATTTATAATAAATGTTATTGTTTCTTTCCCATAATGTTGGCTTGCATATGCTACTTAACTTAGCTATCATCATAATAGCCCTGATAATTATCAATACACCCAGCTTTGATTGTCTGGATTACCTGGTGAGCTCTAGTAGAAACTGTTCCAAAATATATCCCATCTCTTGGCATTTTCCCCATCCCGATTTTTAATACTGTTAAAAGCAAGCCTGACTTCAGACTTACTATTTCAAGAAGACAGAACCAGAAAAATGTTCTTTTTATCTTCTGAAAAATCCATAGGCCACTACCTAAGGTAGTATCTTCTGATTTTGCAACGTTTTGATGAATAATAAAATATACTTTGTTTTAAAGCTTTTGAAATCTTCTCATTGCAAAATATATTTGGTTGAAATAAGCCACATACAGTATGTTGCTATTAATAATATTCTATCAAGCATTCCTGTTTTTTCTATTGAATAATTCTGGGTCTTAAATTCCATATCCACATTTAAGATATGCCTGATTATTAAAAAAAACAGTTTAAAATGGCATGGTAATTTTCTTGTGAACCCTTCCCCTTCCCCTCTATTTCTTCTACTGATTTTGTTCCTTGTAAAAAGAGGTTTTTAATACATAGACCAGATTGGAGTGGGGGGGGGGAAACACTATTTTTTTTCTTTTCAAAGAAGAGACAAGAAATTATAAGTCTTTAGAATCTTGCATTTGATATTGAAGATTCTTAATATACATAATTTAAAATATTAGGAATTAAAGCTTACATTATTGTTTTGGAATAAGAAGAGCATTTTTCCATGTTCCTTTTGATAGTTGGGGCAAGTACTGTATTTTTTTCACTCAAACCCCTGCAGGCCAATAAATCAGGACTAAATTAGCATTATTTTGAAGTGGATTGCTAACTTTTGCAAATGTATTAGAACTTGATTTAGCCCATACTTGATTGTTGAAAGAGATGAAAAACATGTTTCGGTTCTTTTTTAACTACCATGATTATGAGTCTAGATTTGCTCAAGTGCTTTTTAGCAGTAATTAAATGTTGTCAGGTATTTTGAATATGCACTGTTTCAGAGAAGGGCTTCCTAATTAAAGTCCCTAAGAATTATGAAAGGCAGCTTGTTCTCTACTGCTTTTCAATGTGCTCCAAAGTGGGAGAAAACCATTGTCTTGGGACAGAAAAAGAGGGAGAAGGCTATCATAGGTAAATATGTTCCCAGCATTTTCAGTCCAGTCAATAATCTGTCGGCACATTTTATTTTCATTTTGTGCTCTCAGTCAAGTAATCAAGTGACGAAATGTATAATTCTTTCTCCTCTTCCTCCTCCTGGTCTGTTTAAGACTGTACATCCCGTTTTTTAAAAATCATTTTTGGGGAACTTGAATGTAGAATCAGGGATGGCTTTAAATCCCAGTTAGTTCATTTGTAATGAAGTTCTTGGAAAGCCCCCCAGTGTAATCTGAGTTTAGCGAAGTTCCCCATTAGCATCTTTTTTTAAGGAGGACATTGTACGTTAAAGGATTGTTCCTTGTTTTCAGATCTTACAGTTTCTTTGTCTATAAAACATACATATTTTCAGGAAACTACCCCTCGGAAGAGACAGAGTGAAGCAGAGAGGGTGTGTAAGAGGGTATAAATGGAAAGCTCGAACTTCTTTGCTGTCGAGATGGGTCGTGGGAATGTAAAGCTTCAGCAGAGGAATATGGGCAAGGTAGAAGAAGAGTTAAGACAATGTGACAATGTGTTATAGCAGCAACAGCAGCCTGGCGTGTAGAATCCTTGGTAAATGGATGATGCCTCTCCCTTATACAGACAGAACAAACGGCTTGGCTGATTCCTGTTTTGGTGCCAAGCTTGCACTGGGCTTTTAGTTTTTAGTTTTTTGTTTTAAATGATATAATTCAGGACACGATGGCTATTTTTTTTTTATATCATATGACAGAGGAGCAATGGCAGAATAACAGAGTTGGAAGGGACCTTTAAGGTCTTCTAGTCCAACTCCCTGCTCAGGCAAGAAACCCTATATCATTTCAGACAAATGGTTGTCCAATCTCCTGACAAGGAAAAAGTCAGCCCGGTCAAATTTCTAATCTCTGCTGAAAAAGGTATATAAGTAGTCCTCAACTTACAGTCGTTTGTTTAGCCAACTGTTCCAAGTTACAGCAGCACTGAAAAAAAAAAGACTTATGACCTGTCCTCGCACTTACGACCACTGCAGCATGACCATGAACATGTGAACAGAATTCCAGTGCGTGGCAACCGGCATGTATTTATGACCGTTGCAGCCTCCCGGGGGGCCAGATGGTTGCTATTTGTGACCTTCCCAGCCGGCTTCCAAACAAGCAAAGTCAATGGAGACAGCTGGATTCACTTAACAACCATGTGACTCACTTAACAGCTGCAGTGATTTGCTTAACTGTGGCAAAAAACTTCTCATAAAATTGGGTGGGACTCACTTAACAACCACCTTGATTAGCGATGGAAATTTTGGTTCCGATTGTGGTTGTAGGTTGAGGGCTAGCTGTACCTCTTGAATTTCTGCAGTTTTATCTAGCTGTTTAAAATAGAGTTTTTCTACTAGTGAAGGATGTGTGGCTCTTGTTGTTTGTTGGAGCAAAGGAAAAAAGCCTGTAATTTGCATGAACTGGAAAAGAAAAAAAAATTGTCCATACTTTATAACCAATACCTGCAGCAGGTGGCAGCACTTGGCAGGCCTTGCCTGGGCCGGGAACTGAGGGTCAAGCCTGTTGACATGTGAGAGGGAGGCCACCAGAGAATGTAGGCTAGACAAAAACTAAAAATAAATTGTAGAAGAAGAAAACGATGAACCAGTGCATGGACGTGTGCCTGTATTCACTGCTTCCTGAAGACACTTTTAACTTTATTTTAGTTTATATCATGATGGAGAATGATTGGATGGGAGACCACCCAGAAATCTTAAGAGTTGTAGACTCTTAACCCCCCCCCCAATCAAGGATGTAAGCAGTGACCAATCACGTACGTATTGCTGCCTAGAAACCGTATAGAAGCATCTATGTAGTGTTTGGGAGCTGAGTTCAAATTAAGGGGGAACAAGAACCTTCCCAGAGGCGTTTCTCTTGCCTTGTTCTTTCAGTTTGATGAAAGAGAATTTGCTTTTGGTGTTTGCTTCAAAGGAGAAAGGCAATTCAGAGGAATCCGTACGGGTGGCATGTTGTAGCCTTGCACCTCCTCAATTATGAGGTGATTGCCATTGGACTGGCTTCCATGTTTTAACTGAGGATCCTTTCAAGAGAGAAGTCTGTGGAAGCAGCTCCAGCCTCACTGCTTCAGCAACCCTAGGAGAACTGAGCTGCTTTATCTCTGCCTGGCTCAGCTGTGATGCAGTTCGTTTGGGAGAGACGTTGTGGTTCTGCTTTCCCTTGGAAGGAACTCTTCCCTACTTTTCTCCAGCACCTGAACTTCACACTCTGCAAAGAGGCTCCTTCCTTCCTTCCTTCCTTCCTTCCTTCCTTCCTTCCTTCCTTCCTTCCTTCCTTCCTTCCTTCATCCATCCATCCATCCATCCATCCATCCATCCATCCATCCATCCATCCATCCATCCATCCGAGTGTTTGTGTTTGCTGCAGGATGTACAGCACCCCTCCCTATGGCTGTGATTTCCGCTCCTCATTCTCAGCATTTCAGTTTGGCAAAAATAAAAACAATTCTGGATCACTTCCTCGCTGCTTTTGGTGTGGCGAAATGTAGAGAATCTCTATGCTGCTGTTTCTCAACCTTGGCTGCTTTCTAAGATGTGTAGATTTCAACTCCCAGAATCCCCCAGCCATCGTAGAGTGGCTAAGGTCGAGAAAGACTGCTCTATCTGATTGGAATGTCCTGGAGATATGGTGCCTTTGGACTGTAACACATTAAGAGTGCTCACCTGGGAGCATCCATTTGATCAGGGGTCCCCAACCCCTGGTCCCTGGATCGGCACCGGGCCACGGCATGCCAGAAACTGGGCCATGCAAACAAGTGAAGTCCCATCTGCGGGATGCAGGCAGCACACGAAACCATGCCCCCTCCGGTCCGCAGAAAAACCTCTCTCCACGGAACTGGGTCCCTGCTGCCCCAAAGGTTGGGGGCCACTGCATTAGATAGTCTGTTGAAATATAGGGATGCCTTCGATTTCAGTGGCATGCTTCTCCCCCCCCCCAGTTTTGCACTGTTACAGACCTTTTGCTTCCTGTACTGGTTATTGGCCGATGTCACAAAATATGTTAGGCTGAAAAATGAGTTGGCTGGTTTGTGGCACAGCAGGCTGTGCGAAGACAGAAAACCTGAAGTCAGAGGGTAAAGACAGCCATTGGGTGTAATGTGGTGGAGCTGCTGCAAGTTTCGAGCTTAGGTGATCTCCAGGTGTCTCCCAGCCCTGTTGGGTGGAGTTTGGAAGTTTTGTTTATTAGATCATCTGACGTGAAAACTGTAGCTAAGCCAAACATGATTTGAAGTCAGCTTGTTTTGAAGCATTCCATAGTTTAAGCTGTTATCAATAAAAGTTGTATTGGTTCAGACAGTGCAACATGCTGGGGTTAATCACCTAATAGGAAGTGCAGACTTTCTTTACAGCTGCAACTGCAGACTCACTGCAGCTTTCTATGCTTAGCTGTGGCTCAGGGTAATGTCCACCTATGGCCATGGTGAATGGCCTTTCTCTGTGGCACATTATATTCACTTATTCTGTAGTTGCCTGCCCTGCGGGGCTGTCTGAAACAAATGCATTGTTATGTCCATTGTTTATAAAACAGAAATGCTCAATTTAATATATGAGGTACATGTGGTTCATATTAAATAAATATCACAGGATATAACATACACAGAACTGAACATTATGCATGGAATGGTGTGTGTGATCACCCTGGCGACGTATATTTAAAGCTGGCACAGCACTGAAAAGGTTCACAAAAGGAAGGTAGCAGACAATTTTATAAGAGGGTTTCAGAACCAGAAACGGTGGACAGCGTTTGAGACAAAGTGGTACAGCTGTCCAAGTAGAAGGAGAATTTATCCAGCTCTCTGCTTTCCTAGACTAGGAAAGAACTAGACTTTCCAAGAACTAGGGGCGGCATAATAGCAGTGTTCCAATATCTCAGGGGCTGCCACAAAGAAGAGAGGGGTCAACCTATTCTCTAAAGCTCTTGAAGGCAGGTCAAGAATCAATGGATGGAAACTAATCAAGGAAAGAACCAACCTAGAACTAAGAAGAAACTTCCTGACAGTGAGAACAACTAATCAGTGGAACGGCTTGTCTCCAGAAACTGTGGGTGCTCCAACATTGGAGGTTTTTAAGAAGAGATTGGACCAACATTTGTCTGAAATGGTAAAGGGTTTCCTGCTTGAGGAGCGGGTTGGACTAGAAGGCCTCCAAGGTCCCTTCCAACTCTGTATTTCTGTTATTCTGCTTCCCATATTTCTGGCTGGGGATGGATGTGTCCTTGCACGGTATAAACCTCTGGCTTCTGCAAGTATATGTGGATCCTCTAGGAAGCTTGCAACCATGGGCAAATGTAATTATTCATGAGAGGTTTCATGCTGCTGTGGAGTGTGTTGAATCAGGATATTGCCGAGACTGCTGGTCCCCATCATGACTGTAGGTTTTTGTAGACAAAGAGTATTACTGTTAAACTAGGTTCAGCACTTGTAACATATATAATAAAAGCAGAGGGAGAGGACATGTTCTTTATGAAAGAGAAAGGAGTTCTCTACAACAGACGTCAGCAGAATATAGCTTGTTTCATGGCATCTGAGGAGAGGAGAGAACTCTACAAAATTTCATGAATGTGATCTGTTGGGGTAAGTGTGGTTATTTAAAATAAGAAGAGCAAAATGGAAATGAGCTTTCGAGATGATTTCAGATATGGAAATTACACACTTGCCTTCATGTAGGCATAGGAATAGTGGGAATCTAATTGGCAATTTCTCAAGTTGACGCTGTTCTCTTTTCGCCTTCCTCACAACTAAGCTCTCTCTTGCTATGGGGTTGGTTAAACAAAGCTACCTTTTAGTGATAAATTTAAACATTCTGGGGCATGAGAATTGATCTAATCATAGATTGATTAGAACAGTGTTTCTCAACCTTGGCAAGTTTAGGATAGTTGGATTCAACTCCCAGAATTCCCCAACCAACAGTGAGGGAGTTGAAGTCCAACCATCTTAAATTTGCCAAGATTGAGAAAAACTGGATTAGAACATAGTTGACACCACTTGGTTGGGTTAGGGTTATTAGTGTTTTAAAAACCACTCTGTACTTTAACTAAAGATGGTAATATAACCAAAGGGTCTTGCCCAAAATCACACGAGAATTTTGTGGCAAAGAGAATGAATCAATCTAGAAACTTGGATTCTCTGAATAGGGTCCATTGTTTCTCTCTCTCCACACTCTTACAATTAAAAGAAAAGGGAGCCTCATATCGTGTCCAACAGACTTTTACAAGTTTTCTCTTATTGTTAAAGCTGCTGTAGATGTACAAAGGGAATGTCAAAGCTAGCAAGATTTGAAGGGAGGGCAGTTTATCTGAAGGAGGTTAGATCAGAGAAGTGGACTGCAGTCGTGTAGCAATCACCCAAGTGAGTTCCTTAGCCGAACAGATTTGAATGCCAGTCTCCTGGGTCTTCTGTAGTTTTATTATCACTCTTGCTCATTCATGGTTTGATCCAACAACTTACAAAAATGAGTGTTGGACTTTGGACAGAGTCATTGGAGAATGCTACAGAGGTGGGTTGGAACCCACAAGCACAGACGACAGTGGGCCATTATTTAGAGTGCCTGCTCAGTTCAGGCAAAGCCTTCTGCATTGAGAAAATGACCTAACCCTCTGGTCTGCAGTGTTTTTTGTGTTGAGGGCTGCATTTTTTTAGTGTAGCCCATGGTAGCTGCATGATACGTGAGTTAAAACAAAACAGTGGGCGGGCCAAACCCCAAAAGCAGCTTTTCTCCCTGGTTTTTCTCCCATCCTTTCTGATTCTGACATCTTCTTTGCTTTCTCCAGTAGGGAAGAAACCGGAATTTCTTTCCAGAGACTAATTTCTTGCAGTGGATTTTTAAAGTGAGGCCTAGGGGTTTTATGTAGCTGCCTTGTCCACCTTTGATTTGCACCAGTTTTCTCAACCTTGGCTGCTTTAAAATGGCTGGCTGGGGAATTCTGGGAGTTGAAGTCCACCCATTTTAAAGCACCCAAGGTTGAGAAACTCTGATTTACACTATAGTCAGCCATCTTCTGCAGAAGATGGTCATGGTGACAACCAGCTTTCATTAGAGAACCTTGTTCACTACCTTAGATTTTTTTTTTTAACGAAGCTTGAAAGATTTAATGGAAATACTTTTGACACACATCTGGAGAGCACTGGAGTGGGCAGGATCTATGCAATAGGTGTGAAACAATTAAGGCCAGATTTGCCTCTTGAAATGCCTGTTGCTTATTCTCTCCTGCTCTGCTCTGCTCTATTCTACTTAATAATTACATATGGCTGCCCATCATAACCAATGTAACTCTGGGTGACGACCAAGAAGGTTAAAAAAAAATGCAGTGAATAGTCAAAAACAATTTGAAAACCTAGCTGAGGTCTCTTTCACAATTGTCTCAAGTTGAACACACGTGTTCTGGACTCTACTAACATCCTGACCCCAATTCCTGGAGGAAAACCAGGTCTTTGGGGGGGGGGGGTGTTGTGGAAAGTCAACGGGATTGGGTCTGTCTGAATCTTGGTGGGAGGAAGGTTCTTCTACAGGATAGCTGCTATGACAGAAGGCACACAGGTAGTCCTCAAGTTACAACAGTTTTGTTTAGTGACAGTTTGAAGATACAACAGCACTGGAAAAAAGTGACTTATGACTGTTTTTCACACAACCATTGCAGCATCCCCATGGTCACATGATCAAAATTCAGATGCTTGGCAACTGACTTGTATTTATGACAGTTGAAGTGTCCCTGGGTCATGTGATCGCCTTTTGTGACCTTCTGACAAGCGAAGTCAATGGGGAGCCAGGTTAACTTAACAACCGTGTTACTAACTTAACAACTGCAGTGATTCACTTAAGAACTGTAGGAAGAAAAGTTATAAAATGGGGCAAAACTCAACAGTCTTGCTTAGCAACAGAAACTCTGGGCTCAATTGTCATAAGTCGAGGACTACCTGTACTTCCTGAATCCCTCCAAGTGACAGTGTTTCACAGAGGTGATCTAAAACATGCCCACCATACCAGATCTGGCGGGATGGGCAGAAACTGCCATCATAATGTTCTCGTGCTTGCTTCACTGGCTGCTTTTCTACTGTTTTCAGTGGAAACATGGTAGCTTCTAATTCCTACACCACCTTCATATTTTCTAACAAGATAGGAAATTTGGGCTCTTTTCAAAAGTTGAATCTTTCCATCTCGCTGCCTAGGAGGACAGGAGCAGCTCTTCCAGTGGGCTGGAAGAGCTGCGTTTGCTGAACTGTGTTTGCTAAACATTAGATCTCTGGGTGTACCCCTTCCCCAGTTCTTGTTTTGTAATATTTTGATACACTGAGTCCCAATTTTAAATTGTCAAGAAGTTACCGGGATTCTAGAATAATTATTTCGGAATTCAAAACTGCTAAGAACAGGCTCCTGCGCACCATGCTGCAAAAGGTAGTGCAGAAATGATAAATAGTAATATTGATCTTTCCGTATGTCCCTTAGGACAGTATTATCAGGCCTTCCAGCTATTAAAAGAAATAAACCTCTCTCCATATAGAGATGGTAAATCTACCGTCAGAAAAGGAGTTTCTTATTTTCTAGCCCTCTTTGTTGAGGCCAACAACATTCTAGGAGACTAAGGGAACCCATTTTCCTGAGCCGAGGAAAATCTGGTTCAAAGTTTACCAAAACCCACTACCTCTGATAGGGATGAATGTTGGTTTGGTTGGCCAACCAACCAAATAATTTTCAGGGGGCTTTGGGCTGCAGATCCAGGAAGACCCCACTTTCTGAGGCGGTCCCTTTGTAGACTTTCCTAACCAGGTGCTTCCTAGATCCCTAGCTGGGACAAGATTCCTACAGGGGTTTGTAATGTTAAAATATTAATTTGTTCTCCGCCTCTCTTAAAATGAGCAAAAAGTCATTGACACAAGTCTTCTTTCTTGGAAAATTGGAAGATTCTTCAGTGAGATTTGTACTAGCAGGTAATCAATCCCCAAAACAGCTGGATTGATCTTGACCTGTTACTTTCCACAGTGAAGGGAGTGCCCAATGAACGACTGCCCACCTGGTTTGTTTGGGCTGTTGAAATCCATCAAATACTTGCAGTTTTGCTCACTGGATACTCAGCTTTAGCATGGTTGTATAAAAACTTTGCATCGACAGAAAATTATACAGGTAGTCCTCGACTTAAAACAATTTGCTTAGTGACCGGAGTTACAATGGGGCACTAAAAAAAGTGACATGACTGTGTTTCACACTTACAACAATTGCAGCATCCGTATGGTCACATGATCAAAATTCAGATGCTTGGCAACTGGCTCCTATTTATGACGGTTGCAATGTCCCGGGGTCATGTGATCTGCTTTTGCGACCTTCTGACGAACAAAGTCAGTGGGAAAGCCACATTCACTTAACAACCATGTTACTAACGTAACAAGTGATTCACTTAACAATTGGGTCAAGAAAGGTCATAAAATGGGGCAAAACTCACTGAACAACTGTCTCGCTTAGCAGCAGAAATTTTGGGCACAGTTGTAAGTTGAGGACTGACTACCTGTACCGTTGGGGTTGCTGGCTTTCAGACAGATCTGGGGTGTGGAATTAAGCAGTTAAGATTTGCTTTCTGGCAAGAAGGCTTCAGCGGCCTAAGAACAGGAGCCGAGACCTTTCTGGAGCAGGTCTATCCAGCCCAACGTTTTATTTCCAAATGCGGCGAGACGTGGAAAGCTCGAAAGGGCAGTTTGAAGTCCATGGCTTCTCTCCCTGTTGCCTTCTGAGGTTGGTCTTCAGAAGTACGGTGAGTGTAAGCCGGTAAACATTGGTAGTCTTCGACTTAAAATGCTCTCAGCAGCAGTCAGAAGGAATAACCTTTCACAGACCTGTCCTCGGTGAATTTGTTTAACCCCCCCCCCCAATTCCTTTCCAAGCTGTCTAAATTAGTGGCCATCACCATACCTTGTGCTAGTGGTTTTCCATAAGTTAATTACATCCTTTGCAAAGAAGCTCTATCTTTCGGTCTGTCATGAGTCTGTCCTGCTTAATATCTGAACAGATAGCTCCTCTTTCAAGGCAGAAAGGGAAGGCCGAGGAAGAAGTTGGCAAACTGACAAAATGTGTTGCATCCATGGAGGAGGGTTGGTTGATTGGGTGGGGGCAAAGTACAAGCAGTCCTCGACTTACAACAGTTCGTTTAGTGACTGAAGTTGCAACAGCACTGAAAAAAGTGACTCACAACCGTTTTTTGCAGTTACGACCTTTGCAGCCTCCCCATGATCATGTGATCAAAATTCAGACGCTTGGCAACTGACTCACATTTATGACGGCTGCAGTGTCCCGGGGTCATGTGAACAATCTTTTGCGACCCTTTGACAAGCAAAGTCAATGGGAAAGCCAGATTCACTTAACAACAGTATTACTAACTTAAGAACTGCAATGATTCACTTAGCGACTGTGGCAAGAAAGGCTGTAAAATGGGGCAAAATTCACTTAACATGTTTCACTTAGCAACAGAAATTTTGGGCTTTATTGTGGTTGTAAGTCAAGGACTACCTATACAGTATGTCTCTCTCTCTTTTTTCCCCTCAGTTGGGGGGTTTGCAAAACCGAGGGATGCTGGGAATTTTTTTGCTGCACTTTATCACATGACCATGGGGATGTTGCAACGGCCGTAAGTGTGAAAAGTAGTCATAAATCACTCTTTTCGCCAACAGTTATAAGTTGAGAATTATCTGTACTTGAAATAAGAGCCTTTTGCACAGGGCAGGGTATGAAAGAAGGCACTGGACCCACAAGTGGCACAAATAATATGGATTGTGGGACCGGACAGGCATTCATAATCTGATAGATTCAATCAGCCTGCTACCCCAAGATTCAGATGTTGCAAGCTCTCAATCTTCTGGGCAGGTGCGACATAGAAGTTTCTTTTCATTTTTTGAAATGTCAGCTGTCCGTGTTTTCAGAAGGGTGCCTGTGCATGTTTTAAATAAATCAAGATATAAAAAAGGAACGTGGATGGCTACACTGGGGGTTTAAGGTTCATCCTCCAGTTGAGTCAGCTGGGAGTAAAACCTGAGGGTGCAAAGCGATGAGAACTGCAGAACTGCAGGTGCTCCAATGGGAAGAATAATGCCTTATTAGACCAGTTCCTCCTCCATGACAGGGATTTTGTGAGTACGTAGGAGCTTAGGCTATCTTGGCAACGATAACCGTCCTTTCTGATCAATAATACATAATGAACACCACGTCATTAAATAATTCATTCGCAGCAAATAATTTCTGTGCCCTGAGGAGAAGGGAAAAAAAGCCATCTCTTTAATGCCCCGCTGGGCCAGCCTTGTGGTTTGAGGTGATTAATTAGTTTTATTTCATAATTAGCCCCCATTCTATTGCCCTGATAGAAGATTCCCTTGTAGAAAAACTAGCTTGAAACCCATAGGGGTTTAGTAAGAAAGAAAATAGATCAGTGCTTACCAAATTGGGTCTGATGTTTGATTTAGTTTCCTTCCTTCCTTCCTTCCTTCCTTCCTTCCTTCCTTCCTTCCTTCCTTCCTTCCTTCCTTCCTTCATTCCTTCCTTCCTTCCTTCCTTCCTTCCTTCCTTCCTCCCTCCCTCCCTCCCTCCCTCCAATTCATCTGTCCATCCATCCCTTCATTGTAAATAATCTCCCATCCAGACACACAGCTCTGTAAAATCTATTTTACAGCTAACTTTGTTGCAACAGTGTGTGTGTGTGTGTGTTGTGTGTGTGTTGTGTGTGTGTTGTGTGTGTGTGTGTGTGTGTTTTGTCCAGAATTTTTAAAAAGGAGCAGGGAGGTGTGGCAAATTCCACCATGATCTTGACGGTCCCTGGACTGCAGGAGGCCTGGATTTGCATACCTTGGTCCTATCCCATTGCAGAGTCTTGATTTGTACCTTCCCACTCTCTTTGCCTCTCCTCCCGCTCTCCTTTCCTAGAATAAAGCATTGGGCTATAACTGAGTCTGCTAACTAGATTTCTGGAGCAGATTTTCACAGATTCAGCAATTCCTGACTGAGGATGTTGGGCTGTACAGTTGTTCAGTTTCCCATCCACATTTATTCTGGTCCAGCAGTTTAAAAGCAAGGGAAGAGAGAGGAAGCTAAGGTTATACCGTAGATTTTGCTTTTCTTTTTCTTTTTCTTTAAGGATGTCTGTGTATCCTGCCTGGGTACACAGCAGAACAGTTTCTCTTCCTTTGACCCTTGTTTGGTCTCTTGTTAGTTTCAGAATGAGTAGTGTTCCTCTTTCTGCAGAAAAAGAGATTGGCGACAGCTGCCACACAAAATGAGATATGCACATCGCTAGCATCACTGAGAGCATGCATTCAAGTTTGCAAACATTAACAGAGGTGTACATTTGAGCCCAGCGCCCAGCAACCCCCCACTTTCCTTGCTTCCTGACTGTTGGCAGGCATTTCTGGACAAGCTGCACCTACGACCCAACGTGCTGTTATTTTTCTCAAAGCACTTGGGAGTACATGCGAATGTAAAATACATTTCAAATGTGCAGGCATGCTGCTTTTAAAATAAGACACCATACTAGAAGGTATATTTACATCCATGAAGGTTATTTCACCCTACAACAAAAGACTCTTAACCGCTCTTGAAAATGAGACACCCTGGCATGCTTTTAAAGGACTCTGCAATCTTCCTATACCAGGCTAAATATTCATCTTATTCACCATCCTCTTTCCAAAAATAACCCATGAGAACGCCTTGAAAAACCCACAAGCCAGATTTCAATGGGTCTTCTCTTTGGTTCCTCAGCACATGAGTAGATCTCGGCTTAATTTGGGATTTTCCTCTTTTTATCCACTACAATTTGACTTTAGTGCATTTGAAAATGCAAATCCTAGAAAGCAGCCTTGAGCATATCTTGACCTCTTCTGTCCCAAAGGTGCTTTTTTCAAAAAGCAACTGGACTTTGTTTTTCCTTGAAGATGTGTTGCTTTTCATTCAAGAACCTGAAGAAGCTTCTTGGATGAGAAGCGAAACGTCTTCAAGGAAAAGCCAAGTCCAGTTGCCTTTAAAAAAAACACAACACTTTTGGGACAACCATAACCTGAATGACTGAGAATCTCCATAGACGTTGACCTCTTCTGCTTTCTCTTTTTAAATTTGGTTCATTAAGACAGTTTATATGTTCCTTTATTCCGACTGTGGAAGATAGTTTGAAAAAAAAAAGAGAGAGGCAACATGTATATTTTCTTTTCTGGAGAACAGGCGTGGCAGGTTTGAATAAACTCACCCCAAACCTGCCTGTCCAATGACCATGATGAGAAACACTGCCTCTTCGACCATTTTCAATCCCAAAAAAGCCATAATTATTTATGTCTCCATCCCCAGGGAAACGAATTAAAAACCACTGGAGCAAAATCATTAACATACATACTGTTACTTACTCCGAATACATCAAGAGATGTATTTCTCCTTTGCTGCATGTTTTGTAGCATGGATGAATTTCCTACTTTGGTATCGGTGCCGGCTTGTCTGTATTTTCTCAGATGTAAGACTTTGGGGGATATATGTGCTATATTGTTCTGTTTCTCGCTGGTTTGTCCCAGACATGATTCTGTTGTGTTTTTCCCCCCCTCTTGCTCATTTTTAGACCTTGGCATATTTTGTGGCCAATGGAAATACCAGGCTCCTCTCACCAATCATGTCTCTTAGCCATTATTCCTTGCCTGCCCTTGTGACCTTTACCACGATGGTTTCGAATTCATATTTATGGGGTCATAAAAGGTGAGGGTGGGGGAGGAGTGGCAAGACAATGGGATCCAGGGCAAACATGACCCCCACCGTACCCTGTACATTACCAGCCATATGGACACTCCACAACCCATACTTGCAATATATTCTCCGTCCAATCCAGGAGTATGCAATTGTGGGGTCATTTTTAAAGACCCAGTGGTGCCTGGAAGTACACAAAGCACCCGATTAATTAAACACCATCAAAATGGCTAAAGTATTGATGCCGTCCCTGCTCCATCTTATCCTGGCATGTTGCTTATGAAAGAAAAAAAGGGGAGGAGGGAAACCGGCTTGGAGTTGTTGAAGAGAGGGGTTTTTTTTTTTTGCAAGGTATAAAAACAGGAGTTGCGGCTGAATGCGGTTGACCTATTGGGGAGGCCTAGAGGGAGGTTGAAAAAGTCAGGATGGCGGCCACAGCCATGTGACCAGAGCCCCGCCCCCCCTTTTTTTGCACACGCCTCCGTGACTTCACGATCCTCGAATCTGATGAAATATTTGTGGCAGACTGGCCTGCCGGTTGAGGTTTCTGTAGCCTGTTTTTCTTGCTCGGAGTTGGCAGAGATAAAAAGGGAGAATCAGCCCCTTCTTTTCGGAGGCATCAATATTACTGAATAGGTTTGAAGTTTTGTGTGGCTTCTTTAAGCCCCTCCCCACCCAAAACGTAGTGTGATGCCTTTATATACCAATATCTTTTATATTGGTTGCTTGAGTGGGCTGGATATTTGTGAATCCCGGTTACAGGTTGCCCTCAACTTACAACCACAACGGGGACCAGAATTTTTGTTGCTAAGTAAGACGGTTGTTAAGTAAATCACTCTAGATTTTGCAGACTTTTTTTTTTGCCACGGTTCTTAAACGAAACACTGCAGTTGTTAAGTGAGTCACACAGTCGTTAAGCAAATCTGGCTTCCTCCGTTGACTTCGCTTGTCAGAAGCCACCTAAGAAGATCGCAAGTGGCAATCACATCCCCCTGTGGGAGGCTGCACTGATGGTGTTACCTAGTTTGGTCATGAAACATCTGCAAGAAAACCACCAAACTCTCAGAGACCACCAAGGACGCCCACAGTTCAACCCTGAGCTGCCAATATTCTCTTCTATCAGCAAATTACTTTGGAACTGAGTGAGCAGTACAGATTCTGTAAATTGGAAAAGTGTACTTTTCTCTGTTCAGTTGCTATCTGCCATACATCTGGCACAGATGTGGGCTCATACTTGAAAATTTGTTCTAAAAGCAAATGCATTCAAGGAGGCGGGATTGCCGCCTATGAGGTTAGCTTCCAGTGCCGTTGGGGATACCTCAGCAACCCAGATTTAAGTTACAACTTTAAACTTTAAGTATAAATCAGATCGCAGTCCCTAAACTTCCCTTTAGTTCCTTGTAATCCTCACATTTCTTGATCTCTTTCTAATGTTCTTAAGTCACTTTATACTGAACAAAGTAGGAAAGCGCTCACCCAGAAAGCTGGATCCATTGCCCCGCCCCCACTCTCTTTGCTGTCCTATATTTTCTTGGTTGATCACTGATCACTGATGTTCTCCCAGATCCTCCTTTGCAGACAGGGCGGACCATGAAAAGACTCAAAATGCCAAGTTGCATTTTTTTTTTTTAAAAAAAAGATGTTTCTAGACCTCAGGATTCCTGCTCCCAATTTTCATTGAGGCAGGAATGGCCAGTGGTTGGAAAATAATCACTTGGACTGGCCAGCATTGGGACAGAAAATGGTGCTGCAATTGTGAACCTTTTTAAAACAAAGATGATACTAGAGGTAGGCTATTAAGGCAAATCCGTTTAGCCAGGCTTCTCCAGTTTGGGGGCCTTTGGCCCTGAAGAAGCAACTGGCAATGGGGTGGCATGTTGAGCAGGTGTTCCCTGTTTTCCACAGACTCCACGTGGGTCATTTCCTATACCTCCTAACCCACAGCTTATGTATTTCCCATTGCCCTGATCCTGTCGATAAGTTAATTGTCCAGGGTCAAGGTTATTGACAGCCTGATTAGTGCCCCTGTCAACTCTCTACTACGCTAATCTAGGCGACCACAGCCTAGAAACACCAGCACATTGATTGGGGGGGGGGATTCCCAGTGACCCCCCGCGCTGACACATTGATCTGGCTCCGGGGAACGGGCGCTCCGTCAGTGCCTCGCAGCTAGCCTTCCTGTCCGAACCACTTCTAGTCAACCCCACACTTGGAAGCCGGTCTGGGAGGACTCGAGACTTGCCTTTGTGACTAAAGGATTTTCATACACACACGCACACACACACACGCACGCATGCACGCACGCACACACACACAAAAAATATCCAGTGCACTGTCCCTTGCTCTAACCACTAGGCCACAGTTGCCTCTTCCAAAAGGGCAGGAAGAGCAGCGTCTGTTCCACTTCTAACCTCAGTTTGAGACCCAGTTTTGAAGTAGGCCACTCTGGAGCTGCGCTGCCTGTCAAAGACGAGCTTAAGATGAGGCTCTTTGATCTTCCCAAATAAGGATAATATAACAGAATAATAGAGTTGGAGGGGACCTTGGAGGTCTTCTAAGCCAACTCTCTGCTCAGGCAGGAAGCCCTATACTATTTCAGACAAATGGTTGTCTAAACTCTCTTTAAAAACCTCCAGTGATGAAACACCCACAACTTCTGGAGGCAAGTCGTTCCACTGGTTAATTGTTTTCACTGTCAGGAAGTTTCTCCTTAGTTCTAGGTTGCGTCTCTCCTTGATTAGTTTCCATCCATTGCTTCTTGTCCTGCCTTCAGGGGCTTTGGAGAATAGGTTGTCTCTCTCTTTGTCAATATCCCTTGAATATTGGAACACTGCTATTATGTCACCCCTAGTCCTTGTTTTCACTAGACTAGACATATCCAATTCCTGCCAAGTGTTCTTCATACGTTTTAGCCTCCAGTCCCCTAAGAGCCTCTTTGTTGCTCTTCGCTGCAATCTTTCTAGAGTCCCAACATCTTTTTTGTATCGTGGCAACCAAAACTGGATGCAATACTCCAAGTGTGGTCTTACCAAGGCATTATAAAGTGGTACTAACACTTCAAGTGACTTCAACCCCTTTCTTTGCAGCTCCTCCAGGCTGCCTCTGATTGCTCCTGCTAAAAATGGGTGGCATCGTTGGCCCCCATTTTAAAGAAGCCTTAAGTTGCTTGAAAACCCCAAGAAATGCTTCCAAAATCCCCCCCCCACCACCTAAGTCAAAATGCCAACTTTTCTCAATTTGCATCATGGCTCCTCTCACTATGTCCCCCTCTCTGATTTTAAGCATGATGCGCTCAGCCATCAAAATTTTTTGCCTCCCTGATCGAAGGGGCATCCTGATTGTCCCCCTTTTGAGGGGAGCCAGTCTCTGATGCTTAATCTTAGGCCTCTTCCTCTTCTTCAGCCATCTCCTACCTGGTCCTTTATGGCAGGGATTTCCAACTTTGTGGGCGTCAACTCCCAGAATTCCCCAGCCAGCCACCCACTTCCCAGAGTTCACTGTAATCGCTGACTCCCCTCAACATTTCACATCCTCCCGTCTTCCTGGAGCGGCTCTCAAACTCTTTGCTTTTCCTTCTGCTCCTGAGAATGAATTTTAAGAAGGCACCGGGGCATCTGTTGCTACAGCAAACACGTTCTGCCCACCCGTTCGTTTCAAAATGCTGTCCTAAGCAATGCCCAGCATTCAGCTTTTCCCCAAGTCAGCCCTTCTCCCCCATTTAATTCCCAGGGCCCTTTAGCTGGAGAACAGAGTCAAGCGTCCCTTTTGAAAATGGGCTTTCCTGCCCCGGGAAGCCAGGTTTCTAATTGACCCAGAATCCTAGAGTTTACTCCATTGTGGCCCCAGAAGGGAGCCCAGAAAAAGCCGATCTTAATAACTCAGCAAAGGGAGACAGAGAAAAACCTGTGTAGCCTCCTCTCCAAGGAAACAGCAGGTCGAAGATGTAGGATTTCCTTCCTCCGTCCCCAAATACACGCTTCCTCCAGCTTTCAAGTTCTCTAGTGCAAGTCTGGGGTTCCCCTCTTCCCTCCCACCCCCACCCCCTGCCATCACTTACACAAATATTGACGCTAATGGCTGTGTAACAGGATGTAGAACATCCCAGCCTTCTAATTGTTGTGACTGGGGATCGGCAGGCCGATTAAACGGCATTGATTTTCTCATACTAACCGCATTGATTTTTAAATTTCCTATTGATTCCTGCCCTAAATCTCTTTAAGCAAAGACTTCACTCCGCAGATGACATCGGCTGATTAGCAGGAACAACTGTGGGTGTG
>QLTV01003970.1:273165-285836 GCA_003457575.1 Thermophis baileyi
CGATTCTAGAGGGGGGGGCTGAGAATCAGGAGTGCGGAAAGATGAGTGGGCAGAAAAGGGTTACAGGTGGAAAGGAAAGGTTTTGGCAAAAGACATTGAAGCCGAAAGGCAAGGTTGTATTTTGAAATAATGTGTGTTGGGGTGGGGTGGGGAGAGTCACAAGTGCGCTTGTGAATTCTTCGGCTGGTCCATGGTGAAATCCAAAACCACTTTTATTCACACATGAGAGGCCCCTTTCTTCCTTTTTTCACAGGAGTACTTTGAAATATTGGCTGTGGGGACAGCCGAAAAAGAAAAGAGAGAAAAAAGATAGAGGAAGATATATTTCTCCTTATCATTTTCCAAGACTGGTCTTGAAAAATTTCCCCTGGCTTTTTAGGGTTGAAATATTTATTTCTGAGAATAGCCCTGACTTCGAAAAAAGGCCCTTTGAACTCATATAGTTGGTCAACTGCAAATTGTACCCATTTTTGTGATACTGGGCAGAATCCAGAGGGGTGGGGTGGGGAATTCATTGGCTGGAGGGTGCGTCCATTTTAGAAGAGTGACCCTGAAGAAGAATCTGATTCATCTCAGTTGTGTGACCCTACATTTAGTGACTAATCGGAGTCGGCAACGAGTACCTCCGGGTGTGTGGCTTGGCACAGGCCATAGGTAGCCCATGGATGGCGTACATGTAGTCCTTAACATACGACCGCAATTGAACTTGAAATTTTCATTGCTAACCGAGAGAGTTCTTAAATGAGTTTTGGCCCATTTTACGACCTTTCTTGCCACAGTTGTTAAGAGTCAAACTATTCTCCAAAGCACCTGAGGGTAGAACAAGAAGCAATGGGTGGAAACTAATCAAGGAGAGAAGCAACTTAGAACTAAGGAGAAATTTCCTGACAGTTAGAACAATTAATCAGTGGAACAACTTGCCTCCAGAAGTTGTGAATGCTCCAACACTGGAAGTTTTTAAGAAGATGTTGGATAACCATTTGTCTGAAGTGGTGTAGGATTTATACGAGTCAGTTGCCAAGTACCCAAATTTTGATCACGTGATCTTGGGGAATGCTGCAACGGTCGTAAGTATGAAAGATGGTGATAAGTCACTTTTTTTCAGTGCCGTTGTAACTTCAAACAGTGACTAAATGAATGGTTGTAAGTCGAGGACTACCTGTAAGTGATAAATGATACAAATTCAAGGATTCTGTAATACTCATAAATAAAAGCAGGAGGGATTGGATGTGATTGTTAGAGAATTGGACCTCGGTGCTATTGCCCTCCTTAAGCTCCCAAGCTTAAACAGAAGAGGCAAAACCACACCAAATCGGTTTTCTACTCTTTGTCTCTTTCTCTGAGTAGAGTAACTTCTAATAGGTGGCCCATAGGTAGGCAGGGATGATGACCAATGCTGACTTTGGCCCTCTGGAGACCTTCTGTCATTCCCTTTTCCCATAACACCATTGTGGCAGCTCTGCCCCAAAGCATAATATTCAGCTTCATCAGCCATCCATCGACACCCCAAGCATCATTGCTGTCCATCACTAGGGAGCTCAGAAGGAGCATGGATGTACCGAAGGACATTTGCTTAGGGTAATGATATCCAGAGTTCAAACTGGCTCTGCCTATTGGCCAGAAATTCTGACTTTTATAGGCATATAAGGAAGATATGGAAGTAAGAGTAGGGAGTAAGGAAGATACTTAGGGACGATTCACATCCTGGTCAGTGTCTTTTCTCACTTTTACCATCAGGCAGAAGACACAGAAGTATAGCCAGTCGGACAAACAGGTTTAAAAACAGCTTTTATCCATGGACTGTCAGACTTCTAAATACAACTACAATCACTCCATGCATACATGGAAACGTATGACTGGTTTCTTCCTAATTACTTGTATAAGGACCATTTTCTATTTTATTCATGTTGTCTTGTATTTTTGTTATGGATTGCACCAGTAGAGGCTAAATCAATTTCGTTGTATACATGATGTACAGTGATAATAAAGGCTACTATTATATCTTTGAATTATACTACCTTGGTTGTAGGTCTTTTCAAGGCCTATGGATGGAGAGAATTGGGGGGGGGGAATTAAACTTCCCATCTCTACCTTTTGCTCTTAAAAGTCAATTTCACCTCTTGCTTTACATTTACAAACCAGATGGGCGGCTTCCGGATCGGTTGAGCTTGAGACAAAGAGGGTTTGAGATGGCTTGAAAGACGCCCTTCTTTTTCTGGTTCTGCTGTTGTCCTTGATCCGCCAGGCCTGGCAGCTTTGCTAGCATTTCAAAAGTCTGCCAAACTTGTTTGATTAGAGATGACTATGGGACAAAAGAGTGTGTGCAATAATATTGTGGCGAGCCTGTCGCTGCTGCTTTCTTAAAAACGATTGTCTGCCTCAGATTATACGATGTGTTAGCTCTTCTGACCTTATACAAATATATCTATATAACTATATCTATATTGGCATGCATACAGGTAGTCCCTGACTTTCAATAGTTCGTTTAGTGACAATTTGAAGTTACAGTGGCCCTGAAAAAAAGAGACATGATTGTTTTTCACACGACTTTTGCAGCATCCCCATGGTCAGGTGTTCAAAATTCACTTGGCAACTGGCATGTCTTTATGACGGTTGCAGTGTCCCGGAGTCACGTGATCTCCCTTTGGCGACCTTCTGACAAGCAAAGTCAACGGGGAAGCCAGGTTCACTTAACAACCATGTTATGAACTGCAGTGATTCATTTAACAACTGCAGCAAGAAAGGGCGTAAAATGAGGCCAAACTCACTTAACAAATATATCTCACTTAGTAACTTTGGGCTCAATTGTGGTCATAAGTCGAGGACTAGTTGACGCAGTGCATGCACAGATTCGGAGTGCCACTTTTTCAGTGGGCATCAGTGTGTCGTCCCCAGTGGCTTTCTACCCACAACTGACCCATTTTCCTAACACAGAGTTTTCTCTCTTCAGGTTCTGGACTGGACTGGAGTGAATGTACTACAGCTGCTACTTCTGCCTCAGAGGTGAGTGATTTTCTGGGGCCACTGGGGAAAAAGAGAGAAAACACTTGTGTTTTTTTTTAAACCACATTTTTATTACACGGATAGACATATGCAGAAATCTAACACAGGTAGTCCTTGATTTACAGCAGTTCATTTAGTGACTGGTCAAAGTTACAACGGCACTGAAAAAAGTGACTTATGACTGTTCTTTACATGACCGTTGCAGCATAACCATGATCAAAATTCAGATTCTTGGCAGCTGACTCTTATTTATGACGGTTGCATTATCCCGGGCTCATGTGATCCCCTTTTGCAACCTTCTGACAAGCAAAAGTCAAATGGGGAAGCCAGATTTACTTAACAACCGTGTCACTAACTTAAACACTGCAGTGATTCACTTAACAACCATGGCAAGAAAGGTCATAAAATGGGGCAAAATTAGTGAGACTTAAGAAATGTCTCACTTAGCAACATAAATTTTGGGCTCAGTTGTGCTCGTAAGTCGAGGACTGCCTGTAATGGTTTTCCTGGGAAATTGCTGGATGGGAAGAAAATAATTTGGGGCTGAGAAGCATTTATGGAGAGAAGCATTTCTCTCCAACTGATGCCCTCTAGATATCATTGGGCTACAACCGGATTTTCCCCACAGGGTACGGTCAACATTGTATCTCAACTTTCTCTCTGTGAGGCACATGAAAACAGATAAAGTTTTGATTCCACTGTGGCAGCTGCCCTTTTGACTTTTTTTGACTATACCTGGCAGTTGCATACCTCTGGCTACAAGTCTCATCCTTCTCCATCAGCCTGGCCATTATATTTGCTTGAGGGTGTTGATCACTGTAATCAAATCGATTTAGGTTGGGGAAAAAAATGACCTAGGAGTTTATGGAATGTATAATCCTTTTCTGACCTACTCCGCCACTTCATACTGTTCCGAGTCAGATGCCATCCTCCCAGCTCCAAATATATCAGGTAGTCCTCAACTTACAACCATTCTTATAGCGACTCTTTGAAGCCACACGGAAAAAAGTGACTCTTCGCACTTACGATTCTTGCAGCATCCCCACGGTTACATGATTAAAATTTGGCCCGCTTGGCATCCAGCATGAATTTACAATGGTTGCACCATCCCAGGGTCATCTGATCGCCATTTGCAACCTTCTCAGCTGGCTTCCAACAAGCAGAGTCAATAGGGGCAGCTGGATTTGCTTAAAGACCACGATTCACTTTACAACTGCAGTGATTTGCTTAATAGCCGTGGCAAAAAAAAAAAAGAGATTGTAAAATCAGCTATGACTCACTTAACAACCGCTTTATTGAGCAACAGAAATTCTGGTCCCAATTGTTGTTGTGACTCGAGGACTACCTGTATATCCAAGGGGAAGTGAGCTGGGGCCAGAGAAGTGGCAGGCAGTGAAGAACTTAGATATTCTTCAACAGCTTTTTCTTTGAAAAATTGGCCTTGCTGGGGAATTCTGGGAGTTGAAGTCCAAATACCTTAAATTTGCCAAGGTTTAAAACACTGCCCTAGATGAATAAACCTTAACACGACCATGAGGAAAAGCCCTGGGCCTCCTTTCAGTTCTGTCTGTCCTGTGTTCTCCTATCACATCTTTCAAGTTTTCTTATTATTCCCTTTTTGTCATCAATAGCACTGGCTGATGCCTGTCTAGAAGCATTCTTAAGCCCGGTGTGCACCACCGATCCTATAGCATCCTTTGTATGGATGCTATAAGTCTTCGCATGCTGCAGACGCACAAAATAAGGGGATAATATTCAGCAGTGCCATCAAAGCCGCATTCCCAAGACGTTATAGACCAGCGGTCTCTGAACTTGGCAACTTTAAGACCTGTGGACTTCAACTCCCAGAATTCCCCAGCTAACCATGCTGACTGGGGAATTCTGGGAGTTGAAGTCCACAAGTCTTTAAGTCACCAAGTTTGGAGCACCTTGTATAGTGGAAGCCCTAATGGTTAACCTGCATAAAACTAAAGACGAGACAAGTTCAAAGTGCGTGAGCAAAATATTGTGTGAGGGAAATATTTTTTTAAAAGCCAGCTGAAAAGCTAGGAGACATTCTTAATGGAATAAAAATGCAAGGATTTTGGAGACCTGGAACCCCCTGGAAAACAGGGGACTTCCAGAATTCTTTTTCATGTCTGCTACAGCTTCTCTACAGACATTCTCCTCTGGCAGCTCCAAATAGTAAATATATCCCAGAGCTCCAAATCAGCCTTGTATAACCTGGCAGTGCCCTCCAGATGTGCTGGGTTACAACTCCCCATTGTCCCTTAACATGATTAACGTATCCAGAAAGCAACAGGTTGAGGAAGGTTGAACTCAATCGGATCTCCTGCGGAAATTTTCTTCAGACGACAGCTGCCATAGTGAGGAAGGCTGTTTAATCCTTTCTTCCTTCCCTAATCCATAACTGCTGTTAGCTATACAGAGGAAAATATACAGGCGCAGCCCAGATGAATGTTTTCTCCTTGGCAGCTAACAGCAGCTGCTATCTCGATATGTGATTTGCAGTCTGGAATCAGCATTATCAGGGCGGTTAAGTCTGCTGCCCAAGCCTCAGTTCTAGTAAATCTACCTGTAGCTTCTATTGGACAAAAAAAAAAAAAAAAAAAAAGGAGAAAGACACCTGAAAGATGTTGGGAGGAGTATTAACAGAACTCTGAAGTCATATCTGGTTGGATTGTAAGCAAGAACCATCGCTATGAGAGAGAAAGAGAGAGAAAGAGGGAGAAAGAGAGAGGGAGAGAAAGAGAGGAAAAGAAAGCAAGGGAGAAAGGGGGAGAGAGTGTGAGAAAGAGGAAGAGGGGGAGAGAAAGAGAGGGAGAAAGGGAGAAAAAAAGAGAGGGAGAGAGGAAAAGAAAGCAAGGGAGAAGGGGAGAGAGTATGAGAAAGAGGAAGAGGGAGAGAAAGAGGGAGAAAGAAAGAGGGAGAGAGAGAGAGGAAAAGAAAGCAAGGGAGAAAGGGAGAGAGTGTGAGAAAGAGGAAGAGAGGGGGGAGAGAAAGAAGAGAGAGGGAGAGAGAGAAAAAGAAAGCAAGGGAGAAAGGGGAAGAGAGTGGGAGAAAGAGGAAGAGAGGGGGAGAGAGAAGGGGAAAAGAGAGGGAGAGGGGAAGAGAAAGCTAGGGAGAGAGAAAGGGGGACAGAGTGGGAGAGAGAGGGGAAAAAGGGAGAGAAGGAGAGAAGGAGAGAGAGGGGGAGGGAAAGAGAGAGAGAGAGAGGGGGAGAGAGAGAGAGAGAGAGAGGGAGGGGGGGAGAGAGAGAGAGAGAGAGAGAGAGAGAGAGAAAGAGAGAGAGAGAGAGAGAGAGAGGCTTTTCCTTGCAGACGGTGATGACTTTGGTTACTTTACAAGGAGGCTTGAGCATCAGGGATGAATCTTTACATTTTAGAGCATGTATTCCAGAAAGCAGACATTGCCAGTCTAGACAAAAGCCATTGTTACTCTTCACAGATTGACTGTGCACTCCTGAAATTCTCTTTTGTCCTTTCTTCAGAACCGTCCTACTATTTCCTAGCCAGAAGCAGTGAACAAGAATCCACGAGAGTAGCGTAGTGGATTAAGTTTTGGACTAGCAGTGAGAGTACTTAAGTTTTGGCCCATCTTGTTATGGAAACTCATTGCCTGACTGAACCTTCTTCTTTCAGCCAATTCTTAGAATGGATGTGCAGGGAAAAGTTGGAGGAGACAGTGCTATGATCATCATCTTGAACTCCAGGAGGAAGTTTAAAATAGGAATTTAACCAATAAATGCATGGAAGGAAGCTGGGAGTTTGGAGAAACATGGTAGCTTTGACTGGCATGTTAGGACCTGCTTTAACAATAGACCATATGTAGTTAATGGACATTGTAGGCACCCCCAATGGAGGATGAAAGAAAGTTTGGGCGTTTGGTTTCTCAACACTTAAATGCTTGATGCTAGTGTCTCTCTCTGGATGCTTAAAGAAAGGATGGGGTCTGTAAATCAGGTATTACTATAGTTAATCTTCTCAGATTAGTTTAAGAAGCTACAATGCTAAGTAATGGGATTGAAAGATGCATGAAGGCGCTAGGAATTCCAGTTGTGTCTGGACAGTGGTTCCTTTGGTGTCCTGCAGAAGGAAGGCTGAAGAGTCAAGATCCTTTCAAAACTGAGCAGAAACTTGATGGGACCGTTTGTGGTACAGCTTGCTGGGTTTTTTTTTGTGTGTGTGTACTTTCTTCCATCGTTGCTTGATGGCCAGAGATTGTAAAAAAAAAAGCTATATAAATGACCCCATCACCTCATGATCACCATCCAATTATTTTGCTCAGGTTTGCAATGTTGCTTGTAATTCAAATTGAAGAGCCAGGATCGAGAACCTTTACAATACAGAGTTTCTTTGAAGTGGCAAGGAATATGGCCTTGGCCTCCTCTATTAGCCTCTAATCTGGAGTCAGAATAATTGGATAAAATATATTTATGCATCCGATTCCTATAGAGTATCTGTTTCATTTAGTGGGGGCCCTGATTCTGTGGTTCTTTCAAATAAACAGCATTCTCCTGTTCCACGTTTAAAAATCCAGAATTGCCTTTATTGAGTATTTTGCATGCACGAAGCAACAGACCGTACAGTTTTAGGAAAGTGACATAGATTATTACCAAGTGGGGTTTCCCTGCACACCAGACTTCTGCCCAGTTTTATTGGCCTCTTGAGGAAAAGGTGTGAAGATTTAGGATGATGTGTTTGCTAAAAGTAGAAAGGATTGTCCCCAAAGCCTGCTGACATCAATACCCATGACAGGAATAAAGTAACGCAAAACACAGAGATCCTGCTACCCACATGTTGAAGGTTTAGCCCAGATGTTTCTCTTCTGTGTTAGACAGACAATGCTTCCTTCGGCACTTCACTGTCACTTCACTGTCGTCCTTTTGCAGCAATCGTCGTTTTTTTTAAAAAAAATATCTCCACTTCTTCACACTGAGGATAGAAAGCTTTTTTAAATACCCCCCCCACTTGCACCCTAAAAAGAAAAAAAAAGGAAAGGGAAAAAATGATGATGTTCCCCCCTCTTACATTCAGTGATGACACCCTAGTGAGTATTCTGTATCAACAAAGGAAGTCCATCTTCCATTCTTCTCTCTTTGTTGCCTCAATGCCCTTTTAATTTTATTTTACTTTCTGAAAGAGAAGAGCCATTCTGATTAAATCTATCCCTTTAAAGAAAGGATTACCTCTTCCTTTCAAGGCTCTGTTAAGGTTTTTCTCTGTAACTGCTGGGAAATTAATAAACAGCATTTAAAAAAAACACAAAAAGCATAATTTTAGCAAGTGTCTAGAATTAAGAACCATAATAAGGACCATTCCTCATTTTTTAGCATCTTTTTCAGAGAGTCCACAAAACCTATTAGATAATTTTATGGAAGAAAAAAAATCCAAATCCTCATTGATGTACAGTATTGAGTTACATAGCTCTTTAAAATTCCAAAGTTTTGGAGTGGGGTTAGGCTGCTATTAAGCATAGGTTAACTTTGTGTAGGAAGAGAGCTGAAACTGCATCTTTGTTATTCTAATAGTTGTTTAAAAGGCGAAGAGTTAACAGGTCAGCAATGGGAGGGATGTTGCATATTTCCGAACCTTTAATTCTCAGTGAAGGAGAAAAAAAATTCTAAATAAAAGCAAGAATATTATTTAGAACTGCAGAGGCCTTGGATGGGCAAAAACAACAAGAATGCTTTCTCATCTGTTTCACATGATGGTTTTTAATATTTCAGCTCATCTATACACATGTTCTGTGATCATTTTTTATTTTTGGGGGGGCCTGGTGCTACTAGTTCTAATTTAAACGATTCAGATAAAGGTAGATGTGATGGCTTTAGTTTAGCAAGAAAGATCTATAGATAACAGAATAACGGAAAGGGACCTTGGAGGTCTTCTAGTCCAACCCCCTGCTCAGGCAGGAAACGCTATACAATTTCGGACAAATGGTTGTCCAATTTCTTCTTAAAAACTTCCAGTGTTGGAGCATTTACAACTTCTGGAAGCAAGTTGTTCCACTGATTAATTATTCTGTCAGGAAATTTCTCCTTACTTCTAGGTTGGTTTTCTTCTTAATTAGTTTCCATCCATTGCTTCTTGCCTGCCTTTAGGTGCTTTGGAGAATAGATCCACCCCCTCTTCTTTGGGGCAGCCCCTGAGATATTGGAACGCTGCTATCATGTCACCCCTAGTCCTTCTTTTCATCAAACTAGACATACCCAATTCCATCAACTGTCCTTCCTTTATTTGTTTTAGCCTCCAGTCCCATAATCATCTTTGTTGCTAATAATTAGATAATTAGATCCTTTAAAAAAAATTATTTCCCCATCAAAAAACCTGTTGCTGCATCCATCTTTTAATTGGATGCAAGCATCTAGGAATTTAGTCTGCCCATACAATTCTGAGTAGCAGGAAACATTCTGTCGAGCCCAACACCCACATATGGATAGTGCCTCTTCTTTCATCTTCTAAGAAACAGGCAGGATGCTCCATGCAGTGTGTGTAGTTATTATCTGCATCTTTTAATTGTGTGGAAAACCGTTTTGCACTCGACTGTCTCTGAACTGCGGCTAGAAAGCTGGGTTAATTAGCACATACACACATGCGCACCTCTATATGTTCTCTGGAGAAGAATGAAGGCCCAGAAAACAGCATGAATGGGTGCTTTCACTGAAAAGGGCTTTAGCAAACTGTTATCAAGCAGGCCCTAGTTTTGAAACAGTTTTAAAACCAGTTTGTGATATAGCATGAAGGAGAACCAGCTTATGAGAAAAAAATAGTTGAAATCCCACTGGCTTTGAGCTCACCTAAAAAATCTCATTGAACATTAGGCTATATATGTGTGTGTTTTTTTAAAAAAACCCTTTTTATCCATTATTCCCTGTGCCATCTTCCCTTCCAGCTCTGATTTTATCTTCTTCCATACTTGAATACTGCTGTAGAAAAAAATGGAGTATAAATTGAAAGAATACATAAAGGTAATAGTAAATACTTTGGGCAGCCATTATATTGGAGAGCAGTTATTTTGAACAGTTACTTTTACCTCTCTCCCCTTCTGGTCTCAGGGATTTGGGGCAGGTTCAATTTGTGCTTCCCTATTGTGCCTGTCCAAGTACACGCTAGTGCAGAATGGGTGGGGATTGAAAAAATAACATATCCACCGTATTTTTTTTAAAGAACAGAGTATTTCTGCTTGGGCTTGGGCTGAAAGGGAAGGGGGAGAATCAGAAAGAAAAGCATTTTTTCACAGGCCACCCTCGTCTGAGAAGCAGCATTTTGAATCTTGTTAATCTAGGTTAGGAAGTGGGACAACATGATTCTCAAGGTACATTTAAATGACACATGTGGGGCTGTGGCACTTTTACTGGTTGAAGTGGCCCTTGTGAAAACAGCACACTTCTTATTAGGTGACCCTGCTTTGTACGGTTCTTTTTTCTTTCTTGTTTTGGTTCTTTTTTGTAGGGTGGGTGGCAGATTTGTGATAACTCAGCTCCTCTTTCCAGCAGTGATTTATTATTAGCGTGTACAGACCTTTCTTTTCTCCCTGGAAGCAGGAATGGAACGCAACTGCAGCCTCTTTCCCGGGCTTCTTCTTCTTCCGAGGAAATCAAACAGCAAATCCAAAACCTCCGTTTTGGCTTTTGTTATAATGTAGGGGGAACATCTCTTACAATGGGTTGGGGTTGCGTAGGTGTGTCCTATGTGTCGTTTTTTTGTGACCTAGGCACAGGGAGAGAAAAAAGAGAGAAGGGACATATTAACCCTCCCAAGATACCCACCACATACTTCGAGGCTAGCGGCAGTTAATTTTTGACCTCCACACGGTGGTCTTGAATCAAATAATTGCCCTCCTCTTTCTGCTATTTTCTCTCCTCTCTTTTTTTCACTCTGGCAAAACCCTCTCCCCCCCCCCTCTGCCCCATACATATTCATCTATTTGCCCCACCATCAATCTGATCTCTTTCTATATCGCACAATATATATACACCCCTCTCTCCTTCTCCCTGTCAGTAATATATTTCCATCACATTTTCTGTCCATCCACCACAACCCTCCTCACTCTTCCTTTCATACATTGGGTCGGTCTGGCTTTCTTTCTGTCTTCCCTACCACACTCGCTATATACATTCCTCTCCTATATACATCCCCCCCACACACACTCTTTAGCCTCCTTGGTCTACTTTCCAGGATTGGGGGGGGGGGAGGAGAAGAAGGAGGAGGGGGTGTCAAATGATGCACAAAAGGGGAGCTCACACAGGATGCAAAAATAGCCTTGGCGGTGGATTTCCTTTGGGCCCCTGGTTCGAAATATGCTGCCGACCAGGAGTTGCGGAATGAGAGTAAGGTCCACTTTTGTCCGGGGAATAAACGGCAGAATTGAGGAAGAGGAAATATTAGGATCTTTGAAGTGGGAGCAATTACGAGCAGCGTTAGGTTTTGGGGACGGGCTGGCCCTGGGCACTCCGCGTTTCGGTTAAACCCGGTGGGTTTAACGCAGAAGGCATTGGGGAGTGAAAGAAGGAAAGTAGTACAGGACAGAGGACTTGCCTTCTGCCCGCTTCCTTCTCCCAAACGGTGAAAAACAGAAAGTGGCTCTGGCTCTTATTTCGATTAGTCGGAATCTCCTGCCCGCAGGCGATGGCGGTTCGGGGCAAAGAACTGAGTGACCGGATCGAGGAGGCTCGAAGCCTCCGTCCTTGGTAGCCCCTTCGGGGAAGCGACTGCGGCCCCCACGGCCGGTTTGGAGCCGCTCCTGGCCTCCTTTGACCTCGAAGGGGGCCGAAGGGAGGGGCGGCGGAAGGCCCTCGTCCGCCCGGGGGGAGGTGGCGGCAGCAGCGATCTCTCCCCCGGGGGTCTTTTCCGGGGTTCGAGGCGGCGGTGGGCGACGAGGCCCTGCCTGGGCGTGGAGGAACCGGGCGGCGCGTCGAAGGGAGAGCTCGCCCTGGATCCGGAGGAGTTGCTCGGCCTCGCTTTCTCTCCTCGAGAGGCAGAGCGGGGCAAACGGCGGGGCGATTCCGGGAGAGGCGAAGGCGGCGTGAACTCTGCAACGAAAGTGGGAGAAAGCGAAGGCCGGCTGGGTGGAAGCCGGTGGCGGGGAAGAATTATTTGCTTGAAAAAAAAAAAAAAAAAACACCAAAAAAAACAACAAATCCGCCTAATTATGTATCCTGGGGGCTGGGGGGGGAAGCGGGAAGGTCACCCCTTTATTATCGCGGTGCTTTGCAGTGATTGTCCGTGTAAATCTCTCCCGTAATAATAAACCTGGAAGGAGCCGCGATTGGCGGCGGGGTGGGGGTGGGGGGTGTTGGAGGTGACACGTTAATTTAAGGAAGCCGGAGGAGAAACTCCGCGGCGATTAACGCGGCTTATTTTTAGCGCCACCAAAGCGGAGTTTGACCCGCAAGAAGGTGTCAGGTGTGTGTGTGTGCGCGCGCGCGCGCGCGCGTGCGTGTGTTGGTGTTAATTTTTGAAGACGGAAGGAGCAGGAAAAAGATTATTTGCTGGGAGAGAGGCGTGGGGGGGGGTTTCTGTAATTCTCCCTTTCCCCAATTCTTCTGCTTCCCCTCCTCTTTTTCTTACACCCACAGTAAGCTTACACCTAAAGAGTAATTGCTTTTGTCTGGGTAAGGACTGTACTTGTGCAAAGAGTGAAGAAAGAAAAAAAAAGGGGGGGGG
>QLTV01003970.1:285951-329121 GCA_003457575.1 Thermophis baileyi
AGTCGCTTGCTTGGATGTCATCTGTCAAAGCGGGGTGGTTGGAAGGCGAGAGGGGGCGAGGGGGGAGAAGCGCGCGAGAGATAACGGAGAAGACAATAAAGTGGGAATCGCAGGCTGCGAGTGATGGGAGGGGGCCAGGCGAAGAGGGGAGAGGAGAAATTCGGACCAGGCTAAGGGGGGGGGGAGAGAGCAGTGGTCTCTGAACGGGGGCAAGACAAACACGCATTCACAGGCGTTGTGGGGGGCGATCGGTGTGTTTTACACACGCGCACGCAGGCATGCTCTCCACCTCCCCTTCCTTTCCCCTCTCTTTTTTGTTGCAAAAGCCTTAAAATGATCTGCAGGGTCCCGGTCCTGCTCGAGTGACCGAAGCCCACACGGCCTTGCCAGGCGGTCACACACACACACACACACACACACACACACACACACACACACACACACACACACACACACACACACACACACACACACACACACACGCGTCTGGCTCCAGACATTGCCGCTCGCCTGCCCCCCCCCCCATCCTTATCTCTCTCTCTCCCTCTCTCTATCTTTATATTTTTTTCCCTCCGTGGGGTTATGCGGAGTGTCACTCACAGGTCCTCGCAATGTTCATCCCACTACCGGTCCCCTTGGTCTTCCAAAGATCCGCCGGCCCGGAGCACGGATGGCGCCTCAAATCGCCGCTCGCCCTGCGCTCTGCAAACGGTAAGAAGGGAAGCGAGAGGAAGAAAGCCGGGCGAGAGAGGGAAGGGGAGCCCCCAAAGAGGGCGCGGGACCCCCACCCCCGGCCCGGCCGCGAAGCCCAGCCGGGGCGGTGAAAGGCGCCCCCAAACTCTGCCCGCCCGGCCGCCGAAGAGGAGGCGAGAGAGGAAAGGAGGGGAAAGCGGAAAGTGGCGAGGGGCGAGCGGGTTTTTATTCAGGCGGTATTGATCCGGAGTGTCACTGCTCCGTATCGAACCTCCGGCGCCGGCATCCTGCGGTCGATAGACGGAGGGGGTGGGGGGCAGAGGGGGTGGATGGTAGCGGCGGCGGCGGCAGCAGCAGCAACAGCGGGAAGAGCCAGCCGCCGGCCGTAGGCGCCGGTGGCGCGGGCGCCGGTCGGAAAAGGACCCGGCAAACGCGGGGATGGGGAGGGAAGCCCTTCTCTGGCTGGCGGGGAAAGAGAGGGGGGGGCGAAGAACCGGCTGGCTCCTGTTCCCCCCCCCCCGCCCCAGCCGTCGGGATCCCAGCAGCAGCAGCCTCAGAAGTGTAATCGCGATGGTTTCCCATCCCCTTAAAAGAGCTTCCCGCATCCCCCCAATTGTTTCTGCGAGGTTCCGGAGGTTGGAAACAAACCAAGGTTTTGACTGATCGGGCGGATCGGGAGGGGTGGTTTTTTTTTAGAAATTTGGAGGAGGGGGAGAATTTTCCGCGACCATGGGGAATTGGGAGGGGGCAGAGGTGAGGGGTAGAGAGGAGGCACCTGTGAGATCCTAGCAGAAACCACAAGACCTCCCACCCCAATTCTCATTTGTCTCAGCACATCGAAATTCTGCCTCCCCCCCCCATACCTGGTTGGAATTTCAGGTACAACCTCCACCATGCAGTTACTCCAATCCAGTAATTTCTGTTTTGTCAGTGGTGCCCCATCACCCCACCGACTACCACTCTGTTTAATCATAGTTTACCTGCTCCTGTTTAAAACTGAGCAAGTTCTTTCCATGTTAATGTTTCTCACAGAGCCCTCCTCTAGTTACTTCGGAGTAAATTCTAGATTTAAATTCTAGAACCTCCATTCTTGGTCTCCATGGAGTTCTCTAGGTGGGGGCAATAAATATGCCTGCTGGCTTGTGCTTTGAGGAAGAAAAAAAACCCACTTATTTTCCCCTTGCCAAATTGCAGACCGTTTCTGGACTTCTGGAGTGCTTGCTCTCCCCAGTTTTCAAGCATTCAGCCTTCAATCCAGGGGTTTAATCTCCACACTTGATAGGAAGTTGCTCCGCTTCCTTTTGTTCAGCTGCTTCAAAACATTATGCCCATCACCACCTCCTCCTCCTCTTCCTCACCCCCATCATTCATAGAGATCTAGGTGGTTATTAAACAGATTTTTGTGTTCCTGTACCGCCCCAATACTCAACCATGGGCACTGAAGTCAAAAGATAAGCAGAGTGGGTTGGCGAGGCCGGCCCTGCAGGGGAGGATGGTTGATGGGAGACTAGTGGTTAGAGCAAAAAGCAACAGGGGTGATTTATTTGGGAGCTGGAGTCCCTTGAATCTACAAAAGACATTTTTAAGTGCCCTTGGGGAAAATGTATCTTCTGTCTCTTAAGATTATGAGGTGGTGTGTTGGATGGGGCCTGATGGATGCAGTATGCCAGAATTGGCATTCACTGTGGCCTCTCCGGTTCTTCACTCTTTTTATCTCCTGCTTCCCAAAGTTAAGAGGAGAAGCAGGCATTTGGATAACGGATGCTTCTACTATTACCCGGCTGATCCTGGGAGAGTCATCTTTCCTCATAGATTGGACAGATGAGATTTAGGAGTTGCTAGGAATGGGGAAGGGTCAGAAATATGGGCAGTGGGACATCCGTGGGCAAGCGGGGAAAGAACCCTAAGAAGGCGCAAAAGGCAGGCTGGGATGTGATCTGGGCGAATAAAAACCAAGAGGCGATTGCAGAATCTGCTCTTGACACATTCCTCCTCCTCCTCCTCCTTCTCCTTGGCTGGCAGGGTGGGGGGTTCAGAGAAGTGGCTGCAGAGCTGGCCCTCTGTGTGCACCCCTCCCCCAGCTCTGCTGCAGCCAGCTTGGTGTGGAAATTGTATTGGTGTCAAGCCCAGTCCGTGCTAATGAACCTGGAGGTCTGGGAAGTGAAGCTTGTTCAGAAGCAGAAATCGATTTTCCAGCCTGTAGTAACTGCCCCCCTCCACCCCCACATCCTCCCTCCCTCCCTCTCTCTCTCTCTCTCTCTCTCTCTCTCTCTGGGCAGAGTAGTAAATGTGTGTGTGTGCACGCACATGTATGAAGGTCTGTGTCCTTGGTGCCTTCTTAGGTAGGGCTGGAAATGGGGTAATCCCGAACCCCAACCAAGCACTGAAGTTGTTGCAATGAGGTGTAGGAAACTTGAGTGTTTCTTTACACAGGAACAAGGGGGAGGTGAGGAGAGGCGAAAGATGACTGTGACTTTGTGACTACCACATTTGTAGATTATTTTTATTTGGGGATCAACGTTCACATTAGACACAGGAGGGAAAGGGAAAAACCCAATCAAGAAGGCAGTTGAGATTCTCAAAATATTAGGAGGACCTGGTAGTTTCTTGGTTTTAGTAACCTATTTGGGGAATTCGGTCTGAAACTCAGGTCCAGATGGCCAGCCAGATATGCTGAGGCTGGGGATATGTCATGTTGCTGTGTGTGGGTGTGTGCATATGTGTGCACTCACTGGTGTGTGTATATATATTTACAGGGATCTTTGTCACTGATTCCTCATAAGATTGTATCTCCTTAAATGTTGCATAGTTGCTTTATGCTGTGATTCATATGTGTTTTTCTTCGTCCTTTTAAAATGTGTTATTAAAAGAAGATTTGTTTTTCTTTCCCCTTATCTTTATTTTCAGTGAAAACCCCTGGTATGTTTTTAAAGAAATAACAGTTGATAGATTAAAAAATCCACATACTAAAATGTCCTTTTCCGATGCTGTATTTTAAAACTTCAGGTGTGCATAATTGGATAATGCTTTTATTGCCTGGTTTACTAATAGGATAAGGTAGAAAGCTTTTAAGTTAGACAAATGTGCACTTCAAATCGTTTTTAGTATCTGTCTTTGTACATTAAATGGCCAAAATATGAGAAAGAGTGCGAGAAGAATGAAGGTATTGCAATGGAAAATAAAACAATCCCTATGTCCATTGCAAAAGGATAAAAATTTAAAAGACCACCTTCCATATACCTTCATCAGACTAAAACCATGTCTCTAAAATGCTCCCTAAATGCACAGTTTTAGATTTGAGCAACCATGCCTATTGGCAGCTGTTGAGATTTAAATTTGAATTTCACCTCTACATTTTTCATTTGACTAAACTTTGATTTGGGTTCCACAGCTTTGCATCGGAAATCTTGTTTAGTTTGCTTTGAGGACTGATTAAAATCAAAACATGCCTCTATCGGGGGGGGGGGGAATTCTGAACATAAGTTATATTTTGAATTCCTTTCTACTCAGTTGACACTAGCAAGTAATATATTTGCTAATAACACACTGAGTCTTCTATAAGCATGAAACCTTTGTGAATTTGAAGGACAAATTTCCAAACGCAGAGAGAAATTGGGTGAACACGTGTTGCTTGGGATTTTGCTATGCTATTTTATAATGAAATATAAACTTTATATTCTACACAATGCTTTATGAGAGGCTCCTGGTACTTAGAAGCTATAAAGTACACCAAAGCCAGCTGAATAGTTCAAACACACGGTGATAACATTTGCTTCGCACCACCATTTCCACGGTATGACTGCCACATGACCAAACAGTGGATGCTTTATACTTCCTGAATTCACATATGAATGCTTAGGGAACAGTTGTGATGCTGAGTTTACACAACACACTAAGTCCTAGATCTGGGTAAGGGGAACACAGCCACCATGTTTGGTGCTCAAACAAATGAACTGTATTATAGTTTAAGGATGGTCTATTTTTTTTATAGTAACATCTCCCCAAACCTTTCTTTTTCTTCCTAGCATTTCCCCACAAGTGCAAGGTCTGCTCTTTCCCCAATCAACCAAGTGTTGATCCATTTGGTTGCCATAGGAATTGACTGACAGGGCTTGTCTCCAGAGCCTGAGGTTGTGGGTCAAGAGAGAGAGAGAGGGACTGGCCCAGAGTCACCCAGGTGGGTTTCATGCCTAAGGTGGGACTAGAATTCACCCTCTCCTAGTTGCCTTAACCACTAGACCAAACTGGCTCAATTCTTGTGACAAGAATTGACCGACCAGTCTGTGGCCCAAAGCTGACCTTGGGTACATTTCCCCCAAACTATACAACCCCAGTTAACTTAACCAGAAGCATTGTGCGAATTGAACCCAGAAGTGTCTTAAACCACGAGAAGGATTCATTGAGTTATAATCTCATACCCTGATAGGCCATTCACAGCACTGGAAAGCCATGATCTCTTCCCCATACATATTTTTACCTATAACTTGGCCCAAGAAAGCTGTTGCTGTGATGATGATAGTGCCCTGCTGTCTCAGATCCACAAGCTTGTTAGCACAGAAGCATTCTATGTGCGTGTTTCATGTACACCCTTGCAAGTGTCTGTTACTATTGGTGCTGGCTCTTGGTGCAATCTTTGGTATGTTAGGGGTATGGCTGGATATCCAAGCCATGGAGTTAAAAAAAAGAAAGGATTTGGTCAATATATGGAGGACACAAGCTAGCTTGGTCAGGGGACGTAGCTATATAAGCTGGTTTTTATGGGGGTGGGGGAAGAAGAATGGCTACATTTAATAACTGTATTGCTCAACCTTGGGCTTCTGAGGATGAGGAATCAGAGGATCATTCCTAAGGGTTCTCTAGCTTTGCTCCAGAAGTGAAATATTCCTTGAATTGGCCAGTTGGCCCCAGTGTAAGATGGGGTTGATCCTTTACAAAGACCAAGGAACAGTCCTGGGTGAAAATCCAGGGATCTGTTCCTTCTGCTAGCACAGCTGGGGGCCAACATATTCATCCCTTCCAACCTTCTTGAGTGAGGAAGACCGCCAGGGGCTTTCTTACGGCCACTGCACACATGAACGGTGCTCCTGTTGGGTCACGGCCTGGTTGATCCCAGGCAACATGGACTCCCAAGAGGCCGGGCAGGGAGTTTGGGCGACCGTGAGCCATGTAGGGGTATTTTCCATAAAGTGGCTGCCGAGAGGCCAGCTCTCCTTTGCAAAGCTCCCTTCCTCTTCCCCCTCCCCTGCCGCCTCCTGCTGCCTCCTCCTCCTCCTCCCCCCCTTCTCCTTTCCTTGCCTCTGCTTTTTCCCTTAAATAATAATCATAAAAAGGTCAGCGGCAGGAGAGCTGCACACCCTGATTGGCCAAGCTCTGGGCCCTTTGTTCCAGCCGAGCCTCCGGGCACAGCCACGCGCCAGGGTCAGCAGGATTGGGGGGAGGAAAGGGGAGGAGGACAGTCTTCCCAAGGGACTGGCCTTGGTGATGGTGCAGAGAGGGGGTCAGTGCTGAAGCTGGTGTGTGTGTGTGTGTGTGTGTGTGTGTGTGTGTGTGTGTGTGTGTGTGTGTGTGTGTGTGTGTGTGAAGGAGGGGAATGAGGGCAGGGTAGAAAATCTTCTCTTACCGAGGCAGCTTTTCCAAGTCTCTACAACCCTCAACCTTTGCTCGCCTCTTTCCATCTCTGGGTCCAGCTTCCTCCATCAATATGGATGATGCACCTTTTTTTGCCACCATTGATGTGGTCCAGATGTCACCAGAAATGGCGTGGGCCAGGATGTAATCCAATGCCGACAAAGGGGTGCCTCTGATCCTCCCCAGACATACCAAGCAGGCACCTTGGACACGTTTGACTCTTAGCATGAAGTATTTAGTCCTTCTGGCCTATGTTGTTCCTTTTCCTTCTGCGATGCCTTCCTACCTTGTGTTTCTCATCCCGCCTGCCTCCCTTATTGCCTTCTTTCTTTCTCCACCTCTCCGTTCCATACCCTGATCCTTTCTTTATCACGCTTCGCTTCCCAAAACACCTCATGCACGATGGCCGACTGTTCCCCATTAGAGAATAACAGAATAACAGAGAAGGAAGGGACCTTGGAGGTAATCTAGTCCAATCCCCTCTCAGGCAGGAAATCCTATACCATTTCAGACAAATGACTGTTCACCTCTTCTTGAAAACCTCCAGTGATGGAGCACCCACAACTTCTGGAGGCAAGCCAGTTCCACTAATTAACGGTTCTAACTATCAGGAAATTTCTCCTTAGTTCTCCCCTTGATTAGTTTCCCTCCGTTCCTTTTTGTCCTGCCTAATTCTAACAGAGTCCCGCTAGAAATCAAAGTTTCTGGATGTCTCCTTTTTCGGAGCTCCCAGGATTTACACCGAGCCCTTGAGTAGGCAACGTTGAGAATTTTGTATGAGAGTTGCCAATTAACCAAGGAAAGGTGGAAGAAGCTATGAGGCAGCAACTGTTGTGAAATTCCCAAGAGCAAATGCTTGCCAGTTCTTCTGCCTTCCCTTCGAATCCTTCCCCACCGCCTTCCGTTTTGCTGACTGCACATCTTTCTCAGTGCAAGGAATCCTTTTTGATCTGAGTATCTGCATTCCCCATCTAGCTAGCCCCTGCACTTTTCTGCTGTCTGATTTCGGTCTCCTTCTTCGGAGTTTTAAGCCTCCAAATTTACCCCTCTGTATTTTTAAGAAAAAAACATGTCCTCTTCCCCCTGGCAGTTAAACACCATGTGGGTTCACTTTGGTTAGCAAAGGTAAAATGGCTGCTTTCCTGACGTGAACAGAGGCCAAGCGGAATTGTCTCAAGGCTCCTGAGTGTGAAAGGAGAGGCTGGCGGGGAGGAAAGGATCTTGATGAGCGTGTTGCGTTGGAGATCAAACCATCATTGCCAACTTGTACCTGATTTCCCATATTCATGGCTAGCTAAAATGGGATAAGCTACTTGCCTGTATACTGTATGCTGCCCCCACCAATAGGTAAAAAGATAACAGTGACTTACTTTTCACGAAGGTGTTTAACGAAGCTGCCTCAGGTTTCAGGCCATTTGTTCTTGCTTGTACAAACCAGTGGCAAGAAGCCATTAAATACAAACCTGCTTCTTCTCTAGAAAGCCCCAAGTACAGTTTCCAAGGCCTACACCAGCGTCTGGATCTCTTCTCTGACCTGGAGGTTGAAATTAGTGAGCTAAATCTTGATCTAGTGGTGAAGGCACCAGGCTAGAAACCAGGAGACTGTGAGTTCTAGTCCCATCTTAGGCATGAACGCTGACTGAGTGACTTTGAGCCAGAGGTCTCCAACCTTGGCAACTTTAAGACTTGTGGACCAACTCCCAGAATACTTCAGCCTGCCATGTTGGCTGAGGAATTATGGGAGTTGAAGTCCATCAGTCTTAAAATTGCCAAGGTTGGAGACCCCTGCTTTGAGCCATTCACAAGGAGACTGAATTCTAGTCCCGCCTCAGGCATGAAAGCCAGCCAGGCGACTCTGGGCCATTCACTTTCTCTCTGTCCAACTCACCACACAGAGTTGTTGTGGTGGGGAAAATAGGAAGAGGAAGGAGTTTTAGGTATGTTCATTGCCTTGAATTATGTCTAAAAATGATAAAAGTGGGCTAAAAAAGCTAAAAAAAACCATCGCCAATGCCTTCTCTATGATTCTTTGCTGGCTGTGGATGACGGCAGCTGGATTTCAAGAACATCTGGGTGCACTCACATAAAGAAAGCTTTTATACTGTAGAAAGTTCATAACTAGTTGATCAAGACAGATGCTGAAAGCTTATCAGAAAGAAAAATGCAAACTCACTCCCGGCACACAAATATTTGCAAATCGTCCTGGGGTGTATGATCCCTATCGATTCCGGTGATGTTATTCATCCATTGCATCTTTCAATATGTACCCTGCAGTTGTGCGATGAAGTCCAAGGAATTTTCATGCAGAATGCCTATACCTCTGTCCTTGGAATAGGAATCTGTGTGAATTTCTATAGAAAATTATTACTTGTTTGATTTGTATGGCCACCCACTTCACCTAAGCAGTTGGGATAAGCTCACAACAAGTAAAAACAAGTTAAAAACCAACATACCAACTTATAAAAATGGTCCACAATTAATTTAAAAAACGTAACATTAGGATCAGCAGCAGAATTCATTCTGTGTCAGTTCAGTACACCTATTGTAAGAGCTCTCCACCAGGAATGGGGGCAGACCCATGTCTTCAGAACCTTCCTAAAGACTGAGTGTAGAGCAGGCGTCTCCAACCGTGGCAACTTTCAGCCTGGAGGACTTCAACTCCCAGAATTCCCCAGCCAGCCAGTTGCCAAGGTTGGAGACCCCTGGTGTAGAGACCAACCTAAGATCCGGGAAAATGGAAGCTTTGCTGATCATAGCAACAGATTGGCTGAATGGGTTGACTTGAGTTTGTGTGTACCTACAAGTTGCTGTCTTTGTGTGCTATTTCTTGTGGCCAAGCCTGGCTGCTATCAGTTGGCTAAAATGGGATTGGATAGCTAGCAGGTCAGCATATCACAGTGCAATATGAACCAAGCCATCATATTAGTATGGTTTATTCTCTCAATGTAGCCTGTTATTGTATATGAACGGTCCAATTATGTTTCTTAACCCAAGTATTGAGCTAGGCGTTTTGTATAAAACCTAGCTTTTCTGTTTTACAAGCAAAATATAAGGATAATATCTTAAATCAAAGGTGTGGTGGTAGGTTGTTAGAGAACCATATATACAGACTTTATGGTGGAGCTGTTTTTGTGTATGCGGGGGGGGGGTACAAATTATACAGTGAGTGTACCTTTAAGTTGCTGGAGATGTAAGTAATGGTTTATAGATTACATCTAATCCAGCCTTGATGATGACACTATCTGTCCAATCCACCCTTGGTACACACTCTTTTAAGTTTTTCTTGTTGCAAACAAGCATGGTATTTTCCTGTTCGCCATTTTATAGCACTTAGACTTATATACCGCTTCATAGTGCTTTACAGCCCTCTCTAAGCGGTTCACAGAGTCAGCATATTGCCCCCAACAATCTGGGTCCTCATTTTACCCACCTCAGAAGGATGGAAGGCTGAGTCAACCTTGAGCCGGTGAGATTTGAACCGCTGAACTGCTGAACAGTCAGCTGAAGTAGCCTGCAGTGCTGCACTCTAACCACTGCGCCACCTCGGCTCTTTTCATCCAGTCCTCCTTGCACGAGACGCCATAGGCATGATTTTGAGTCTGTGAAAACTATTCTGGTTGTGCCCATTAGAATAAATGTCTATGGAGCTTCTCAGTCATCCAGGTCATGGTTGTCCCAAAGGTGCTTTTTCCAAAAGGCAACTGGACTTTCTTTGTTTTTTTTTCCTTGAGAACATTTCGCTTCGCTCATCCAAGAAGCTTCTTCAGTTCTGACTCAGTGACTCTCAGAAAGAGTGCTAATGACCAGATGACTGCAAGGAATATAAATCCTTCCACCATTCAGTCAGAACTGAAGAAGCTTCTTGGATGAGAAGCGAAACGTCTTCAAGGAAAAACAAAGAAAGTCCAGTTGCCTTTTGAAAAAAGCACCTTTGGGCCTATTAGAATAGTGAAAGCTTTAACTGAGGTTTATGTTAAAGAAAAGAATGGTACACATGAAACCAGCCCAAATGAGAAAAACCAGCCCAAATGAGAAAAAGGTAGAAAAGCTATCTATTTCTAGATGGATGTTTTGACCTTAGAGTAAGGCATTAGCAAAATAATTCCTCAGTGGAATTTGCAGGGGACCATGAAGATGGGCTGCCTGGCTGAGGAACATAGTTTCCGGTTTTCAAAATGTCTCTAAATGCTTCCTTGAGCCAAGGAATTAGATCTCAGATCAGAGACTGGAAGCTGGTGGTGGGGAAGAATGCCCCATCGTTAATGCTGTGTATCTCTGGAGGAAGGTCTTACATACTAATAGCACCTACTAAGGATACGATGCAAGAAAGAGGAAATGGTTTGCCCACATGCCTATTTAATGGCTTTCTGACTGCTGAATATTGTCTTCCCAGTTTGCCACCAGTAAGAGGGCAGGAACAGATGAAAACTAATACAGGTGGATCCTTGACTTATGACCACAATTGGGGCCAGAATTTCTGTTGCTACGCAAGGCTGTTGTTAAGTGACTTGTACCGGATTTTACAACCTTTATTACCACGGTTGTTAAGCAAATCCCTGCAGTTGTTAAATGAATCCTGCAGTCATTAAGCAAGTTTGAGTTCCCCCATTGACTTTGCTCCTGCATGCTAGCTTTGTTCTAGCTTCAGTTTATTTATTTCTTTGTTTATTTAAATTTAGAGCCTGCATGGTTCCCTGGTTGGGTCATGTTATACATATGAAATATAAAAGATAGTAAAAAGAGAAGAAGAAGAAATCATGAAATATCCCAAATGTCCAGGAAAAGCGCAAGGACGAACATAACAATAAATCTTTTTCTTACTATTATACAGCTCTTTAAGAGCAGGTAAAATTTGCTAAGTGGAGTATAAAGATTGAAGCTTGAGACCATCCCTGATTGTAGTTTCTGTCCCCTGAGGGACACAATACAGGTAGTCCTCGACTTACAACAGTTCATTTAGCGACCTTTCAAAGTTACAACGGCACTGAAAAAAGTGACTTATGACCTTTTTTCATACTTAACGACCATTGCAGCATCTCCATGGTCATGTGATCAAAATTTATATGCTTGGCAACTGGCTCATATTTATGACGGTTGCAGTGTCCTGGTCATGTGTCATGTGAACCCCTTTTGTGACCTTCTGACAAGCAAAGACAATGGGGAACCCAGACTCACTTAACAACTTAGTATCAGTAACAGACTGTTACTAATTTAACACCTGCAGTGATTCACTTTACAAATGTGGCAAGAAAGTTCGTAAAATGGGGCAAAACTCAATTAACAAATGTCTCACTTAACAACAGAAATTTTGGGCTCAATTGTGGTCGTAAGTCAAGGACTACCTGTACCCAAAGAAACAGGAAGGTGGAGAAGGGAAAGGGGAAGGAGAAAGTATAGCATTGCTTGTTTCTTTGGCTGAACTGTAATGGTGGTTTGTCTTCTCGTTCCTGGGAGACAGTGTTTATTTATTTTATCAAATTGGAGATGTCCCTCTCAGATCAACAGGTTGTATCTTCCATTGCACCTGATGTGACCAAAAGTGATACTTTTCAACTCCACATCCCAGTTAGGGTTAGGGTAGGAAATAACTTTTATTAGGGATGACATCTGAATATTGCCCTTCCTCCAAGGATCTTCAAAGCAAGAGAAAGTGTGCAAGTTCCCTCTTCATGTATCATTTGTCACCACTTTTCCATCCATCCACTGCTTCCAAAGCATTTCCACGACATGCGGAGAATAGCCCATCTCACAAGCAATGGCACGAGTGTGGCCAGGATTAAAATTGTGAAGTGCTTTGTTTCTTGACCATCCCGCATAAATAGCGAATAACAGCAATGTTAGTTGTACCAACTTTTGTAATTGCTTGGTGTTGTCATCAAATGGGAACAGGTCATTTTGGAGAAGAATTCAAATTGTGAGGTCTAACACAGGACGTGCAGTGGCGCAAACAGGTGGCTTACTCTTCAGACAAGCAAAAAACAAAACAAAAAAAACGGCTATTTTTTAATGGTCTGGAATCTCCATAGTAACTTTCAGCCAAATCCTCTGTATATTTATTCAAAATAAAGCTTGACCGGTGGAATGGAAAAGATTCTTAAGTAAGCACACAAAGGATTGCAGACTTGACCCTACATGTTATGAAAGTTATGAATGCCTTATAGAATAGTGTAGAGCGGAAATATATTTTCAGAGCGAAATAGACATATTGGCAGGGTTTACTCTTCATCAGTTCCCTCTAAAACAGCCCCCACCATATTTAGCCCACCTTTCTCCATATGCCCAACTGACCCCCAAGTCTGGAAGTAAAGGGCAGGGCCACTTTTGACTCAGGAGTTCTCCCTTACAAAAGTGGCCCTTTTATTTCAGCAAAGGCAGTTTAAATGCCATGTATTTGCCAAAGTGAAATCTTTCAGTGGTTGGGTTCAGGCAACCTGCTTATTCCTGACAACTTTCCCCCCCTGATTTGCACACTATAGAATATCGAACTAACTTTAGTGGTTCATAAAATACTGTATGTTAAGACAAAAAAAAATGTTTGTGAACTCAGCTTATCAATGCTAAACTCGTTGCACAGCCCCTAAATCTTCTCCAAATATACATCTGTATTCAGAGGCATTAAAAAAACAGCTTAGTTGGGAAGGACAAAGGACAATGAGACGATGGAGAGAAGAAGCCAGAGAGAGAAGGGAAATATTTTTCACTAGCTGTGATGGAGGGATATGTACAAGTGTGGAAGGAAAAAAAAACCCTTGAGATTTTCTATCTGACCTGTTAAATTGAAACAGCAAGGATTTATTTAGGTTTTTTTTTTATTCATTTAAAACATACCCTGGGCCTTTCCATCAAAGTAGACCCTCAAGGCAGCTTACAAAAACCTAAAACAACCCAGTGTAAAATCGCATAAATATGCAACTAAAAAAATAAAATAAAATGCTACTTGGTGACAAACAAGGAACATAACGTTGGTTTTAAATGCTGTTCAAATAGGTATTTTTTTTTAAAAAAAATTGCATTTCCCAACCTGAAAGCCAACCATGGAGGAAGGCCCAGGAGGATATGGAAGCTCTGGGTATGCTGGAGGCAAGAAACTTCTCTAGCTGGTCTTCCCTAAAAAGTTGGAAGGCTTTGTGGCTGAATAATTAAAACGTCTTCCGTTCTTATATGTAACTGCTTGTCCTCCCCTGTCCTCCAAACCGCTCGGATTTATCTGAGTCTGAATGCAATGGAAGCCTAATGATTGAACAACATGGAGAAATTGATTGCTGTCACCCTGAGCCAAGGAAAAAAAAAAAGAGACAGATTTCCCCAATCTGATGCCCTGCAGATGCATCAGATACCAAGAGTCATGCTAGTTAGGGATTTGGGAATTGGTAACGTGGTCAGATTTAGAGGGCATCTGCTGGAGGAACCTGCTCTGGATGAAAGAACAGAAAGACAAAAAACAAAAACAAAAAAACGTGGTTGTGGCACCTCAACATTCTGTGCCGTCAAGTCCAAGTGAATTGCCTTTTTGGTCTCTTCCACTCTGCAGTAAATCTGGCTAGGGTCGTTGCACAGATGCTTGGCTTGAGGGTCATTACATTTTGTTAAATGTCTATATCATTAATAGTGCCCGATAATTAAAAGAAAGGAAAATTAAACAGTCTTCATTTTGAAAACTGCAGAAATAGAAAGTGCATTATATTAATTATTGTTTCTGTGAGGGTTTTTGTTTATTTCTTTGCATGGAGAAACATGGCCGCAAACTCCTATTTGCTCAGAAAATCACATTGGGTGACCTTGAGCCAATCTCAGGCTAAGTTCCCTGATAGGTTGTGAGCGAGGACTGGATGGGAGAAACTGAAGTAAACCAGGCTACCAGGGATAACTGACCTTGGCAACTTTAAGACTTGTGGACTTCAACTCCCAGAATTGGCTGGGGAATTCTGGGAGTTGAAGTCCACAAGCTTTGAAGTTGCCAAGGTTGGACACCCCTGCAGGCCACATCCCTTGGCAGAACATAGATATGATCACTAGAGCTCTGGTGGTGACAAACAAAACACTGTTGATGCTACATACAAGCTTAGGCCATAATTGGAAGGAAAGACTAGAAGCTTGAAATGTAGCACATCAACATTATTTTGAATGTGTTAAAAGAAACCTCGTGTGTGTCTGGTTTGCTTAGTAGTTGAAGCAATTAAGTAATGTCTTAAGAGCCATTGTCTCTTTTGTATAGGCCGGTATTTCTCAACCGTGATGTCTTTAAGACGACTGGACTTCCTACTCCCAAAATTCCCTAGCTAGCCTGCTGAGAATATTGGGAGTTGAAATCCACATCTCTTAAAGTTGAGAAACATTGGTGTAGGCAAAGGGACAGGGAAGGAAATGTGTGTAGATATCTACATCTTTGGATTTCAGATTGCCTGTCCTAGCTGAGAACATTGGGCTCTGAAAACGAAGGAAATTACATACTTGGCATTTCCATAGTAAGAAGCCAATGCTAAAATGATTTGGTGAGAGATGGGAGGCCATTATAGATAGTTCTCAACTTACAGCCATTTGTTTAGTGACAGTTCGAAATTACAACAACACTGAAAAAAGTGACTTACGACCATTGCAGCATCCCCATGGTCATGCGATTAAAATTCAGGCGCTTGGCAACTGGCATGTATTTATGACAATTGCGATGTCATTGTAACTTTCCCAGCTGGCTTCCGACAAGCAAAGTCAATGGGGGAAGCCAAATTTGCTTAATGACTGCATCATTCACTTAACTGCAGTGATTCACCAGTTGTGGCAAAAGAGGTCATAACATGGGGCAAAACTCACTTAACAACTGTCTTGCTTAACAACATAAATCTTGGGCTTAGTTGTGGTTGCAAGTCAAGGACTACCTGTATGCAGAATTACAGGGTTCAGAAACCCTCCTTGGTGACTCTCTCCATCCAAGAAAGAAAGAGAGAGAGAGAGAGAGAGAGAGAGAGAGAGAGAGAGAGAGAGAGAGAGAGACAGAGAGAGAGAGAAAGAAGAAAGAAAGAAAGAAAAAAAGAAAGAAAGAAAGAAAGAAAGAAGGAAGGAAGGAAGGAAGGAAAGAAAGAAAAAGAAAGAGAAAGAAAGAAAGAAAGAAAGAAAGAAAGAAAGAAAGAAAGAAAGAAAGAAAGAAAGAAAGAAAGAAAGAAAGAAATAAAGAAAGAAAGATATTAGATGGGAACAGAGTAAGAGATCACTGGAAGATTTGCCATAAACCAGCGGTGGTTTCTTACATTGAATGTTCACGCCCGGCAAACATTTCTCTCCTTCCCTCCCATCCTCAGGCTGCTGCAGCTCTGATTTTCAGTAGATGTGTAGATTGAAACTTGTCTATGCTGTTCATCCCCATCTAACTTGTTGCAAATCACTCTCTGTGTCCACTGAAACCTCTTTTGCCTGTCTGGTGATTATAAGCATCTATTTAAAAAAAAATTGACTGCATAAACCGTGTATTGGTCCAAGGGCTGGCTTACAGATTTTTGTTTTAAAAAGCAAACAGCCAAATCGAACCTATAGAGAGAGTTTTTGGAAAATTGCATTTCACCCTTTTCCTCGTGCAGGACAAAGAGAGGAAGGGGAGGGGGAGAAGAGAGAAAGAAAATTAAAGTGAGTGATCGGTCCAAGATTTGGCAAGCAATCGTATTTTAGCCCCTCTCTCTCCTCGTTATTTAATGAGGTTGGAAGTGAAGCTGCTTAATGAAGTTTAACAGGATTTTAATTACCAGCAACTCAGTGGAGACCGACTGAGCAGGGTGATGGGGGTGCAGCTCCCTTCCTAGTTGTAGAAAAAGCTGCCACGAGAGAATTTGGGATAGGAAGCAAACAATGTTCTTTCCGGAAAGCTTCCTCTATCCTCATCTGTTCTCCATTACAGCTTCCATTTTATTCGTCTCTCCAAAGCAGTGTTTCTCAACCTTTGGCCATTTTAAGAGGTGTGGACTTCAACTCCCAGAATTCTGGCTGGCTGGGAAATTCTGGAAGCTGAAGTCCACACAGCTTAAGGTCCAGGACAGAGGAAAATGGTGGATTTGGGAGGTTGAGACAATAGGTGAGGCCATCCTTTTGTTCTGGTGCAACACCTGTATGTATAAAGATTGCAGGCAACGTTTGATTGCCGTCAGAGATAAATGTTAAGGAGAGTTTCATAGTCTACAGTCAGTGTCATTTCCACCTGTCAGTGTCAGGTAGAAATGTCAACTTTTAAGACCAGCCCAGAGTACTGAATTCATTTTCCCTTGGTCCAAATTAGTAGAATTCCCCTCAGCCTCAGTTTTATAGTTTAATAACATAGGGAAGCATATTCCGTCATAAAACTACATCTATTCCAGAGAAATCCTATTAAAGTTGAAGTGGTTGTTTTGTAATAAATGGATCATGGTTACGTTGAAACTGAATGTCCTATCATGGTACAAATGACAAGGACGTGAGAATCAGGATCCAAACGCCTTGTAATTAAAGAACATTTGAACCGAATGATCTCATCCTACATAGCAGGCAGTACTGGAAATTCTGAATTCATCCACATTTTTGTGGTGATTTTTGACACTTGGGAGATAATGCCGATCTGTTGTATTATATTCAGAACTGGTTTGTTGTTGTTGTTGTTGTTGTTGTTGAAAAAAGCTTTATTATAAGCATGTAGTCGCTTTACATTCTTCAAGCAGATGATACAAAATGAAGAATATCAATACAAAAGAGTGAAATGCTAAAAGCAAATAAAAAGACGAGATAAGACATAAAAACACCACAACAAAGAACTTTTGAAGAGACCTTTTTCCTGTGGCAACAGCCTTTAATAAGACTGTGATGCTTAGCTTCCTTTGGTTTTTGCAGTGCCAGTATATCCAGAGAAAGCTAGTCTGGTATAGTAGTAGCAACCGGAAGATCAGGAGTTCTAGTCCCGTCTTAGGCACAAAGACGGTTGGGTGACTTGGAGCCAGTCCTTCTCCCTTGGCGCTAGGAAGGAGGCAAGAGCAAACCACTTCTTTTTGCCAAGAAAACCAAGGGACTAATCCAGGAATCAGCACTGACTTGAAGGCACAGGGGGAAAAAAAATACTGTATATCCAGAGATTCTGTCTGAACTTCATCCTTGGTGACTTCCTGAAAGTAAGGATTTCTTCCTTTGCTCACAACACAGAGACATCAGGGATCTCCTGGCAGAGTGGGGGGACATAGGCTATAACCCCCCTTTGTTACAGGAGGAGGTGTTACCATGACCCCCCCCCCAGCCCTACTCCTGAACCCCTCAGGGTGCAGCATCCTCACCTCACAGCGTGACTCCTAGCAGCTGACGCAGGCCTGATGGACAGGTTTGGCAATTGGGCAAATTGTATGTAGGGGGGAGTAGGAATTGCAAGCAGCTAGAGAGGACTACTGGATTGGTTTCCAACCCAGAAACTCACCCTCCCAAGCACCCTGGATATTTGGAGCTTTCCGATTTTGTCCATGGTTCGCCAAAGTGAGTTGAAAGCCCTAGCCAGATGGGAATAAATGCATTTTCCTGCAACGCCAAACAGCTGCATTTATACAAAATGCTAGATGAGGCTAAAATGAGGTTGAGTCATTTGTGTTCAGTATGTTGTGGGAAGCCATCCATCCTTCGGATGTTGTAGAATCGGGCTGTCACATTCAACCATAACATGATTTAGTGACTTGGGTAGTGCATGGTAGCAATCAGAGTCACCGAATGTGCTTTGTTAAGTTAAGCAAAATTTAAAAATGTGCTGTCAGAACCCAGCCTTGGTCTCCTTCAAAGTTACTTCAAAGTTACAACGGCACTGAAAAAAGTGACTTATGACCGTTTTTTTTCACATTTACGACCTTTGCAGCATCCCCATGATCACGTGATCAAATTTCGGATGCTTGGCAACCGATTCCTATTTATGACCGATGCTGTGTCCCGGGGGGGGGGGGGTCACGTGATCCCCTTTTGCGACCTTCTGACCAGCAAAGTCAATGGGGAAGTCGGATTCACTTAACTACTTAGTTACTAACTTATCAACTGCAGTGATTCACTTAACAACGGTGGCAAGAAAGGTCGTAAAATGGGGCGAAGCTCACTTAACAAATGTCTCACTGAGCCACATACATTTTGGGCTCAATTGTGGTCGTAAGGTGAGGACTACCTGTATTGAGAAGAGAGAGAGAGAGAATTGTTAAGATGTTACGGTCTGTAGGCTTTAATCCTGACAAGGCAGCAAAATTGGGAGGCTACTGAAGGTGGCGGAGAGAAGGAAAATAGACATTTGAACCCTGGGCCCTAATTTCCCAGCAGCTTCGCTCAGCCAAGCCCAGCTTAAATAAAATGTAAGAGCAAAAAGTACGTCCTTGAATGGCTTTTATTGATTTCCATAATGCTGTGCCTGAAAACTCCTGTGGGGGTGCTCTCTAGTTGAAAGGAGCCAACAGGTGGTAGTGAGAGCTTGGTGACCCATTTCTCCTGGCTATGCTTATTATGTCTTTATCTCCTGTTTTCCACCACTCTGGATGACTGATAAAGGCCATCATGACATTACATGAGGCCATTGCACAAGTGACACGAGTTAAATAATGACGTCATAAATGAGCACAGTGACATCATGAGTTGGGTGGCATCGTGCTTCCCACACTCCCCACAGGCACCCATAGTCTGCCTTAGTTAACCCTCCCACCCCCACCCTCACGAGTAAGCGATAAGACAACCGGGAAGGTGAAGAAAAATAATGGCAATGGTGTGCCATTCCTTTTCATTTTTTATTTATTTTATTTATTTATAAAATTTATTGACCGCCCCTCTTATCACTCTGGGCAGTTGGTGCGATTAATGGTGATGCAATTAAGGTAAAAGCTGAATAAGAGAAAAGGAGGAGGAAGCTTTGATTGAAATTATATTTGCGGTGCCAATGTAAATCCAGGGAAAGTATGAACAACTTCATTTATTTATACTGATTTATATGGCTGCTCATCTCACCAATACAGATAAGTCCTTGACTTACAACAGCTCGTTCAGTGACCGTTCAAAGTTACAACGGCACTGAAAAAAGTGACTACGACCATTTTCCACACTGATGACCGTTGCAGCATCCCCATGGCCATGTGATCAAAATTCCGACGCTAGGCAACTGTCTCCTCTTTAGGACGGTTGCAGTATCCTTGGGTCACGTGATCCCCGTTTTGCAACCTTCTGACAAGTGAAGATTCACTTAACAACCGTGTTATTAACTTAACTGCAGAGATTCACTTAACAACTGTGGCAAAGAAAGACGGGGCAAATGTCTCACTTAGCAAGAGAAATTTTGGACTCAACTGTGGTCATAAGTCGAGGACTACCTGTACAGTTCTACGTGCCAGTGTGGTGTTGTAGGGATGAAGGTCTCAGAGCAGAAATGGAGAAAGGCCGGTTTAACCTCAGCCGTGAAATCTCCACTGGGCGACATTGCACCATTCGCTTCCACACCCCAACCTACTTTACGGGGCTGTTCTGGGGGAAAAATTGGAGGGGAAAATGTCTGGGGGGAAAGTTGGAGGGGAAAATGTTGCCTTGAGCTCTCCTGAAGGAAAGGTAGGATATAAATCTAAGATGACGATGATTTCTTGTACACTAATTGGACAGCAATAAAAGCAGGCTAGGAAGAGCAGGGGAAACATATCTGCAGTCAATGGAGGGAGATCTTTCAGGAAACTGTGGGACAGGAGGTTGAATTGGGAAGGGAGAGAGAGAGACAACAGGGCGGCCTGGAACTGGGGCCGTTGAAATCATTCGAAGAGATAAAGTAGATATTCAAGGAAGAGAGCAGAAGAGGTCAGAAGCAACAGGTGGTTGGGAAAATTGGGGGGGCGGACTGGGTCTTGGTGATGCTGGATGCTGGAGCTTCCCAAATTAGAATTTGTCCATCCCAGTTGCCTCTGAAGACCACCTCTCCCCATCCTATATATGGATAGTCCTCTTGATCACAATTGAACCCAACATTTCTGTTGCTAAGGGAGACAGTTGCTAAGTGACTTTTGTCCCGTTTGATGGTCTTTCTTTCCACCGTTGTTAAGTGGGTTCCCGCAGTTAAGTTAGTAACGTGGTTGTTAAGTGAACCCCCGGCTTCCCCATTGACTTGGCTTGTCAGAAGATCGTAAAAGGGGATCACATGACCCTGGGATACTGCGACCATCCTAAATAGGAGTCAGTTGCCAAGCATCTGAATTTTGATCATGTGATCATGGGGGTGCTGCGATGGTTGTAAGTGTGAACGGTCACTATAAACAAACCGTTGTAAGTCGGGGACTACCTGTATTCCCAACCCTCCATGTTCTTCCCTTGCAGCTGCTCCAGCGTGATTAAGTGACCTTGTAATGTAGTTGCTGAGGTATTTTTGGTGCCTCAGGTTCAACATCCCGATCGTACCCCATCCTTCCCTCGGGTTACGGTGCCATTATAAATTAAACAATCACCGTCTGCTGCCCTTTAACACAGCTGAATGCATTAGGCAACGGCCTCGCTCGGCCTAAATGGCTTCTCAAGAGGACCAAACTCAAACCAGCCCGCCCAGGGCTGTTCTCCACACCCTGGGTTTCTTGGGGATGATGCCCGTTGTATGCCCGGAAGCAGCAGAGGTTTCTCCTGGGGAAGAAGGGGCAGTGCTGATTTTGGGAGTCAGCAGGCATTGGGGTGAGGGGTACAACTCTGTTGGATGGAGGCTGTGGGAAGCAGGAAGGAGGAATTGGGGTGCAGTTTCCCCACCCATCCGTTGTAGGCATTTTTGTGACCTTGGCGGGGGTTCCTCTACCTGTAACGGTGCTGGCAGTTACTGATTTCTTTGTCAATGTCTACAAAGGCTAGCGAGGAAGGTTTGGGGGTTATCTCTTGGTTCTCCACTGTGTGCTTTAATTTAATGGGGCTGGGGGCGAGGGGGGGGGAGTTGGGTGAAAGGAAAGAAACCCAGCTGTTCCCCCAGGTTTTGTTGCTGTTATTGCTTTTAAAAAATTATTATTACTATTATAGCTTTGGCAAGGCATGCTGAGAACTGCGAAATTGTGACACAGAGAGAGAGACCAGACAGGGTGGGTATGTCACCTCCCCCCATTCCAAGCACCCCCCCCCCTCAAGTCTGCTGCAACGCAGAAACCAGGGAATGGAATAGGAAAGAAAATGAAATGCGTCTGAAGCGAGGAGAAGGGAGAAATCGCTGGGTGGAAAAGGTGTGGGGGGGGGAGGGAGAGAGAGAGCCAGCAAGTGAACGAGAGGCCTGGCCCTGCCGTAGCTAGCAGCCCCCTCTCTCCCCCCGCACAGTATCGATCGGGCAGCCGTGGCTTGAAACCATTTTCATTGTCAGGCGCTTGGGCTGACGGATGCCCCCCCCCCCACAAAGTGCAGCCGCTGGGGGATGGAAAGGGATGCTGCAGCTCGGGGGCCGACTCCCCACGCCCCATTATATTAATCCTATTTATCATCCTGGCTTCAGTTTTATCCTTCCAAAATAATATCTCACTGAGAATTCCAGGGTCCCCCTCTGTATTTCTCTTTCTCCCCTGTCCCTATCCATTTCCCCCCCACCTCCATTTCCTTGAGTAGAAGCATTGTTCACTGTAAGGTGTGCCCCTCCCCACCTGCCCTTCCTGTGTTTCTGAAATTCCCCTTATCATCGTGGGGGCACCCTCCAGATCCCTTCAGGAAAATTAGTTGCCTCCTTCAAGCATATTAAGCATTCTTCCTTACTTCCGAGCCGAGCTATTCAAGAGTGGTGAAGAGGTTGGGACATGCAGTTGCCCACACAACTACACACACACACACACACACACACACACACACACACGGGCAGGGGGAGGGAGGGAGGGAGAGGGATAGACTCTTTCAGTGCTTCAGATCCTGTATGATCCCTAATCAAGTCTGGAGACTACAAGTATAGAACCAAGAAATAATTCAGAGTAAAATTAACCTGAAGGCAGGCAGGTGTGAGAAGATGTGGAGATGGACTCTGTCCCCACCATGTATGATGATATGATAGAGTGTCCAGCACTAATCCTGCCCAGTGTGAGAATGAATATGTAACTCGACTGAAGATTTATGGTGTTGATTCTGTGCGTAGAGTTTCAGGGGTGGATTGTGCCGTGCTTCCTGGCCTGGGTTAAAAAAAAGGAGCACCGAGAGTGCCGAAGCTTTTGTGAGGACTGGGGGGAAAAATAAATGTTGGAAGACATTAAAAATGGAGGCTTTGTAAGAGCAAGTTTGGGACTTGAGAAGAAAAGGGAAAGACTCAAGGATCGTCCATGTGGAGACAAGAGCTCGTGTCCCGTAGTGTCATTTTTACAATCGGTGGTACACACTGTGTGGAGATACAACTATTTACAGCTCATTTGTGGCGTGATTAAGCTTAGACAGAAATGAAAAGACGGGATAAGTATTGTATTGTCAGCTCACCTTTTTCTCCACCTTCAGAAAAGTTCTCAGCATGGATTGTTTTAATGAGATAACAATACAGTCTTCAAATAATTCAGGAAATTTACATCCTTACGGAGGAAAAGAGGTTGGCGTCCCACCTCACCTTTGAGCCAGAGAGCACTTGTGTGAATTGACTCTGAAACATGCTTCTCCTTTCACACAGCATTTTTGTGAAAATTCTGCATAGGAATCTTTATTGATTTACTTTGCAAGATTTACAATTTGTCCCAGTGCTGGTAAACTCTAAGCAAAACAAATACAAACCAAATGTAAACAGTTCATACAATGTCATAAAAAAAAATTATCCACGTTGTTCCGTGCCTTTTTTTCCTCATTCATGATGATGTCCGGCTAAATTCTGACACCGGCCTTCATTGTGATGTGCATTCCCCCAATTTCATACCCCATTCATTCATTCTCCCTTGAATGTATTGTAAAACAGGTGGCCCTTTTGAGTTCCCTCCTTCATTTGCAGTGGTGCCGATGACATTGTCAAAACATCTTTTTTTACTTGGCAATTATTCTCTTGCACACAAAGACCGTGTCTGTGTCTGGCACTCTCCTAGCTCCACAGACACCATCCCACAGACACGTCGTCAAATCACGTTGTTACTTTTGCCGCGCGAGAGAAGGTACAAAAATGATTTTTGTTCACTCCCTACAAACACAAACGTTGTAGATTTCTCGCTCTCTCCTGTATGCAGCCATTTGACTCACACCATTTCTGTACTTACTAAAAAACATTTGCCTACTTTTCACCACTTTTTAAAAGCACATCACAATGAGGGAAAAATAACTTTCCTCCCTTTAAAAAAAAAAAAAAGGAAAAAGAAGCTATTGAGGATTTGCGTGAATAGGCACGGCATCGACAAACAACCCCAAGTCCTGAATATAATATAGGAAGAATGTGGGATTGTTACGTCTTAAGATCCTTTTTTGTTAAAAACGGAATTTATTGTGTGTGCTGAGCCCCCAATCTTCCCAATCCATTGTGTCTTCATGGGTGAGATTTTATGGGTATCTCAGAAGGAATGAGTCACTGTGATGTATTCACTCTGGTCATTTCTAGAACTGGGTACCGATAGGCTGAGTTGGAGACCCTTCTGATCCAAGCGATTTCGGAGGGGGGCGGGCTGCGGTTTATTCTTGGTAAGGGGAAAAGCAGTTAGTCCACGTTTAGACTCAATCTTTATTATTGAGCCGAGCCCTGAAACAAGAATGCCAATTCTTGATTCTGATTAATGTCAAATTATCTGTGTTTCACCATCATCACATATACCCCCCCCCCGTGCAAACATAGCCTTAGAATTTGTCTCCCTGAGGAGTCAACGTTTGTTATTTGTTATTCCTCTAGTTTTAAAATAAACAGAGCATTTCAAAGACCCTTGGAAAAAAGAAAAAGACGTGTTCTTTATAATTATTGACAAGGTGCAAACGGGAAAAGCGCGCAGAGGGAGATTAAAAAGAAATCTAATAAATGTCATTTATACACACACCCGGCAACTTGATGACCCCTTTTCTTTCTTCTGTCTTTCGTTACTATATAAAAATATTGCAAAAGGGAGAGAAAGGATCAAAAGTATTTTTACAAAGAGAAGAGCAGGAGAGACTTAGGGAGTTAGCCAGAGAGAGCCTCAAACACAAATGAGCTTTTCTCCACTTAGTTAAACTCCCTTTTCAAAAAACAAAACAAAACCCTGCTCTGGATTTTCATACATCACGGCAGTGGTGAAATCCAATTTTTTTTTACTACCGGTTCTGTGGGCGTGGCTTGGTGGGCGTGGTGTGGCTTGGTGGGCATGGTAGGGGAAGGATACTGCAAAATCCCCATTCCCTCCCCACACCTGGGGGAAGGATATTGCAAAATCTCCATTCCCACCCCACTCTGGGGCCAGCCAGAGGTGGTATTTACCGGTTCTCCGAACTACTCAAAATTTCCGCTACCGGTTCTCCGAACTACTCAAAATTTCCGCTACCAGTTCTCCGAACTACTCAAAATTTCCACTACCGGTTCTCCAGAACCTGTCAGAACTTGCTGGATTTCACCCCTGCATCACCGTCCTTCCATGTAATGAAGCTGGAGTTGTTTGAGGAGAAATCAGAAGCTCTAACACCTGAATACCACTTTATAATGCCTTGGTAAGGCCACACTTGGAATACGGCATTCAGTTTTGGTCGCCACGATGTAAAAAGGATGTTGAGACTCTAGAAAGAGTGCAGAGAAGAGCAACAAAGATGACTGGAGGGGACTGGAGGCTAAAACATATGAAGAACGGTTGCAGGAACTGGGCATGGCTAATCTAGTGAAAAGAAGGACTAGGGGAGAAATGATAGCAGTGTTCCAATATCTCAGGGGAAGAGGGAGTCAAACTATTCTCCAAAGCACCTGAGGGTAGGACAAGAAGCAATGGGTGGAAACTAATCAAGGAGAGAAGCAACTTAGAACTAAGGAGAAATTTCCTTGCCTGAGCAGGGGGTTGGACTGGAAGACCTCCAAGGTCCCTTCCAACTCTGTTATTCTATTCTATTCTGTTCTGTTCTGTTCTGTTCTATTCTATTCTATTCTATTCTATTCTATTCTATTCTATTCTATTCTATTCTATTCTATTCTATTCTATTCTATTCTATTCTATTCTATTCTATTCTATTCTATAATCCAGAGCATGGGAAGGAACCCTAGCTTAATTTGAGCAGGATCGCTTGACACAGAACGGGCTTGTCCCAGATGTTAGGCATACTCAAGACAGAATATAAGGGAGACCATTTATGTTTTTAGTACTACAAGAAGAGGCTAAGACAGGGATAAAAAAATAACTCATGTGCATACAGGTTGTCCTCGACTTACAGCCATTCACTTAGTGATTGTTCGAAGTTAACAACAGCACTGAAAAAAAGTGACTTATGACCATTTTTCACACTTATGACCGTTGCAGTACCCCCAGGGTCACATGATCAACATTCGGATGCTTGGCAACCGGTTCATATTTATGATGGTTGCAGTGTCCCGGGGTCATGTGATCACCTTTTTTTGTGACCTTCTGACAAGCAAAGTCAATGGGGAAGCCAGAGTCACTTAGCAACCAAATGATTCGCTTAACAGCTGTGGCAAGAAAGGTGGTAAAATGAGGCAAAATTCACTTAACTGTCTCATTTAGCAATACCGGTAGAAGTTTTGGGCTCTGTTGTGGTTGTAAGTGGAGGACAGCCTGTAGAAACGCGTAACATACAAGTGCGTATGCGTGTGCCAAATGTGTGTGAAAATGTTGGGAACTCATGTGAGTGCAAATGCGAAAAAACATGTGTATGTGTGCAAAATGAAGCATTTTGCATAAGGTATACTCACCCAAGGTGTAATATGAAGATGGATATATTTCCTTCCTTATTTGCTTTGTCTCCTGAGCCCTGAAAATCCTGATCAGCTTCATGGTAAGATTCTTCCAAGTTCTACAAGTCCTTTCAAATTTATCTTGGTTGCATTAAGGTCTAGAAACCAGCTTTTTGAAAGCTAAACAGTGAGATTCTTGGACTATGGACATTCTATGCAACATTCCTGGCCTATTTTTTACTGACTGAAATTAATCACTAACTATAGTTGAGATTAATTTTATGTCCTGCACAAATGTGTTGCTTTGCAATTTAGCAAGCTCCAAGATCTGTTGCATAGGTGTGCGGCTGGAATCATCACTGCTGGTTTATTGCCAATATAATAATTGTTAATATTCTTCTGTATCCTGATATGAAAAAGCCAGTGCTTGCATCAGTTGTCCTGAAACTGATGTTCTCCTAATGTTTGGATTGCAGTTCCCATCATCCCCAAACAGCATAACCAACACACCTGCAATGCATCACACAACATCGAGGCTATTAAAAGTGTGCACATTCCAAATATTACAGTTTATGAAAAAAACAAAACATGAAGATGTATTTCTCCCATCATCCCTCTTTAACAGCCCAAGAGCTTTTTTATAGGACCGCAATTCTAGCTAAAATATTCTTAATTGCCAATTATTTTCTCCTTTCTCATCACGATAACCATGTCTCCTATCTTTGCTGTCGCATATCTCATAACAAACCCTTTTGATTCCCCTTCCTCTCTAAACCTTTTGGGCAGAGACTCTTATCTTCTCTGTGCTGTATCTAACACGTACCAACTTGGTGGTCCTACCGGCTTGAATGCAGTGGGCTTGGTCACTCAGTCATTTAAATATACGGAGTGGTGTCTGCTTTTATAGATGAGTCATTACACCTCAAAACAATTGGCACTCTGTCTTTGCTACAGAATAAGAGAGTTGGAAGGGACCTTGGGGATCTTCTACTCCAGTGATGGCGAACCTTTTCGGCACCAAGTGCCCAAACTGGAACGCGCGTGCATGTGCATGCGCCGGAGCACCGGAAACCCGAAGACGAGCTGGCCGGCGCGCGCATGCCTGTTTTTTGGCTGGTTTTGGCCATTTTGGGGGCCATTTTCAGGCTGTTTTTTGGGCCGTTTTCAGGCCATTTTTTTGGGCCGTTTTCTGGCTGTTTTCCGGCGCTCCGGTGCCCACGAAGACCAGCTGGCCGGCGCACATGTGCGCACCGGAAACCAGAAGAGCAACTGGCGACGGCACGCGTGCCCACAGAGAGGGCTCTGTGTGCCACCTCTGGCACGCATGCCATAGGTTCGCCATCACGGTTCTAGTCCAACTCCCTGTTCAGGCAGGAAACCCTACACCATTTCAGACAAATGGATGTCCAATCTCTTCTTAAAAACCTCCAATGTTAGAGCAGCCACAATTTCTGGAGGCAAGTCATTCCACTAATTAATTTCTAACTGTCTGGAATTTTTTTTCCTTAGGTTGGTTCTCTCCTTGATTAGTTTCCATCTGTTGCTTCTTGACCTGCCTTCAGATGCTTTGGACCCCCTCTTCTTTGTGGCAGTCCCTCAAATATTGGATCCTATCCATCCATATAGATCCTATCCTATGATCAATACCACTTGATATTATTGTTATTCAGGAATTGTGCCTAATGCCAGAAATTAATGCTGTCTCCAGACCTTCATCTTCTGCCTGTGAGGCCCACCAGTCCTGGCCTTATTGTCAGTGGAAACTCTTCCAGACCAAGTACAGTAGTTTTTGGTGTCATCCAGTCGGAATTTTTCTGCATTCTTAAAGCGGAGATATGCTTGTGATAAGAATGCAGAGGCCAAAGATAAGCATTAGTTCAGCTAATCTAGGTTAAGTTGAGCCCCTCCCCCCCAAATCTGCTGGAATTGCAGTTTCTAGAATTTCTGCCCCTGAAACAACCAGAAAAAAATATGAAGAGCCACAAAAAAAATGAACAGGAGGCTAGAAAAACTCTCCTATGTAGACATTTCATAATATCTTAAAAACGTAATAGAAGCTTATACAAATTTTGCACAGTGTGGGAAAAATGGATGTGTTTATGTTTCTTCCTTTTTAACAGACTCCTCCACGGAAATTGAATAGTGAAAGATTCAGGACAGACAAAGGCACTTGTTTTCACAACAGACAGCCACAGAGCTAACCTATAGAAACTCACAGGAATATGTTGGTGAGAATTACTAGCTTAGGATGCTTTAAATAAAGGAGAAATAGAATATTCACGGACAATAAAGTGATTGTCGGTGGCTAATCAGGATGGCCATATCTTCTTCCTGGATCAGTGCAAAATGCCTTTCATTGAGTCCATTGGCCACAGATCCTTGTAGACTGCTACTACTTTGGTCACCATAGGAACAGATAGATGATGGAGTGCAGCAGGGGTGGGTTCTAACTTACCTCGCTGCTGGTTCGCTTCCTTCGCGCGTGCGCAAAAAAAAAAAATCAAAAAAAAGAAGAAGAAGCCAAAAACAAGATGGCGACGCATGCGCAGTGCCGGAAACTCGGCTTCTGCACATGCGCAGAAGAAAAAAAATTTAAAAAAATAAAAAAAAATATGGCGGCGCCCACGGATTGGCACCGACTGAACCGGATCCGTGACGTCATCGTGACATCACCAGCGGGTCACTACCGGTTCGGGAGAACCGGTCCGAACCGGGAGGAACCCACCTCTGGAGTGCAGCTTCCCTCCTCTGACCCAGGAAAGTTTTGCCAGATTCCCATGTAGCCACCTGAGGGAGTGGTGAACGATAACACCCCGCTGTAAAAAGATTCTGGGAATTGGCGTGAAAGGAAATCAAAATAGCTAAGGAAATGTTGTCAGATCCAGCTGCAGTGGCTTATCTGGTTAATTTTGGCTAATGCTATCAATGCAAAGGGTCCCGGGTTCAGTCTCCAGCAGAGTCTCCATGGTTGGGTTGACAAAAAAGCCATGTTTAAGAATCTGGGGAGTGCTTCTAGTCATTGTGGAGCTCAGGCTATTCGTCTTCATACTTTACAGATCTGAAAATTAGTGTCACTATTTCCATTTGTGGTTGAAGATGATGAGCATTACCATCTGTCTCATCTGGAGGGCTTTGGACTGGGTAAAGTAGCTGTCCTGAACTAGATGAATCTTCCTGTGACTTAATATGGGGTACCATAAAGAGAGGGGTGTAACTAGCTGAATCTTTTAGATTTCCGCAGACTCTGTTTCCAGAAGAATATCGACAGATTGGAGAGCATTAAGAATCGGCCAACAAAGATGATTCAAAGTACTTTAGGATGTGCACTATGGGGACAGGCTGAAGGATCTTGGGATCTTCAATCAGATACATAGATTTAGCAGAAACGGAGACATAAAAGTCATGTTTAGGTACATATAAAGGGACGACTCCGGGGAAGATGGACCATGAACTGTCTTTCATGGCCTCAGAAACTAGCACCACAAATAACAGGTATCAATTGCAGCTACCTAGACTCCATTTGAATATCAGGTCAAGCTTCCTGATGGCAAAAATCGGTTCAACACTGCAGTTGTCTTTCTGAATTGTGGCTCTTTCATCTCTAGAGGTTTTTAAGAGGCTGGACAGCCACCTCTCATGAATAGTTGAAATGCTTTTCTTGCATAATGTGGAGAGTTGGACTATAGGATCTTTCTGGTTCCTTCCAACTCGATAGTTCTGTGGTTCTGTGAGAAGAGAGAGAAACTAGGAACCAGGAGGAAGGTTAAGCAAGAATTCCCACCAATGGGATTCCCCGATCACCAGAGTTTCTAATAGAAAATCAGGTTCGCAGCTGAGCTGAAAATAAATTGCTTCAGCTGCCAAACATAGACAGCAGAATAGGATTTCACCAATACAAAGCTCATTTGAAGGCCCCCTCCCACCCCCTGTGTAGAGTACATTTTGTTTTGCTGCTTGGGTTTTTGTTTTGTTTTTTCATTTCATGTTATTTTTAACATGAATCTCCCATCCTTTTATGCACAGTGGCTTTGAGTAGAAATGCCGAGGCCTGCCCTTGCATTATTCTAGAGCAGGGGTTAGCAACCTGCGGCTCTGGAGCCACATGTGGCTCTTTCATCCCTGTGCTGCGGCTCTCTGTCGCTCAAAATATGCGTCACAACTGCCAATGTTGCAACACCCACCGACGCGCAATTTATTAAGCTTTTCGACCCCCGGTAGGCCAACCATGGATAAATCCAAGAAAAGAAAAGTTTCAGAAGAAAACAGAACCTTTAATTCAACTATATATGCTAGTTTTGTGGCCGCTCAGGAAATAGTCAGGCACGGGAAGAGTTTTGTGGCTCCCGGTGTTTTCTTTTCTGTGGAAAACGGGTCCAAATGGCTCTGTGAGTGTTTAAAGTTGCCGACTCCTCTTCTAGAGTCACTTTGATGAGATGGGTGGCGTAAAAATTTAATTAATAAATACATAAATAATTCTACATGCAAATATAAAGTCAGCCAGTGAGCTACAGACATTGGTATAGATTCGGTGAACGTCTCATCCAAGCAGGTGACTTTATAACTTTACAATGAGTAGGTGACTTTGAGAAGAGGTCCCTTGCATATGGACTAGAAGTTTAGGCGAGAAGGGGAGAGGGATGGTGTGTGGGGTCTTCTCAAAGAATATCAACATTTAGCTTTCCTCTTACCTGATCAAGAGACAAACTTATTTCAGCCTCAAGAGGATCTTTTTTTTCCCTTTAAAAAGTAAGCAGCTACAGTCCAACTCTCTTTGGAAAAGTGGATTTTGGTGAGAATCATGGAATCATAAGTTTGGAAGAAGACACTTAGGCTGTGAAGTCCAATTGGCAGCTCTGCGCAGGAACCTTTCTGGAAGAAACTCCAACGGCAGAAACTTCTAAAGTTAGTTGGCCAAAAAGGGTTTTGTGTGCTACTTTTAAAATAATGAAATACTTATTGGCTTTTGGGCTTTTTTTTTTCTTTTCACATTTCCAGGTTCTGGCCATTCACTGATGACCACTGTGATGGAGTTGGAATTGTCTATCTCAGGGGTATCCAAGCTTGGCAAGTTTAAGACTTGTGGACTTCAACTCCCAGAATTCCCCAGCCAGCCATGCTGTTAAACTTGCCAAGCTTGGACCCCCCCCTCCCCGATCTGCCTTTAATCAAGGGTCAACTTCTCATGCAGGAGAGAACACATTTGCCAAATGGCCTTTCTGATGCATAACCCTTCAAAAGTGCAGGGCCCAGAGTTTTCTTTTTCATGTTGATAACCCTTCAATCTACAGCAGGAGGCTTAATTCCCCCCTCCCCATTTCCTCCTTTTTTTTTAAAAGGCATGGTTACTTTACCTCTGACTCCATCTCTGATGCGAGAGCATAGTGAGGTTGTTTTCTGGTTCAGTGCTATGTTCTGCACATGCTTAAAAGTGACCTTTTTCACAGCCTCTGATGTTCTGTCACAAAATAAATGTGTCAACAAAACTGTGGGCAGACTTTGGGCCTCAAAGCTAGTGTGGCGATGAACTGGTTACATAGATATAAGGCAGGGGTGGGTTCCAGTTTTCGTCACTGCCGGTTCGCTCAGTGGTGCGCTGCGCTTGCGCATGCGCAGTGCTAGAACAACTGTGCATGCACAGAAGCAAAAAACAAGATGGCGCTGCCTATGGCGCCACCGAAAGAACCGGCTCGGGGGCGTGGCCAGGCTGCCGTTACTGCCGGTTCGGAGAACCAGTTCCTATTTTTACTACCATTTCTATAGTACCGGTCCGAACCGGCAGGAACCCACCTCTGATATAAGGACATTCTTAAGACTAAGAAGAAGACAGACCAACTTGCATTCATAGCTTCTGGTTGACATATGGCTAGGAAGGTTGGGGATTCGGGTAGGGAGAGCTGTTGCTGCAAATTGCAAAGTTTGAGCGGCCTGCAAAAATAGGATTAGGCCACATTCAGGCAAGCTAAACCATAGTTTAGTGGTTTAGGGGAAAGACTAAACTATATTGAATCTTGGAATCCTGCCTTTCTCAAAGGCGCTTTTTCAAAAGGCAACTGGACTTTGTTTTTCCTTGAAGACCTTTCACTTCTCATCCAAGAGGTTTCCTCAGTTCTGAAGCTTCAGTTCAAAACTGAAGAAGCTTCTTGGATAATCCTGCTCTCTCTTTCTCCTCTGGCACAGCCCCAAAGATGCGTTGGGAAACTGTCACATGCCTTTCACATTTACCATATTGTCGGAAGCTGACAAACGACGTCCATCTTAATTAAGCATCGTGGAAACGACGACTTTTAAACCACGCTTGGTGAAGCTGGTTACTTTCAGCCGAGCCTCATTAAGATTAATCACAATTTCAGTTGGGATGGCACGCTGAATTGTGCTTAACGCTCAGTGGAAGCAGGAACGGCGTCAGAGGAGCGAAGACGTGCACTCTGGAGCAGAAGCAAAAACGGAACGGCAATCTCACCTGGAGCAGAACTTGAAGTGTGTTCCCTTAGAGCAGGAGTGGAGAACTATGGCCCCTTTATGACCCGTGGACTTCAACTCCCAGAATTCCTGAGCCATGCATGGCTCAGGAATTCTGGGAGTTGAAGTCCATAGGTCATAAAGAGGCCATAGTTCCCCAACCCTGCCTTAAGAGTGAAATATATTAGGGAAACCCAAAGGGGCTCTTTCAAAAGGCAGCTGGACTTTCTTTGTTTTCCCTTGAAGACGTTTCGCTTCTCATCCAAGAAGCTTCCTCAGTTTTGAACTGAAACTTCAGAACTGAAGAAGCTTCTGGGATGAGAAGCGAAACGCCTTCAAGGAAAAACAAAGAAAGCCCATCTGCCTTTTGAAAGAGCATCTTTGGGACAACGGTGACTTGGATGGCTGAGAATCTCCATAGACATATAGCGAGGAAATTACGAAAATACTAAAGAGCTGAGCAAAATTTCTCAGCAGACTTCTGTACATTCCTAGGTTGCCACTTAGCAAGGCTTGAATTTTGAAGTTTGGAAACTTGGGCACGGATCCTTAGTTGAAACCCGAGAGCACTTTTAAGGAGGGCCAGATGTTTCAACACCTGGAGCAAAACTTAAGGAACTTTTGTACCGGTTTAAGCAAGAAGTGCAGTCATGTTAAGTCCTTGTGGACTGTCTTGGAAAAACTCGTTTCTCCTCATAGGCAAGAGAAGACACAAAGATTCTCTACTTTGTCCCCTCCCTCCGCCTCTTTTCAAACTTGTTCTGCCATCCTGTCCCCCCCCAACATTCTCTCTACTTTCACCCCCCCCTGCTCTTTCCCTCTTCTGCCCACCCTGCTCCTTGGTCCCCTGGGAGCGCACTCTAATAATGTATTTGATCGACTGGCGGCCGCGGACAAGCGATTATTGTCTTGTAGGGAGTCAAAAGTATTGATCGGGGGAGAAATATGAGCAGCGCTATGGAGCCGGCGCGTCACATACAATAACCACAGCCCCGGGGGAGCGCCCGCGACACCGGCCGTCTCCTCTCATTACCGCCTGCCTCAGCCAGCCATGGGAACAGGGAGACGGGGCTGGGCAGGGTGCCTGCCTCTTGGACCTTACTACTGACCTATAGGCCTATTGCTATTCTAGCCACAGGTTCCTCACATACAGCACTGGGGAGGGTGGGGAGGAAACCTGGCTAGTTGTTTAATGAATCTCCCCCTTTCGCCCAAGACATAGCTCTGCTCTGTGCCTTGTACACTGCTTCCAACCTGTAGCTACCTCACCAGTCAAATACCAAGCAGAAAAACATCCTCATATTTCGATTGGCCAGCAATTCCGAACGGTGAAGGCAAGATCCGTGGAGATGCACACGGAGAAGGTACCACACCACAAGGCCGATGAGCCAAACCGTAGATCAGAGGAAGACTTGGCTGAAATCGTGCTCCCAAACTGCTCCACGTCTAATTCCCTTGGTCTGTAACTTTGATAGTCAACTCAAACAGCTTTCTGTGCACTTTGGGGATGTTGGGTCCATGCACACGAGTCCCCAAAAACTTTTGGTGAGATTTATTTTTAGTCTGCCGCTAGGAAAGCGGCAAGGCTGATCTCAGCATGGGGTCTATCTTCACAGCAAAGTTTTAAAATAAGCATTGGAAAAGTTCAAATATTAGATCCTAGATTGTTCTCTCAAAATAGAGCTAGGTGGCCATCAGTGGCTTATATTGCGATCCTAGACATCTGACACCAATTTCATTAAACTTAGAAGGATTTGTTTCCAGGTATTTTAAAATTGGGCTGTTAAAGCCAACATTGGTTGGTTTCTTTCTTTCTTTCTTTCTTTCTTTCTTTCTTTCTTTCTTTCTTTCTTTCTTTCTTTCTTTCTTTCTTTCTTTCTTTCTTTCTTTCTTTCTTTCCTTCCTTCCTTCCTTCCTTCCTTCCTTCCTTCCTTCCTTCCTTCCTTCCTTCCTTTCTTTCTTTCTTTCTTTCTTTCTTTTCCCTGTAGAGATCAGCAGTGACCCAATTTTACGGGCTTAAATTGACCAGGATCATTTTTTAAAAACTCACAAAACTATTTTTATACGACATTTCTTTGAAAAATGACGCAATTCCCATTTTACGGATAGTGGACTGAGTGATTAAACCGAACATATAAAGATCGGAAGCTATCTCATGTGAAGTTCATTTCGTTTAGTCATGTGACAATGGATCTTTAAGCGATCAATAAGAGTTCCTTCCCAAGTTTGCAAGCTTTAAATCTTTAAACAGGAAGACTTGGGCATTGGGAGAAGGGATTATACATTTTTTTTTCTCAGGATAACATACATTTTATGCAAGATGGATTATTACTGATTCTGTAGCTTGGTAAATTTCCCTGTTACTGAGTTAAACTGCTCTCCATCCACCTTTGAGTCAGCAGAAAATTATAGCATAATATAATTTGAGTTTCCATTGCAGATCCCCATCCTGCCTCTGCCGTCTCTGTAGCGAGTCACATCAGTCACTTGACTTCCTTTCAGGTTAAAGGGACATAAAGCCTCACAAATTTTAGACACCTCGAGGCTGCCCTTGACTAATGTTGGGAGAGGAGGAAAACAACTTAACCCTGGCACTGCTAAGGACAACTTAAAACTGGCTTATCATGGGTTGGGGACAAAGCATGGCACAGCAGGAAAGGTGTTGCCAGGTGTGAGTGTGGTTAAAGTCCCTTAGTCTGAATGCTGTGGGCATGGATAGCAGATTTGCATAGACGTGAGCAGCTGTACATGTGAGCCCCTAAGTTGCCAACTTCAGTAGAAAATTCAGCTTTGTATAAGCCCACTACTATATGTGTCACACTGAGATGTGACAATGTGTGTGCACAGTGGACTTGGCCCTGTAATGCCCTTCAAATGTACCTCTGAATTGTCCCAAAGGTGCTTTTTCAAAAGGCAACTGAACTTCCTTTGTTTTTCCTTGAAGATGTTTCGCTTCTCATCCAAGACGCTCCCTTCAGAGATTTGAAGAAGCTTCTTGGATGAGAAGCGAAACATCTTCAAGGAAAAAAACAAAGAAATCCAGTTGCCTTTTGAAAAAGCACCTTTGGGACAACCATGACCTGAGAATCTCCATAGATGCCTTTGAATTGGGTTACATCTGCAATGTGGTTGTCTCCAGACCGACTTTATGTGGGTTTATTCTGAATAGGACAACGGAATGCTCCCATGTAGAAACACTTCTGTGTCTACATCTAGTAGGGGAGATCAGGAGTAAAATTTAGTGACTACCGTAGAGGCCTCCGTGTCTGATGTTGAGAATAGACATGATGATCGTAAGTCTGCTGCTAGCATGGTTTTGCTGTCTCCCGACTGTTGTGGATTGTATGGCCACAACAGGTGAGTTGGAGAATTTGTGGCATTCTGCTTCCCCCAAGTGTTGAGTGGACAAAAATGCAAGTCTAACCGTTAACATACAGCTGTTCTCCGTGGCTGTCTTACAGACATTAAAAGGCGACTTATCAGAAATCAGCTCCAAACCATGTTTTAGATGCTGGAGATCAGCCCTAAATGGTGCATAAAGTAATAAAATGTTCCATGGACCATGAACAGAGAGCTTTTCTCCAGCCCAGCTAGATTCTTCCTACTTGATCTTTGAAGATTTCCTGCGCTGAAATTTCCCTAGATACAAAGACAGGTGAACAATTCTCTTCTATATACCATAAATATTTTAGATCTAAGAAAACTGGATCCATTTTGGGTCACATGCAGTGAGTTGTGTGGTTCCCTGCAATGAAGATATTCACGAGTAGGTTTTTGTATAAGCAATGGGGATGGAGTTACTCTGGTTGCTAATACAGATTCTGAGATGTCACCAGGACGACAGTGGCTGGGTTTATGCACCGTGCTAAGTCATGAGGGTTGTTGAATAAGCCACACTGACTGGACCCACATATTTTGCCAAGCCATAAGCCTGATTTACATACTACAGCGGCTGAGTTTGCACAGCACACCAAGCCAGAGTCAAACAGATCAGGTTTGCATGCTAGGCTAGGCTAGGCTATTGGGACCACAATTTCCACTGCTGAGAAAGTTGGTTGTTAAGTGAAGTAGTTCTCGATTTTGCGACCTTTTTTTTTTGCCACCAAAAAGTTGCTAAATGAAAGCTCATGTTGTCATTAAGCGAACATGCCGTCCCCCCGTTGACTTTGCTTCTCAAAAGCCGGCTTGGAAGCTTGCAGATGGCGATCACATGCTGCAATGGTCATAAAGACGTGCCATTCGCCAAGCGCCTGAATTTCGATCATGTGATCGTGGGGATGCTACATTGGTCCTAAGTCCAAAGACCGGTTCCGGTGCCGTTGTAACTTCAAACGGTTGCTAAATGAAGGGTTGTAAGTCAAGGACCACCTGCAGTTCACAACATGCTAAGACCACTCACTGAACCGTAAAATGCCCAACCTATATTTAGCCTATATACACGTTCTGTAGATCCTGTGCCATGCCGATCCTTTGAACTCAACTATGGGCCCCCTGAGCTTTGGACACCGCAGACTGAAGCATGGGCACCTGTGGGTATCGTGGCAATTGCACACGTATATCTGTATTTGCTGTGTGTCAGTCCTTGCAGTGTTCTTCGCTCCCCCCCACCCCACCCCAGCACACACACACCCTGCCATGTCTTCTTCCTCCCAGCTGCTTCCTGCCACATTCACTGTTCTTGCTTCTCAAGCGCCTGGGGACTCCCCAGGCCTGCCCCTAGCTTAGAGGCCCTTCCTTGTCCTGCCACCTGCTTTTTCCTCTCTGGAACAAGTACCATCCGTCACTGGCAGGCAGGGCCCTTTGGGTCTGTCTCTTCCACATCAGAAGAATTATAGCCATGGTGAACTCGGGCCTGTGGGCAACAGGTAAGCGATAAGAGGTGTACTGCAACTTGGAGGCATCTCACTGTGTTCTCTCTCCCTCTCTGTCTCTGTCTCTGACTCTCTCTCTCTCTCTGTCTCCGGAATGCATTGCCGTCTTCTTCTGGAGATTTCCTTGATGCCGATAAAAAGTTGATTGTATGGTGGGCTGGCAAAAGGCAGGGTAAGGGGTGACAGGACCGAATTAGTGCTGCCTATTCTGGCTGCTTCTCCTGTTTTGAGGCTCGTGATTGCTCTTCCCTAAGCTTTCAGAGCTCGTTGAGACAAACCCTACTCTACAGAGTTGTGGAGTGTGTCCCGACAAATTTTATCTGCCTCCAATCCTGTCTTGCATGGGGTGGAGGGAGAAGAGGGGACAGTATTAGGGGAGGGGCTAGTAAGCCTAAGTTTGGAGGGGGGACAGGGGTAGGAAGTGGATGTAAGGGGAATTGCACCACTCAGTAATGCCTTAAGAGGACTTGGGAAGTATGGAGCAACCTTACACCAAAGATCAGCTAGAGATAAATTAAAGAGGAAAGCTTACCCACTCAGCAAGAGGGCAAGCTATATCTTCTGGATTCCTATCGAAGTCACTGGATCTTTGAAAAAAGGATAGTCCAACCAGGAGCACTGGCAAGGGTTTTTTTTTTTTTACTAGCTTGTGAGCCAGCCACCGTCACTGTGCTTTAAACAGCAGTTCGACACACAATCATGGTTCCTTTCCGTGCTGTGAAGTTTTGCTGCTGTTCTCTGCAGATGTAGAAGTTTGTTAAGGGCCATATCGCCAAGTCAGATGTTGGTCTCTAGACAAGCTGCCTTGTAACCAAACCATGCCTAGTGTTTTGTAGAGCGGTCAGTCTGCTAACCTGGCTTTGTTGTTTGGAAGGTAATTATTTTAGTAGGCTTTCCCTGGTGTGCAAAGTATATTTCAGGCAAAAGTGATTTTTTTTCGAAATTTGCAAAGTAGATGAAAACCTACCTTCTTTCCCCCCCCCCCCTCACAAGCCACTCCAGTGTTTTTAATCCCAGCTTTTTCTGTAATTGGGCAGCCATAGAAAGCAAGGCAGAGGAACTAGGACCGGCAATGAAGAGGAGGAGAAGGAGGAGGAGTTCTACCGGGAGCTGGCACAAGGGGGCTGGTTTTGGGGCTTCTGTTTTTAGTTTGAGTTTCAGTAAATTTGAGGCTTTTTTTAAACCATCTAAAAATGTGAAAGGGAAGCAGAAGTGAAAGCCGACAAAGAGTGGCCAGAAGTTTGGAGAGAGGGGGGTGGGCAGCAAATCCCTGGTCCTGATAAACTGGCCAGCACTTCCTGTGTTTTCTGACCCCCCCCCCCGAAAAGAAAATCCCACCAGATTACAATTTTTCCAATTTATGGTGTATTCCACCAAAAATAATCCAAACTCAGTTTCTACAATACTTAATATCTCCAGAAACTCTGCATTACATCACAGAAGTTGCTGCTTTGTTTTACCCTCTATGCTTGTTTTCGGACATCCACTTGATTCTCAGACATATTAAACAACGGAAGCTTTCCCTCATCTGGAAATTTTTTAAAAAATGGAGAAAATTTAACTTAGTCTATGCCTGTAAGACCAGCTGCTGCTAAAGGTTCAGGAGCAGAGCAAAAACGACATAGTAAAAGCAGCGGATCTGAATTACAGGTAGTCCTCGACTTACAACGACAATTGAGCCCAACATTTCTGTTGTTAAGTGAGACATTTGTTAAGTGAGTTTTGCCCCGTTTCACGACCTTCCTTGTCACAGTTTGTAAAGGGAATCACTGCAGTTGGTAAGTTAGTAACAAGGTTGTTAAGTGAATCTGGCTTCCCCATTGACTTTGCTTGTCAGGAGGTGATCACGTGACCCCAGGACAATGCAGCGGTCATAAATATGAATCAGTTGCCAAGCATCTAAATTTTGATCATGTGACCATGGGGATGCTGCAGTGGTCATAAGTGTGAAAAATGGTCACGTCACTTTTTTCGGTGCTGAATCTGGATACATCTTCAGTCCTAGACTATAACACTCAACTTACTTTTTTTTTAAAATCTGGAGCATGCATTCTTCACTTTCACTAGATATTTTACAAAGAAGCTATAATTTGATTTGTTCCGCCACACCTTGTGAGAGCCAATGTTATTTGGAACCAATACAATAGCTTTTTACATTTTTATTTGATTTTTTATTTGATTTGATTTTATTACTTTATAAGTAACTCAAAGCAATAAACGCAGGTAATTCTATTTTGTCCTTCTATTTTTCTAACAACAACCCTGTGAAGTGGGCTGAGAGAGAGTGACTGTCCCTGATGTCACCCAGCCGGCTTTGCCTAAGGTGGGACTAGAACTCACATGCTCTTGGTTTCTAGGCCAGCCTCTTAACCACGATACCAAATTGGGTCTCTAAGTTCCAAATAACATAACAGTAGTTTATGGCTTAGCAAAAATTACGAATTTGGTCATGTTTTCTTGCCTCTACCTCTCCTGCTCGCTGTCACTTTTTCCTTTTATTTCTTTCTATCTTTCCTCCCCCTCCTCTTAAAAAAATCTATGTCAAACAAATCAGTGATGCCTGCAATCGGATCACTCCACGCAGGTTCAACCCAGGGACCAACTCTAACCTACCATTTGCTTATTTATCTGATGTGGAGTCCTTCTTTTTTTAAAAAAAAAAACCTTCAGAAGGTGCCTTACAACATATGAAAATACAAATAATACTCATAGTTAAGGGATAAAACAGTTCGAGAAATATTAATATATGAAGGAAATGCACAATACGAGCAACTATAGCACAAAAATAATGAGATTCATTTTTCCATCACTTTTAACCAGAAGCGGCTGCTGTTGTCCTTCCTGAATCCAATCAACATCCTTCTAATGAAACAATGAGCTGTTTTGTGTTTTTTAATCTACTACAGCAAAGAAAGAGAGAGATTGAACTATTCTGGGAATTCCAGAATACAAGGGGAAAACATGCAGCCGGAGTTAACGTTTGCTGCATTTCTGTTTTTAAAATTTAGTACATTGACTTTTAATAGTGCTGTATTGCAGACTCTAGTGAAAAATGAACAAGACACATCCTAAATTCAGTGTTCTAACACTGAGCCATTCTTAACAGAATAACAATTTGAAGACGCTTCTGACACGAATAAGAATCTGCACTGATAGCTCTTGCTCAAAGAGCAGGTAGCAGCTGAAGCAGAATAACAGAATAATAGAGTTGGAAGGGACTTTAGAGGTCTTCTAGCCCATCCCCTTGCTCAAGCAGGAAACCTTATACCATTTCAGACAAGCGGCTGTCCAGTTTCTTCTCAAAAGCCTCCAGTGTTGGAACACCCAAAACTTCTGAAGGCAAGCTGTTGCACTGGTTCATTGTTCTCACTGTCAGGAAATGTCTCCTTAATTCCAGGTTGCCTTCTCTCTTTGATTAGTTTCCATCCGTTGCTTCTTGTCCTGCCTGCAGGGGCTTTGGAAAATAACAGGTTGAGCCCTTCTTCTTTGTAGCAGCCCCTCAAATACTGGAACACTTCTATCAGTGTTCTCCACGGGTCTTCTACATCCATGGGATGTAGACCGTCAATCAAGAATCAGGAATCAGTTCTCCCTTAGTTTTCTGTGTGTCAAGAAAAGATTCTTCCTGTTGAATATCTGCATGTTTCGGAAATCTTGTTAGAAGCAAATGAACAAATACACAGTTCCAGATGAAAATTTGCTTCAGAAAATCCACTGCCAGGTGCTTTTATCCCAAATGATCCTGAGAATCACGCTTGGATTTCTTTCAGCTCTGAAAAAAAATTAATAGTCAGGGACATTGTTGATGAAAAGATGAATTTAACTTGAAAACAGGCTCCATTATATGTTGACTCTGCATTAAACAATATTCACAGCTAAGAGGTATTTTCATATCTCTCATAAAAACCTCCCGTTCAGCTTTTATTCAGTCTCAAAATCCAATTTGATTCTTATGTACATAACGCCTCTCTATTATCTTTGATCACAGATTATAGATTGACATTTCTGGGTTATTTCACCAGCTGTTATCGTACCTATGATCGTTCCCGTATTACCAAACGGTTGCAGCATTAAATGCCAGCTGTGCAGATTGTGGTGGATATATGAGAATGCCATTTGCCCAGCATTACGTACACTATATCTTTAGTGTGGGCTTGATAGAAAGAAACTGGGGTGTGAAGTTTTACCTTCACTATACCAGGAAAAAGCTCTCTGTTTGCTATCTCTCTATTTGTAGCAGCTAAAAAGATTGCAAGCCTAATTCCTTGAGTTGCTAAAGTTCATTTTACTATGGGAATTAAGTTCTCCAACAGCCAACTCTAGTCTAGTCAGAGTGGCATCAACCTTGCACAAATTTACGTTTTCTGCAAACTTACCAACTTCTAGATGTGTGGATCTCCCTTTCTCTCTCTCCCTTTCTCGCTCTCCCTTTTCTCTCTCTCCCTTTCTTTCTCCCCCTTTCTCTCTCTCTCTCTCTTTCTCTTTCTCTCTCTCTCCCTCCCTCTCTTTCTCTCTCTGTCTCTCTCTTTGTATTCCCCCTCCCTCCCTCTCTCTCCCTCCCTCTCTCCTTCCCCCTCTCTCCCTCCCTCCCTCCCTCTCTCTCTCTCTCTCCTTCCCTCTCTCCCTCTCCCTACTCCCTCTCTCCCTCTCCCTCTCTCTCTCTCTCTCTCTCCCCTTTGGGAACTATCAGATTGGCCAAATTACGCTAAAAAAATGGAGACTGTAGGTAGAATTCTGATGGGGAGAACAGCACAAATGTCCCATATAGCAGCTGCTAGGTTTCCAAAGAGGAGTGAAATGGAAAACCAGACAGGAAAAGGAATAAATCTGAATATCTTAGAATACAGTTAGTCCTTGACTTACGACCATAATTGCGCCCAAAATTTCCATTGCTAAGCAAGACAGTTGTTAAGTGAGTTTTGCCCCATTTTACGACCTTTCTTGCCACAGCGGTTAAGCGAATCACTGCAGCTGTTAAGTTAGTAAGGTTGTTAAGTGAATCTGGCTTCTCTATTGACTTTGCTTGTCAGAAGGTCGCAAAAGGGGATCACGTGACCCTGGGACGCTGCAACTGTCATAAATACGAGTCAGTTGCCGAGCGTCCAGATTTTGATCACGTGACTCTGGGGATGCTGCAACGGTCGTAAGTGTGAAAAATGGTCATAAATGACTTTTTTCAGCACCATTGTAACTTTGAACGGTCACCAAAAGAACTGTTGTAAGTCGAGGAGTACCTGTGCTCAGGGCAGGAGGCTGGGCTCTGGATAAGAATAGTTTTATCTAGCAACCTTTAGTTACAAATCTCAAACTTTAGTTGCAAGTTCTGAAAATATTTTGCTTTTCCTTTTTTTTGCATGGCATACCCTGAAAACTGGCAGAAGGCGGTGGGCTGGGGTGGAGAGTAGGAATGGCATTCCCTCCTCAGGATTATTACGAAGTAGATGAAGCAATGTAATGGGAGATGCTGAAAAGGGCTGGTTCCTTCTTCCCTGCTGTGTCTTTAATAGGTGCATGTTTGGCCGGATCTGTTGGACTTCTCATTATAATGAAGGTAAAATCAGCGCTGACACTGGTTGAACTCCTGCTCTGATGTCCAGTTTTTAGAAAAGTAATAGCTTTCAGTGTTTGCTTACAGACCAAGTGGGGTTCTGACTGGTGTTGAATGAATAGGAAAACACAGAGACTCATTTATCACACTGAACAAGTGGCCTTCCTTCCTTCCTTCCTTCCTTCCTTCCTTCCTTCCTTCCTTCCTTCCTTCCTTCCTTCCTTCCT
>QLTV01003970.1:329145-342227 GCA_003457575.1 Thermophis baileyi
AATATATGGTGAGATTCCGCCTCCCCACCTTCCCTCCTTCCTTCCCTCCTCCCCTCCCCTCCCCTCCCCTCCCCTCCCTCCTTCCTTCCACACTTCCTCTCTCCTTCCCTTCCTTCCTTCCTCCCTCCCTCCCTCACTATCCTTCCTTCCTTCCTTCCTTCCTTCCTTCCTTCCTTCCTTCCTTCCTTCCTTCCTTCCTTCCTTCCTTCCATCCCTCCCCCCCCCCCCCTCCCCCCCCTCCCCCTCCCCTCTTTCTTTCCTTTTTTCTTTCCTTTTTTTTTTTTTTCTTTTTTTTTTTTAAAAAATATTTTTTTGCACTGCGCATGTGCGCGAGCGTGCCCACGCAGCGTGCCCACGCCCCCTCCCCCTCCCTTCCCTTCCCTTCCCTTCCCTCCCTCCTTCCTTCCACACTTCCTCTCTCCTCCCCTCCCTCCCTTCCTCCCTCCCTCCCTCACTTTCCTTCCTTCCTTCCTTCCTTCCTTCCTTCCAGCACTTAGCCTTATATCCCACTTTACAGTGCTTTACAGCCCTCTTTCCTTCCTTCCGTATTGCGCTAGGTTTTAAAAAGTGGTGATTGTGAAACTATCAAATGGCAGAACATCATTGATGGAAAGAGTGAATTCTCTTGGCTGATGATGATGTCACAATACTAACCTGTAGATTCTTTTGCCTCCAATGGATCTTGAACAGACGTTTGGTGGACTCTAGTTGGTAGGATGGTGTCCTTTTCCAATCCCTGTTCTACTAGATTACCATACATAGTTTAGATTAGACTACAGTAGGTTATTCAACACACACTGTAGCAATATCTAAAACAGAAGAACAGCCAAGAAATCCAAGCTGCTAGATAACCAGAGTTGGCCACCTCCAGCATCTGCTACCGGAGACCATTGTCTTACTTTATCTAATGAAAGGACCGGCAGTATGAATAACATCAACAACCAGTTAGCATAATTTCTTGGAAAGAAATCACGAAATCAAGTGTCACAGAGTCAATGTCCATGATAGGGGCTTTTATCTCTATCCACTGAGATGTGCAGACTTAGCGTTAAAAGAGGCTTACTTGGTACAAATTTCCTGCCTCAGAAGGGGAATAAACCTGGTTCTCAACCATGGAAGCAACATATCAGGTTAGTTTTCTCAACATAGGATATAATGGGAGAAGAGGCTTTATAACAGGGGTCTCCAAACTTGACAACTTCAAGATTTGTGGACTTCAACGCTCAGAATTCTGGCTGAGGAATTCTGAGAGTTGAAGTCCACAAGTCTTAAAGTTGCCAAATTTGGAGGCCCCTGCTTTATTTAGAAAGAGCAAAGATATATCAGGGCCAAAGTTCTCTGGATCAAGTAACCAGATATCTCAGGAAAAACCACAAGTAAGACTTGGAGGTAACAACCCCATCCTTGTGCTTCCTCTCCGGCAATAAACTTAGTGCCATTTCGCAAAGCTAATAGGCAGCGACATAACTTTCCTTCTCCATGGCTGTCTTAATCCTCTGTTAAAGTCCGTGGTTGTGAACCCCATCGCACAACCACAGATTCCTGAAAACAGAAGGTGTCCTAGGAAGATAGCAGGCACTGCTTTCTAGAACAGAATGTGCCCATCTAGTCCTGGTATGTAGAAGGGGCCTATTGAGGTGTTCCCCTTCTTTACAAGAGCCATGGGGTACAAACCAGACAACGAGCCTTCCAATGCTGGCCCCCATGCTTGGGGTACTCTCCTGCCAAAGCTTGGATGGTCCCAATCCCTGCTTGCATTTCACAAACAACTGAGAATTATTTGGTTTGAACATCTTTTGATTTTGGTGACTTCTGAGGCCACTGGATGTTAACTTTATTTATTGAAGTTTTGTATTATTTTCTTGCATTGTTAATCTGCCCACCATGGAGGAGGTATTTAGATATTGAAAAAATGTATAGAAAAAATAGCAAATTCTTGAAAATGTTAAGGAGTCTGCAAAAATCTAGATAATTACTGAATGGCAAGTTCTAGTGGTCATCCATATTTCTGCAGTTCCAATGTTTAGCTTGCAAAGTATACACTCATTTCTGTTTTTCTTTTTCCTATTCATCCATCCATGCATTCATTGCCCAAATGTTTTGAAACGTTTAATCTTTCAAGTATCTGTTGTGACCCGGTCAGCAAAAGGTTTGGATTTAGGCAAGGGTCTCTAATGGGGATAAGAGAACGAGGTCTCCTTTGTTCCAAGCAGGAATATACTGTGTAGCCTAGATCTCCCAGGGATTTTTTTTTCAGCTGCTTTGCTGAATTACAGTTTTCATTACAAGAAAACCAAGGTTAAACCATTTTATTTCTCGGAGGAGTTTTAGAAAAAAAATATATATGCAGGCAATAGTCTCCCCATTTTTTTCTTTTAATATAGCTACCCATCTCACACCAGTGACTCTTACAAAGATTAAAGCACTGAGAACTCACAAGCAGTAGTTTCGGAAGTTTCAGAGTTATGGGGTGTTAGAATAATTTGACATCTATGAGGCATTCATTTTCAGATTTTATACGGTTTGAATTCTGCAGTGTCATATTACAATGTAGAAATGAGCGAAGCTGATAATTTAAAGTTTTTATTTCATTTCTTTCGTTTTAAATCCATCAGTGTTGGTTTCTCTCCAATTCTCAGTTTTTCATTGGTTGGTTTGGTGCAAGTCATGTTACGCAGATTTGGCACATAATAGAGCCCTGGGGGAGCAGTGGATAGAGTTCGATCCTAACCAGCTCCAGATTGACTCAGCCTTCCATCCTTCCAAGGTTGGTAAAATGAGGACCCAGATTGTTGGGGGCCATAGGCTGACTCTGTAAACCGCTTAGAGCAGGGGTTTCCGGCCCACAGGGTGCTTAGATCTGGCCCACGGGGCCGCTCTAGAAACAGCGAAGGTCCAGCCCACGGTGCCTCTGCTAGTGAAAATGGAGCTTGGGGGGACTGCACACAGCCCTCCTGAGCTCCGTTTTTGCTGACAGAGGGTTCCAGGAGGCTGTCGCAGCTGAAAACGGAGCTCGGGAGCCTGTTTTTGCTGGCAGAACACTCGGGCCACAGGCACCCCCCGACACGAGTGATGTCAAGCTGGCCACGCCCACCCTGGCCACGCCCCCACGCCTCCCCCCAAGGTCAAACACAACCCTGATGCGGCCCTCAATGAAATCGAGTTTGACACCCCTGGCTTAGAGAGAGCTGTAAAGCACGATGAAGCAGTATATAAGTCTAAGTGCTATTGCTATTGGCATTGATTTCTGGCCCCACTACCTTCTGTGTACCTTTGTCAAAACTCACCTGCATTTTCCTTTCCATTTTTTTTTTGTTCCTTCCTTTTTCTCACAGAAGTAAGAATGTCTAAGCCCTTGGAACTGGAGAAGGTGCGCCTGGAGCTGCAAGAAGACCACACAGGTAAGTTGGTTTGATGGGAAGAATAAGAATGTGCTCATTCATTAACAGAAAGGCTCTTGAGGAGGCTGGTTGAAATGAGAACGCACCTTTCCCTGCAGTCTCTGCAGCGGTGGCCTCTTTGAAGCTAATTCATTTTCTTTCTCCTTTTAAATTTAAGAAGGTATTAAAAATACAGAATGCAAGTGAATGAATAAATAAAGGAGATCCCTGCAGGCTCAGACTCCAGTTTTTCGTTGGAGAGCCTTAATAGAAAAGTGAGGAACCCAGAAATTGGCTTTTTTATACATAATTTTTTTCCCAGTCATCTTCAAGATATAAAGGAGCCATTAGGCCTAATAAATAGTATTAATATGCTCCTGAGACAACTCGATGCTACTGTATTGCATTAGCCAGTTTTGGACATGAATCAGAACTAGTATCCGAAGTAGTGGACGAAGGGGAACGAGAGAAAATGATGAAGACTGGGAGGAGGGCTTCTTGGTGCACTGAGAAACAAAGCATTGGAAAAAAAAACTTTAAAAAGTTACTGTTCTGGGAAAGATAAGAATCTAAGCAAAGGAGAATGGACCAAGTAGAAGAATCAGGCAATGTTATTGTTATTCAGGAAGGGCAAGCAAAGAACACGCTGGCTTGATAACACCAAATCTGATACAAAGTTGAACATCCAACAATTGAAAGAAGCTGTGCTTGACAGGGTAGCATGGGGAGCACTTGCCTATAAAGTCACCAAGAGTCGGATATGACTAAATGGTTAGAAACAAGCCAAATGACAAATGGTTATTCATTGGTTTGGGTACCACTTCAGCCATTGAAGCATGAACGAAAAATCTCCCTCTGGGACACCATTACCAAATAAATAAAATAAAAAAATATTAAAATGAGAGGCTGCCACAAAGAAGAGGGATCATGCCTTGGTAAGGCCACACCTGGAATACTGCATCCAGATTTGGTCGCCACGATGTAAAAAAGAGGTTGAGACTCTGGAAAGAGTGCAGAGAAGAGCAACAAAGATGATTAGGGGACTGGAGACTAAAACATACGAAGAACGGTTGCAGGAACTGGGCATGGCTAGTCTAGTGAAGAGAAGGACCAGGGGAGACATGATAGCAGTCTTCCGATATTTGAGGGGCTGCCACAGAGAGGAGGGGGTCAACCTATTTTCCAAAGCATCTGAGGGCAGGACAAGAAGCAATGGGTGGAAACTAATCAAGGAGAGAAGCAGTCTGGAACTAAGGAGACATTTCCTGACAGTTAGAACAATTAATCAGCAGAACAACTTGCTTCTAGAAGTTGTAAATGCTCCAACACTGGAAATTTTTAAGAAGAGATTAGATAACCATTTCTCTGAAGTAGTGTAGGGTTTCCTGCCTAAGCAGGGGGTTGGACTAGAAGACCTCTAAGGTCCCTTCCAACTCTGTTATTCTGTTCTATTCTCCAAAGTACCAGAGGGCAGGACAAGAAGCAACGGATGGAAACTAACTAAGGAGAGAAGCAAACTGGAATTAAGGAGGAACTTTTTTTTTTAAATAAACACAAAAAACATTACAGAACATACAAACATACAATGATAGGAATCCTGGATCCTATTTTGATTATAGCTCAAGATCAGTTTACAAAGTTTTTATATACTTATAATATAAATCTTTTCGAATATATTTATAATTTATATTTTATACCTATTTCTACTATGTATATCTACTTTCTGATCTATTTTTTGTACATGTCATATATCTCTTTTATTTTAACCTTAGAATCCCTATTAATTAGAATAAGAGAGAACCCAGACATTAAAGGCTTAAAAATCAAAGAAGAAGAATATAAATTACAAGCATTTGCCGATGATCTGGTGTTCATCTTAGAAGAACCAATAGAATTTGGATCAAATTTAATTAAAACAATAGAAGAATTCGGTAAGGTAGCAGGATTGAAAATAAACAAAACCAAAACCAAAACAATCACTAAAAATATGACTAGAAAACAAGCATTAGAATTAGAACAAATAATAAATATGCAAATTGTTAAAAAGATAAAATATTTAGGGATATGGCTGACAACAAAAGGAGAAACTTTCTAACAGTAAGGACAATTAACCAGTGGAACAGCTTGCCTCCAGAAGTCGTGGGTGCTCCATCACTGGAGGTTTTTAAGAAGAGACTGCATAGCCGCCTGTCTGAAATGGTATAGGGTCTCCTGCTTGAGCAGGGGGCTGGACTAGAAGACCTCCAAGGTCCCTTTCAACTCTATTCTGATGGAAGAAACTAAGTCAATTCTTCTCCATTGGGCAGTCCCATTCTCTTGTGCAAAGCGAAGCTGGGAGCAAGTGCTTTATGACTCTTGGATTGCCAAGAATGGGATTATCCCAATTCTGGATGGCACGAGAATCATCTCTGGCTGGGAAGGTGGGACAGATAGAGATTGCTCCAAAAGAACAAGAGGATGAGTTAGGGGACAATGAGGAATGTTCAGAGAGCCACTTGTTCCTTCAGCCGGAAAATATTCCCCACTCTATTTTAGAGAAAAGAAGAATAACAGAGTAGTAGAGTTGGAAGGGACCTTGGAAGTCTTCCAGTCCAACCCACAGCTCAGGCAGGAAATCTTATACCATTTTAGTCAAGTGGCTGTCCACTCTCTTCTTAAAAGCCTCCAGTGTTGGAGCACCCACAGCTTCTGGAGGCAAGTCATTCCACTGATTAATCGTTCTCACTGTCAGGAAATCTCTCCTCAGTTCCAGGTTGGTTCTCTCCTTGATTGGTTTCCATCCGTTGCTTCTGTGCTGCCTTCAGTTTTCTTTGGAGAATAGGTTGACTCCTTCTTCTTTCTGGCAACCCCTCAGATATTGGACCACTGCTATCACTGCTGTCACAGAAGCACCACATTTCAGAATGATTCTTAAACTAATCAGAACATTAACAAGACCACACCAATAACTTGTGAATGATGAACCGTGATGCATGATCACATAAATCAGTTATTTAATACTTTCACAGATCAGCCTTGAAGGATCATCTATCTATATCTAAATACAAATAATGTAAATAAATTGAGAACGGTTGGAGGTGACAAAAATAATGATTGCTTCTGTTTCTTTATCAGCACTATCAAAACTATCAGGGCCATAACAAGGCTTGTAACCAGAGGTGGGATTCACATAATTTACCTACCGGTTCGCCCAGCACCGACAATGTGAGCGCTCGTGCGCTCGCTTCGGTTGCGTGCACGTCTCCCGTGCATGCGCACGGCCTATGCGCTTTGCTCACGTGCGCAGCTTGCACGCATGCACGTGGCTTGAAAACGTGGCTAAATAGGACAGCATAGCGCCAGGGCGGGTGGGCAGGCCCACCCGCAGGTCACTACTACCGGTTCACCCAAACCAGTCCGAACCGGCTGAATACCACCTCTGGCTTGTACACTGATCTTGTTTTTGGAGAACGAAGAGTGTGAACTCAAAATACACTAGGCAATACATTATATTCTAGGCATATTTCCTCATCTTTTATGCCTTTTTGATGTGTCGCTCTGGAGTCTTTTATCTATCCCAATGTATGGGGGGTTATCCATGGCTCAGAGCCAGTGATTCAGATATTGATGTAACACTGCAGAATTGTAGAAACATCTTCACCAGAAATGGAATTCTTCCAGTCACTATAAGCAGCAGAGGTAGGCGCAGGATCTATAAAGGAATATGAGAAAGAAACAAATGGATCAGCCTCTGAGGATCTATTATGGAGATTGGGAGATGGATGGATTGTTCAGATCAAGTTGGGGGTTCTTGAGATTCTTTTAGTATGGACCCTATGTGGTGAATTTAACTTTTTTGCTTCTAGATACAGAAAGAAATGGACCTGACACAAACCATCAGGTGAGAACATTTGGCCAGGAGCAGTGGGAGTAAGGAAATAGTTATATCTTGAGGTGGGCCACAGTCTTAAGATTGCCAGTGCTGAAGTTGCTTCATGTTCTCCCTTCCAGACTCAGCAGAGCAAACCTTCCCCGTTCTCCCCATCCCCAACCATCACGGGCACCAAGGTAAGTACCACCTTTTCCTTGCCTACCTACAGATCCACGAGGTGATGTCATTTCTTCTCAGAATTGCCAATGTTTCTCAACCTTTGACTACTTTCAGATGGGTGGACTCCAACTCCCAGAATTCCTCACCAGCATTTCTGGCTGGGCAGTGGTGAAATCCTTTTTTTTTTTACTACCGGTTCTGTGGGCGTGGCTTGGTGGGTGTGGTATGGCTTGGTGGGCGTGGCTTGGTGGCAAAATCTCCATTCCCTCCCCACTCTGGGGTCAGCCAGAGGTGGTATTTGCTGGTTCTCCAAACTACTCAAAATTTCCGCTACCGGTTCTCCAAACTACTCAAAATTTCCGCTACTGGTTCTCCAGAACCTGTCAGAACCTGCTGGATTTCACCCCTGTGGCTGGGGGATTCTGGGAGTTGCAGTCCATATCACTTAAAGTTGCCAAGGTTGAGAAACATTGCTCTAAAGACATCTGGCATTCAGATTGGCTTGGACTGACTTGGGGTCAAAAGCTGTGTTCTGAGGTGAGCTTTAACTTCAGTCCAGGACAGAGGAAAATGGTGGATTCTTGGGGATGAGACAATAGGAGTGGTCACCTTTTGTTCTAGGGAATTCTGGGAGTTGAAGGCCACCCATCTTCAAGTTGCCACGGTTGAGAAACACTGGTCTAGGCTAATGCTTTAAAACTGTAACTGTGTACTACAGAGGTCTTCAAACTTGGCAACTTTAAGACTTGTGGACTTCAACTCCCAGAATTCTCCAGCCAGCATAGCTGGCTGGAGAATTCTGGGAGTTGAAGTCCACAAGTCTTAAAGTTGCCAAGTTTGGGGACTCCTGGTGTACTAAGTCTTTATGACCAGCTCAACAAACATCTTATTTGTCAATGATTATATACATAATCTTTTTAAATCTTGGAGGTATGATGGAAGGAGAGGTTATAGCCCATAATTCAGCACCCCAGTTTTTAAATTGCCTCTCTATCCTTGTCTGTTTAGGGTCTGTTAAGCTTTGAAATGAGACCAAAAAACCCTTGACGCTGGCTTGAATGATGCTATGAGAAGTCTGTAAACTCTCTCTGTGCGTGTCTGTTTAGCTGGATTAATCACTTGCATTTTGATTAACTGATTGCACAGAAAAAATTTGCATATTGCCCAAACCACAATCTGTTCCCTTTTTTTTCCTCTCTCTCTCTCTCTCTCTCTCTTTTTTTTTGAGACATAGAATTAGATAACTTCAACAGCTCAGCTCTTAACATAATTTTAAAAGTTGCACTTTCTGCAATATTGCAAACGATTCTGGGTGGCCCTTCAGGCTGCTCCCCCCCCCCTGGAAATCCTGAAACGCCCCCTCCCAACAAAGGCCAGAGCCGGGCATCGCAGGTCAAAATCATGCTGACAAAGAAAGACCCCCCAATGGGAAGTGCCCTGCGCTTTTGTTATCAACCTGATAGGAACTTGTGAATCAAGGTTGGTTTAAGGGGGGAATTCCCTGCGCCCCAACCCTGGCAGCAAAACAGGAAGCCAAGTAACGATAAATTATCTTGCACTGGTCAGTGGGCGGGATGTGAATGTATTGTACTCGATTATTTCTCATCCCTACAAAGAACTCCTTACTAAATATCTGCAGTGTAGCAGAGATGCAAGTTTGCAGGATTTGGATCCCCTTGCTTGGAATTCCTCAAGTCGAAGTGCACAGGATCTTGGCTGCAGTTGAGGGTCTCCACTGAATCACCCCCTTCGTCTCTCCGCTGGGACAGAGGGCTCAATCTCTCCAGCACAGGATCCTTCCGACAGCTGCCCCGTTTCCTTTCTTGACCCTTGGTCCTAGTGGGAGACATAACTATTCGGTTCAGACAAGGGAGCTTCAGGGTTTTTTAAAAAAATACAAGAAAGGAGCCATCTGTCCTTGTAATAATGGAGTTTGGGCACAGGAAGAAAACAGTAGGGTCAGAAAGAAGGAGTTGGAAAGCAAACGTCCTTTATAGGTAGTCCTTGGCTTACAACCCCCATTGAACCCCAGGTCTCTGTTGCTAAGCGAAACATTTGTTAAGCAATTTTGCCCCATTTTATGACCTTTCTTGCCATCCTTGTTAAGTGAATCACTGCAGTTGTTAAGTTAGTAACACGGTGGTTCAGTGAATCTGGCTTCCCCATTGACTTTGCTTGTCACAAGGTCCCAAAAGGGGATGACGTGACCCCGGGACACTGCGACCGTCATAAATAAGAGTCAGTTGCCAAGCATCTGGATTTTGATCACATGACCATGAAGCTGCTGCAACGGTTGTAAGTGTGAAAATGGTCCCAAGTCACTGTTTTCAGTGCCATTGTAACTTTGAACGGTCATTAAACGAACTGTTGTAAGTCGAGGACCATCTGTATTATGGTTGATCACACACTCAGCCAGATGTTCAGACTGGATTTGACATTTTTATCTGCCTATCTATCGGGTCCTTCCCAAGCATGTGGGATAGGCAAATGTGGATGTTTGATGGTTTTAAAGGTATCGTCGCAGGATGTAAGCTGTTCCGAGTAAAGCTGCCTTTTGCAATTGACTGATGGGGATTTTGTCAATGCGGATGGTGTTCAAGCGGTGCCCCAGATGCTTTAGGATTGCAGCCAAGGCTCCTATTATAATCGGTACTATCTTTGCTTTCTTTTGCCACAGTCATTTTACTGTTTGTATTTTATGAGTTTCTCCAGTTCTTTCTCTTCTATTCCTCTAAAAAAAAATTTTTTTATTGCTAAATGACAAATGCTGGTACCTCAGCATCAGTTGCGACGGGAGTCCCATGTAAGCCAAGTGAAGTAAAGAAATAAATTTGAAAGGAGCATGAATTGGAACACAGCTCCCCATCTTGGGGGATGGGTAGGGAACCCAGAATTAAAACTATTAAATGCCTGGAACAGTTTAAAGGCTTCATCTGCATAAGGCTGTACGGCAGCCATGAATTAATTTCTGAGGAAAAAAGCTGCTTGTGTCTATGAATCCCACCTTCACAAAGTCTCTGGTGACCTCAGAGACTCTTCACAGTCTCTGGGCCGCAATTTAATTGTTGGTTTTTCTTTTAATAATAACAACAACAATTTCCCAAAGTCTGAGCTGATGATTAATTGGCGGTATTTATTGGGATAAAAATCTTTTATTCCCGATGTATTCCAATTAGAGCAAAGTCTGTTAACTGCACGCTTCTGCCAAGGAGTTGATTGCTAATCAAAAGTTCAGATGTGGATGTTTGATGGTGTTACAGATATTGTCGCAGAATGTAAGCTGTTCCGAGTAAAGCTGCCTTTTGCAATTGACTGATGGGGATTTTGTCAGTGCCGATGAAGTTCAAGTGTTGCTCCAGATGTTTTATAATTGCACGCAAGGTGCTTATTACTATTACTCTGTATGGGTAATCTGCAGTTAGATTCACAGTCTAAGGCTGGTGGAGAGCTCAACAATTCAATAAATAATAATTAATAATTAGTTGATAATTCAACTCAAGATTATTATTATTCCCTTCCAGATCAAAGCTGAAGACTCTACAGAAATGCCTCCAGCTCCAGCCCCAGCTCCAGCCCCAGCCCCAGCCCCTCAAGTTCAGCAGCCGCACCTACCCCAGGCTCAGCTCATGTTAGCGGGCAGCCAACTTGCTGGGGTAAGTGCAACAGGCAGTTTCTGCAATTCACCTTTGGCTGAAGCGAGGTGAGGTGGAACAGAACGGGATTGAAACCTCTTGAATTATTTCTACCCCAAGTATTGCCATCAAAGGTTGAGGAAAGCGGAGGAGGGAGGTTGCAATCCACGCTGGCAAAATTCAACCATTCGCTGTAGGATTAGCATTAGCAATAGCACTTAGACTTATATATCGCTTCACACTGCTTTACAGCCTTCTCTAAGCGGTTTACAATGCCCGCCTATTGCCCCCAACAATCTGGGTCCTCATTTTACCGACCTCGGAAGGATGGAAGGCTGAGTCAACCTTGAGCCACTGAGAATCGAACTGCCAAACTGCTGGCAGTTGGCAGTCAGCAGAATTAGCCTGCAGTACTGCACTCTAACCACTGCGCCACCGCGGCTCATACAATACGTGCAACCGGCCCTTTCTTCTAAAAGGAAAGTGTCTATGCTGAGCATACTTAAATAGTTTATTGTTATCTAGACGTTACTTACATAGACGTTCATATAAGTACAGGTAGTCCTCGACTTACGGCCACAATTGAGCCCACAGTTTCTGTCGTTAAGTGAGACATTTGTTAAGTGACTTTTGCCCCATTTTACGACTTTTCTTGCCACAGTTGTTAAGTGAATCGCTGCAGTTGGTAAGTTAGAGTTGTCAAAGTCTGGAATGCCCTACCTGATTCAGTTGTCTCAGCTACAAATTTTCACAGTTTCAGTCCCAAATTGACTTCCGTGGACCTTACTCCATACTTAAGTGGTCAGCAGAGGGGGGCGTGCATAAGAGCACTAACGTGCCTATCGTCCCTGTCATTGTATTTTTATTCTCTTCTTCTTGTTCTCGTTTTTGTTTGACAAATTCCAATAAATAAATAAAATAAATAGTAACACGGTCGCTAAGTGAACCTGGCTTCCCCATTGACTTTGCTTGTCAGAAGGTCGCAAAAGGGGATCGCGTGACCCTCCAGACGCTGCGACCGTCATAAATAGGAGCCAGTGGCCAAGGGTCTGAATTTTGATCGTGAGGCTGTGGGGATGCCTGCAACGGTCCTAAGTGTGAACAACGGTCATCTAAGTCACTTTTTCCACTGCCGTTGTAACTTTGGTCCCTAAACAAACGGTCGTAAGTCGAGGACCACTTGTAATCCTCAAAACAACTGGTCTATATCACATTGGGAGGGGTTGTCTGACCCACCCAAGGAAGGGAAGGAAATGGATCGTTTTGGAGCCCCACATTCTCTTCAGTTGTGAATGTTAGTGCTCTCCTGGGATGGATGGAGGCCGGGGAAGCAGATGGAGAAGTCTCGTCCCCAAAGGTTGCTGGAGAAGGAGATGTCATTCCACCCTGCCCAGTAAAACTCGGCTGCTGCTTCCCTCTTAGCAGCAACCCTCCCTTAGCCCTCCTGGGCCTTTTCCAGTGGACAAGGAGGAATCCAACAGGTGCCCCTTTCCCTGAACCTCCACACCTGACACTGAGCAACACACCCGCTTCTCTCCCATGGCCAAGTTCCCCATGGGGTGTGTGAGTCCAGTCGCTGGCAAAAGAAGAACTGCATGGCTGTCCACCTGAGAACGTTTCTGGCTCTAGGCTGAGGGCAGGGAATGTAGTTGACTAACTTGCTCCTTCCTTCCTTCCTTCCTTCCTTCCTTCCTTCCTTCCTTCCTTCCTTCCTTCCTTCCTTCCTTCCTTCCTTCCTTCCTTCCTTCCTTCCTTCCTTCCCTCCCTCCCTCCCTCCCTCCCTACTTCTCTCTGATCCTTCTTCCTTCCCACTGATCCTCCCTTCCTTCCTTCTTTCTCTGATCCTTCCTTCCTTCTCTCTGATCCTTCCTTCCTTCCTTCCTTCCTTCCTTCTTTCCTTCCTTCCTTCCTTCCTTCCTTCCTTCCTTCCTTCCTTCCTTCCTTCCCTCCTTCCCTCCCTCCCTCCCTCCCCCCCCGTGGTTTGAATGCAGTATTGCAGGCTAACTCTGCTCACAGCCCGGAGTTTGATCCTGACCCGCC
>QLTV01003970.1:344399-366787 GCA_003457575.1 Thermophis baileyi
GGCCCACAGCCACCCGGCCAGCTTTCATGACTTAGGCAGGACTAGAACTCACCGTCTCCTGGTGATTGGCCCAAAGTCACCCGGCCAACTTTTATGCCTAAGGCAGGACTAGAACTCACCGTCTCCTGGTGATTGGCCCAAAGTCACCCGGCCAACTTTCATGACTAAGGCAGGACTAGAACTCACCGTCTCCTGGTGATTGGCCCAAAGCCACCCAGCCAACTTTCATGTCTAAGGACTAGAACTCACCGTCTCCTGGTGATTGGCCCAAAGTCACCCGGCCAACTTTCATGCCTAAGGTGGGACTAAACTTTTAAGCTGTTGCTGCTTATGGCTTAACTAGGCTGTAACTTGGCACACAAAGGACAAAAATACGTTGGGTCTCTTCAGAGATAAACTGAGTCTTTTCCTCCCTCACTTCCCCGCAGGGCTGCTTCCGACACCAAATTTATTTCAGCTACCTCAGCAGAATCCAGGGAGCCTCCTGCCGAACCAGCCTCGTGCAGGACTCCCAGCACAGGTGAGCAAGGAAGGAAGGAAAGAAAGAAGGGTCGTGTAAAAAAAGAAAGAACGTGTAAAACGTTCATTGAGGTAAAAGAAGGAAATAAATACCATGCAAATATTTTGGTTTGCCCTCTTTTTTTTCTTTTTTTTAAAGATGATTATACTGCTTCGTTTTCTCCAGTATTAAATCAGTTGCAAGCATTTAAGCCCTGAATCTCAGGGAGCAAATACGTCCCTTCCTAACCCGCCAAACACTGAAAGAAGTAAATGGCGTTTGCAACTCATGAAAGGATGGGAGGCACTATGGCCCAGGCATAGCAATCACTATTAAATAAATTGATAAATTAGTGAGATTTATTTCTCCACTTGAGTTTGGTAATACAGTCTGCCTGGACTTGTGTGTGGCCCTTCTGGGTCTCTTGGATTCCCATTTCTTTGATTTCTTCCTCTTCTCCAGCAAGTGACTCGGCCCGGCCTCCCCGAGTCCCACCTCACTCACTCACAGCCGCCCAAATGCCTGGAGACGCCTTCTCACCCCGAGGAGCCCAGCGACCTGGAAGAGCTGGAACAGTTCGCCCGCACCTTCAAACAACGGCGCATCAAACTGGGCTTCACGCAGGTACACCTCAGAATGCTGGGCTCAGATGAGGAAGAGTAAGATGTAGCTCTCCCTAATGAAAGAAGAAGAAGTTACGTGCAGAGAATTGTGAAGTACACGCAGCCTTGGCATTCTCTCAGTCATCGCTTCTCTTCCTTTTCTTCCCTCCATCCTCCACAGGGTGATGTGGGGCTGGCTATGGGGAAGCTTTATGGGAATGACTTCAGCCAGACGACCATCTCGCGCTTTGAGGCACTGAACCTCAGCTTCAAGAACATGTGCAAACTCAAACCTCTTCTGGAGAAATGGCTGAACGACGCTGGTAAGGAAAGAGAGCGGAGTGTGATTCAAGCGGAGTCCTGCTCAGCATGACCCGCCTGGGAGTAGGATAATGTTAAGAATGTCAGAGAAGAAAAGAGAATTTGGTCAAGGAGATTATTGTGAAAGTTGCAGTGAAGGTAACAGGAAAGAGACAGCTGCATTCACACTATAAGCTATTGCTCCAGTTTGGGTCACAACAATATAAAAAAAGATGTTGAGATCAGGGGTGAAATCCACTTACCTTCCCTACCGGCTCGCAAATGTGCGTCCGCATATGCGCAAAGCCACCTGTGCATGCGCAGAACGTGAAAACCGTCTCAAAAAAGGGATGTCATGATGTCGGCGCGGGTGGGCGGGGCTTTGCGCAGTTGGCCCTACCGGCCCGTGCGAGCCGGTTAGAGCCGGGCTGCATTTCACCCCTGGTTGAGACTCTGGAAAGAGTGCAGAGAAGAGCAACAAAGATGAGAGAGATGGAGGCTAAAAGATATGAAGAACGGTTGCAGGAATTGGATATGTCTAATCTAGGGAAAAGAAGGACCAGGGGAGACATGATAGCAGTGTTCCAATATCTCAGGGGCTGCCACAAAGAAGAGGGAGTCAAGCTATTCTCCAAAGCACCTGAAGGCAAGACAAGAAGCAATGGTTGCAAACTAACTAAGGAAAGAAGCAACTGAGAACTAAGGAGAAATTTCCTGGCAGTGAGAACAATAAACCAGTGGAATGGCTTGCCTGCAGAAGTTGTGGGTGCTCCATCACTGGAGGATTTAAAAAAAGGATTGGACAGCCATTTGTCTGAAATGGTATAGGGCAGTGATGGCGAACCTATGGCACATGTGCCACAGGTGGCACGTGGAGCCATATCTGAGGGCATGCGAGGCGTTGCCCTATGTCAGCTCCAGTGCGCATGTGCGTGCTGGCTAGCTGATTTTCGGCCTTCTTTTTGGCCGTTTTCGCTCTCCCCAGGCTTCAGGAAAGCCTCCTGATCCCTGGGGAGGGCGAAAAACAGCCCAATGGGCCTACCGGAAGTCCGGAGGCTTCAGTGAGGCCTGTGCACATGAGCGGGGGGGGGGGCAGCGCGGGGGGGGGGTGTGGGGATGCGCGGGGGGGGGGCATTGCATTATGGGTGTGGGCACATGCACGCGCGCTATTGCGCGCGCGCGGGGGCAGTGCAGGGGTTGTATGCATGCGCGGGGGGGGGGGCAGCGCGGGGGTTGTGCGCATGCACGGGGGGAGGGCATTGCATTGTGTGTGGGGGCACATGCATGCACGCTATCGCGTACGCGCGCACCCTTTTGGCACCCGAGCCAAAAAAGGTTTGCCATCACTGGTATAGGGTTTCCTGCTTGAGCAGGGGGTTGGACTAGAAGACCTCCAAGGTGCCTTCCAACTCTGTTATTCTGTTATTCCATTTTTTTAAAAAAAATTGGGCTTTCCTGCCGTTGGTAGCCCAGGTAAACAAGCTTAGCATGCCGTGTGAAGCCAGCGAATTGTGGCTCAGTCAAAAACCATAGTTTAGCACGATGTAGGGGCCAAGCGACAGCCTTCATGGTCTGAGCCTGACAGAAGGAAGATGGGGTAGCACAACACAAGCAGGACTGAGTGGTGGGAATTACGGCACCATAAAGAGCATATTACGTTCCAGGGAGAAACTTCGTTCTTGTTTGCTCCATCAACATAGGATGCATTCATACATAGTTACGATTAAGTGGGAGAGAAAAGTGATGCCATTTCTGGAGAGGATGAAGGTTGAGGAAAGTAGGCATTTGAAAAGAGACAGATGGAAAGAGAAGGGGTCGAGTCGTATAGGGCAGGGGTCTCCAACCTTGGCAACTTTAAGACTTGTGGACTTCAACTCCCAGAGTTCCTCAGCCAGCAAAGCTTTAAGACTCAGCAAAGCTGGCTGAGGAACTCTGGGAGTTGGAGTCCACAAGTCTTAAAGTTGCCAAGGCTGCAGACCCCTGGTATAGGGCATGTGCCTTATGAGTGTTACTCAAGAGGCAAATAAATGTTCCTCCTCAACATGTTACAGAGACAATGTCCGTGGACTCCACGCTTCCCAGCCCCAACCAGCTGAACAGTCCCAACCTTGGTTTTGATGGGCTGCCGGGCCGACGTCGCAAGAAACGGACTAGCATTGAGACCAATGTCCGCTTTGCATTGGAAAAAAGCTTTCTAGCGGTAAGTAATCCCCTACCAAGCAACCCGCCTTCCCTCGTCCCTCGCCTCCCCAAATTATTATAAGTTATGCCGTGCAGTGGAGAAATAACTAAGGTAAAGTTTTCACCTGTGCTGCTGCTGCTTCCTTCGATGCTTCCAATTTGAAGTGTGCCATTTAGAACTGATTTCATATACTTATTTGAAATATTTATATAGTTGCCTATGTTATAGTCCTCGATTTACAACCATTCGTTCAGTGACTGTTCGAAGTTACAACCAGTAATGAAAAAAGTGACCTGCGACCATTTTTCACATTTATGACCGTTGCAACGTCCCCATGGTCACGTGATCAAAATTCAAACGCTTGGCAACTGGCTCATATTTATGACAGTTCTGTCTCCCAGGTCATGTGATCGCCTTTTGTGACTTCCTGACAAACAAAGTCAATGGGGGAAGTCAGACACCCCCCCCCCAATTCACTGAACAGCCGTGTTACTAGCTTAACAATGTTTACAATGTTGTTTTATTCCTATGCTCAATTTTTCAGCAAGTATTTTTTATTTTTATTTTATTTATTTTGTCAAGCATGTATATGATTACAGGTAAAGTATAAATATTAATATGAGTATATAATAAGTACAAACATAGTTTTGAGTACATATTTTTCGAGTACATATTTTTCGAATACATGGGGTCTTTAGGACAGGGACGGTAGGCATGCTGGTGCGCTTATGCACACCCCTTACAGACCTCTTAGGAATGGGGTGAGGTCGACGGTAGACAGTTTAAGGTTAAAGATTTGGGAGTTTGGGGAAGAAACTACAGAGTCGGGTAATGTATTCCAGGCATTGACCACTCTGTTGCTGAAGTCGTATTTTTTGCAATCAAGTTTGGAGCGGTTTATGTTAAGTTTGTATCTATTGTGAGCTCCTGTATTGTTTCGGTTGAAGCTGAAGTAGTCATTGTAGCATATAATTTTGTGTGCTACACTTAGGTCAGATCGAAGGCGGCGTAGTTCTACGTTTTCTAGTCCCAACATTTCAAGTCTGGTTGCATAAGGTATTCTGTTGCGAACGGAGGAGTGTAGTAACAACTCTGGCAGGAAAGGTCGTAAAGTGGGCCAGATCTTGCTTAACAACTGTCTTGCTTAGCAACAGACATTTTGGGCTCAATTGTGGTTGTAAGTCGAGGACTACCTGTAACCAACTACAAGCGGCTGTTTAGTCAGTTTTATCCGTTTTGTCAGACTGTAAAAGAATAGTTCCCTGTCCTGCTGCTGGCTGTTCTCGCTACGGTAGCACCGGATGTTGTTCTTACGCTTCTATCTCCCCCGGCAGAACCAGAAGCCTACCTCAGAGGAGATCTTACTTATTGCCGAACAGTTGAACATGGAGAAGGAGGTGATTCGTGTCTGGTTCTGCAACCGCCGCCAGAAGGAGAAACGGATCAACCCTTGCAGCTCTGCTCCCATTTTGCCTGCCCAGAGCAAGCCTGCTGGCTACAGCCCTCACATGGTAAACTCCCACTTTTCCCTCATACGTGACCGTCTGTCTCAGTTGACCTCTCTTGTGGCTTTCCCACGGGACGCTGACATTTGCAAAAGTCCCTTGAGGGACACGTCTTAACATTATTTTTGCCCACTCGGAAGGCTGAGAGTTCAATCCTAGGTAGCCTTAGATACTTCTAAGGCGCGAAGGAAAAATATCTGCTGTGAACTCTGTGTAGGTGTCAAGAAGGGCATCGGGCCAGTAAATGCTCAACTCCATTCAGTCGTCCCGATTCTACCCCAGTTAGGGACTACGGGGTCATAAAGCAGGACCTATCAGTGCAGGTTCTTTATTCGTGTCAGAAGCACCTTCAAATTATAGACATACAATGTTCAACACTGAGCAAGTAAACCGGTGCAGGTTTAAAAAAAAAAAAAAAAAAATTTGGGACAAGGCTTGGCAGCATCTCTTGGTCAGCCAGGGGTTCAGAGATACAGTTGGTTGTCCTCAACGTACTGTCCACCGTGGCCTCCTCCATTCAACAAGTCCCTAAATAGCCCTTTTGGAAAAAAAATCTTTCCTGCCCCCTGGTAGTGGAAGAGAGAAAGCTTGCTACCTGTGTCTACACCCATTATGTCGGTGACAGATTCTTGCCTCTCTATTTTTGTTCCTCAGGTGACCAGCCCAGGCACCGGCACAGGTTTGCCCCTCTCCCAGGCTTCCAGTAGTCTGAGCACAACAGGTACACCCTCCCCCTTTATTTTCCTTTCCTTTCTTTCCCTTTGGAATAGTTTCCTGGGGTGGAGTGATGAGAGCTTGTTGGGACTGTGCATTAAATTGACGTCATTAAGCACAGGACTATAAGATCTTTGACCCACAAAGTTGGTTGAGGGATTTTTTTATTTTATTTATTTATTTATTTGTTTGTTTGTCAAACATGTACAAGATAGCAGGTATAGGTATAAACATAAACATAATCAAAGTGAATACAGATAGATGAGGTTTGAGATTGTTGGGACGCTGGACCGTAAGAGAGCAAAATTAGGGATTGATCATACTGAATTCCTGAAACCGGGGAGGGGGGGGCACTTGGTTTCAGACTTTTGGGATCATGTGATCACCTTTTACAACCACCTCACAAGGTCAGTGGGGAAGCCAGATTCCTTTAACAACTGCGTCATTAGCAAAAACTTGCAAGGACGCCCTTAACATCCATGGCAAGAAAGGTCGTAAAGGGGACATGACTCACTTAACAACTGTCTTGCTTAGCAACGGAAATTTTGGGCTCCACTGTGGCCATAAGTGGAAGACTACCTGTGAAGACAGAATACCTAGCTTGGGCTTCTCTGCATGAAGCTCTCGTTTTAACTTCCTGTTCTTATTTTGGGACAGTTACTACCTTGTCCCCAGCGATCTGCTCCCTAACCCCCAGTCGGACAGCGGTTGGAGCAGGGGGCACCACCCTCAACTCGGTCACGCCACCCCCAAGCAACAGCACAAATCCCAGTCCTCAGAGCAGCAGCCATCCAGCTCTCAGCTTGCAAGGCCTGAATCCCAGTACGGGGTAAGTGGCAAGACTGGAAAAGCTTTTGGAGGGTTGAGTTCCTGCAGAGGTTGGACTGCGATCCTCGGTGGAGCTTCTTTAACGCCCCCTTAACAGAATAACAGAGTCTGAAGGGAACTTGGAGGTCTTCTAGTCCACCCCCCCCCCCCCCCGCTCAAGCAGGAGACCCTATACCATTTCAGACAAATCTCTTCTTAAAAACGTCCAGTGTTGGAGCACCCACAACTTCTTGAGACAAGCCGTTCCACTGATTAACTGTTCCAACTGTCAGGAAATTTCTCCTTAGTTCTAGGTTGCTTCTCTCCTTGATTAGTTTCCATCCGTTGCTTCTTGTCCTGCCCTCGGGTGCTTTGGAGAATAGGTTGTCCCCCTCTTCTTTGGGGCAGCCCCTCAAATACTGGAAGACTGCTATCATTTGAGTCATGGGGACTAACTTCTGGGTTTCTTTCTTTATTTAACACATTTATGTAGCCACCCAACTCATACAAAGATGATGCTGGGCAGCTTACAACGTTTAAAAATCCACCAAATAACCCCACCCCCACCCCCCATGACAGCAATAATACAATCAAATCAAGTTGATCGGCCCCGTTTCCATTGGGGATCCCCAGGCCCACTGACAGAACTACGTTTTTAAGGCCTTTCAGGGTATGGGACAAGCATACGTTGAAGGGAATGATATTCCATAGAGAAGGGGCCTCCACCAGGAAGGCCCTTTTTTGTGGTCCTACCAGATGTATATTCCTAATCAATGGGACCTGTAACATGCCCTGCCTTCCCATCCTTCATTTAAGGTCCCCAAACCATGTTTTAAAAAAGAGGTTTTGGATTCTTAACTGTTCTTCAGATCTCTCCTTTTACATTGGGGCTTGTTATATTTATGGGTTTATTTTTATTGTGAATCTTTATGCCACTTCAGTAACTGACAGGGTAATAAGTAGGTAAGTCAACCAATGTGAAGGGAGAGAGATTATTAAGTGTTAAATGTATTTGCCGCCTATCTTGCTATGAGGCTACTCTAGGTGCCTTGCAACAATAAAAATGAAAAAAAAAATGAAAAGAGTATAACGGAACAGTAGTAAGATAATAGAACAATAAAACAAACAATGAAAAAGAACACAGCAAGAATACATCAATATCATAACCTAAAAAGATGGACAGGTGGAGAACAGAAGGGGAGGGAGGTGGAATCTGCCATCAATCCAGCAGCCATCTCCAGAATGGAAGCCCGCCATTTGAACCCCAGGCCAACCGGCAGAGCCAGGTCTTTAGATAGAAGGGTAGACCTTACCGTAGAGCAGGGGTGGGGAACTATGGGCCTTTTATGACTTGTAGATTTCATTTCCCAGAATTCCTGAGCCAGCCATGCTCAGAATTCCTGCGCCAGCCATGCTGGCTCAGGAATTCTGGGAGTTGAAGTCCACAGGTTATAAAAGGGCCATAGTTCCCCATGCTGACTGAGGGATTCTGGGAGTTGAAGTCCACAAGTCATAAAGGGGCCATAGTTCCCCACCTCTGCCCTAGAGGATAAGATATAAAATCTACATTGACTCAGCTATTGTAAGTTGGATCCTACTGATACATTCCTGGACACACCGGAGAGGAAAAAATGGGTATGGGGGTGACAAGAGCACGATCATCTTTGCCACCCCAAAGCCCCCCCCCCTTTAACTCGCTGCCTTTGATTTGATTGCAGAAGCACAGTGCTAGGGGTGAATGCAGGGTTAAACCCAGCGCTAATGGCCACCAACCCACTGGCCACCATACAAGGTTTGTGAAAGAAAAGACAAAAAAAAAAAAAACCCACCCATGGTGTCGTGGCTGCCATCCACTCCACTGGCTTGCTGGCGTGAGAGAAAAAGTATGCGAAGGAACGGATGTGAGTTTGTAGAGGTTGCACGTTGGGCACACAGCATCTGCGGATTGCTGCATGTCTGGCGAAGCTTGGAAGACCCCTGCTTGTGTGTTGTGTGTGTGGAGGTGGTGGTGGTGGTAAAATAACTATGGATCCTCTTAACGACTGCAACAACTCATGGGTGTAATTCCGGGCTCATTTATGGTCGTAAGTTGAGGACCATCTGTAAGGACGAAGCCTTGTGAAAGGAGCCATAGACCTGACTGTTTATCCCCCACTAGCCTAGAAGAATAGAATAGACAGGGATGTCAGAAGCAGCTGAGACATCCAGGACAAAAGAAAATGCATGAATACTACCTATATTTAAGGTGTACCTCGTATAAGAAGCCAACGGAGAAGGTTACCTATCAGTTTGGGGTAAGGTATCCTCCACATGTGTGGTTTATCCAAACCCATCGGTTCTTTTTAATTTTTCTCTCTCTATTATAATTGTAAACCACCAGAGTCGTTTTGGAATCGGGTGGCCCTTAAATCAAATGAACAAATAACAGGGATGATCCCAGTTGTGGATCTCCACCTGGAATTAAACAGGAGAAGCTCTGGAGATCCTTATGTGATGGTTGGAGGTTGGGCTTGGCAAGACAGAGTGATGACGGTATCATTCACAAGAGCGGCCAATGCCATTTCTACCACCCTCACCCCTGGTGTGGGAAAGCTGATTATCTGGGTTCTTTTTCAGCTAGGACCTTGGTATGAATCCTGATTGAAAACAATCCAAATAAACTACTTCACTAAAGATCTTTTGCAGTTGTTTGTGACTGTGCAGATAGAAATTGTCTAATCTGGTGCGTTAAAGAGAGAGCACGCCATTTCCTCTTTCAAGGAGGCATTTACTGAATTACGCCTCTTCCCCACCTCTTGGTCTGATCTAAGAAGGCGAGATTGCTTGTGAGCTGGTGTGCAAGTGTAATGCAGGTGTGTGAGAGTGCAGCCAGTCGGTGGAGTCCCTCACAACCTCCTCTCATTCATCTTGAGGGCTTTCTCCATTCCATCTTGAATTTGCACATAGCAGAAGCCTTCACGCTCCATTACATGCATCCTTCACATCATATATGCTAACCATTGATTGTGCAACCTGTCTTCCCACACCGTGCGTCTTTTCCATGTGAATCATGTTGGGGGAGAGAAATGACAGAGCTGTCGGAGGACAAGGAACTGCCATTTCAATTATACTATACCTGTGTTTTTGACAGGAGAGAAGAGTCTCCAAAGAGGAAGCCTCTAAAATATTTTATTTTTTTTGCAAAGATAACAATGGTTTCGATCCTAGGGAGAGGCAGATATTTCTCTCTCTGGGCACAATGAGAATATATCTGCTGAACAAAGCTCCGCATTGGTGACAGGAAGGGCATCCGGCCAGTAAACACTCAGCTCCATTCAGTTGCCCAGACTCCACCCCGCAAGGGATTATGGGGTCGTTAAAAGAAGATGATAAGAATGGTTTCCTGCAAGATTATCCTTCAAGAGGGCAATCTTGGCACTGTCTCTCCTTTGGACCAATTCTATATTGATCCCAAGGCCAAGGACGGGAAGCCATTGCAGATGCGGTCTAACCAACTTTTTTTTCCCCTCTTCGTGTAGCCCTGGCCAGTGGTGGAAGCCTGCCAATTACCAGCCTTGATGCCAGTGGTAACTTAATCTTGGGTACCACTGCAGGCACAACTGGAAGCCAGAGCATCGTCACCTCGCCGCTCTTCCTCAACCACGCGGGCCTGCCTTTGCTGAGTGCTGCCCCCGGAGGCGTGGGGCTGGTGTCAGCAGCTGCTGCCGTGGCTGCTTCTATGCCTAGCAAGTCCCCTACCCTGACTTCCTCCTCCTCCTCCTCCTCTTCCTCCTCCTCTTGTTCCTCATGCAGCTCCTCCAGTGACATGGCGCAGACAATGGGGCAAGTTGGACCTGGATCCACCGAACCGGATGCCAAGACGGAGTGAGGACTCAGGCGCATCCACGCTGCCTTTTCTGACATGGCGGGGGTAGCCAGGAGTGGACGTACAAACCGACACATGAAACCAAAAAAAAAAAAACCCCCAAGCAAACCAAAACCACCAAAACCAAACATAGAAATGTCAGCAACAGCCAAACGAAAAAACAAAAAACAAAAAAACCAACAACCAAAAAATAAGCAAACAAACAAAGCAAAAAGGGGAAAAAAAGGAAGAAACCAAAAAACAAAAGTTCCCCAAACCTTTGGCATTCATTTGTTTTTCCCCTCTGCAAAAGGTGACAGTCGATGGTCTGTTTGATTTTTTTAATGATTTATCTTTTTTTTTTCATCTGCTCGTTTCCTGGACAGTATCAGAAAGGAAACCAATAAATGGGGATATTTTTTTTGTAAAAAAAAGAAAAAGAAAAAAATACTTTTAAAAGAACCTTTAAAAATCCTTAAGGGGAATACAGATCTCACACCAAAAATCACCAGTTCTAGCTTCACCCAAAGCTTTTTACAAACTTTTCTATCTTCAGTGTCTGGTCGAATGTCTTTCAAAATGCTTTTATTTATTCTTATTTATTCTTTCTCTTTTCCTTGGATCCGGAAAGGGTTGGTCAGGAAAAGAATGGATTGATTTAATTTCAGGATCTTCCTATAAATATTTTCTTTATTTTTTAAATGGTTAACAAATGTTTCTGCTTTTTTTGCTCTCTCTTTTTCTTAAACAAATAAGAAGCTTTATACAAATAGAGGGATTCTTATAAGAAATGAAGGCTAGGATTTTCAAAGGCAATAATGAAAATCAGACACCGGGTTCCCACTCTGGAAACTGGTTTCTTGATTGATGTCCTGCAATGAGTTATTTTTTAAATTATTTCTGCTGCTTCTTGTTTGCAAAGAGGTTATTTGATTAATCAGCCTGGGGATAGGCTCCACCAAAGGAGTTTATAATCAAAAAATTCAGATTACTTGCCAGCCAAAATCTATATTACCAGTAGTTCTCTGGGGCTTGAAGCAAGAAGGAGGTGGGGAACCATTTTACAAAATTTCTTTGTTGAAGACCCTCCTGAGATATGGATACATTGCAAGCATTTGGTGCATCAAAATCCAGATATTTGCAATGCCTGTTTCTGTCTCTCTCAAAAAACTCCCTCACTCCTACAATAAGGATAAAGGAGTTACGTCCAGTTGGAATTACTTTATTAGTTTTAGCAGGGCTACTCAGAGGGTATATAATGTAAGTACTTTTTGCAGGACAAGAGGCATTATTGAAAGTCACAGTCTTCAAATTTTTAAGGATGGGCAGCACTAAATCTATGCTTTTTTTCTATCGGCTTGAACCTTTTCTTTGCCAGCTTTAATTTTCTATTGAGCTTAGCAGAAAAAAATGTTTTTAATTGGTTTTGCCTGGGGTTAGTATCAGGGGTTATTTTTCTGAAAACGGGGGATGTGTGGTTTTTTATTTTTATTATTATTATTTTTATAGCTGTGTTCTGAAAAAAAAATACTCATATTCCAGTGCCTGACAAAAACCAAAACAAAAAAAATATATATGGGAATTTCAGCATTCTTTACATTTTTCAGAAAAAAAAAACCAAAAATTGATAGACATCACTACAGAAAACAACAAAATGAAGACCACTGGGGAATATAAATAAAAGCAAAGACAGAAGAGGGATAAAAAAAAATCTTCTCAGAAAGTGGGTATCACAGAGACTCGGACGCGAGAGAAACTTTTAACCAAAAAGAACCAACCAAGCGAACAAAAGAAGCTAAAAGAAATAACCACAAGAAACTTTTAAACGAAGAAGAAAGAATGGAAATGTGTGGGAATAAAGGGGACATCTTTACTTTCTCTGGTTAAGACAAAATGGCTCAACCGTCTTTCTCTGTCCTGAAAAAAAAAATACCTCATGGAAAGTTGTGTTGAGAAGCCAAGATTTTATAAATGGCAAAGAGACAAATAAAAAAGTAAACCAAATCAACTGAAGTGGGAGGGCAATATCAGAAGATCCTGTGACTTTCTCCCGGAAGTCTGGAAAGCTTTAAAAATGGCTTCTCAAAACACTTTTTTTAAAAATTTTTTTAAACTTTTTTTTGTACATTTCTTTTCTTGGTCTTTGGTTTCGTTTTAACTGGATAGTTTGGGATCTTTTTTTTTTAATATGTTGGGTGGGTTAATTGATGTTTTGGGGGCTCTTTGAATGTTTGTCTTTTATTTTCAACTCCTGCGAACCAAAGTTTTGCTGTTGCAGAGAAGGAAGTTAGCCATGGCATACTGCGATCTGGTAGAAAACAAAAACCAAACAAAAGGACAGAGTATAAAAAAAAAAAAGATAAACAAGCAAACAAAAAAAGTACTTTGAACCTTTCTTAAAGGACAGAAACAAAAACCCTCAACCTCATTTTATCTCCTGCTTTTGCTGTGCTCTAACGTTCAGGTGGGTTTGAGATAATAAAAGGAAAAAAAATACTGTGAAACTTTCCAAAACAGAAACAAATCAACAACAAAACAAAAAAAAAACAAAACCAGGAAACACCTAGTTTAAAAGACTGACTTGAAAAAAAGAAAAGTTTTCATCCCATTCTGTGCGTGAGTGAGAGAGAACCACCAAGTATTTATTCAGCCCTTTTAAGATTTCAGTTATGGTATAATGGTGGACATTGGGGGGGAAAAAACATTGGAGAGAAATATTTCTCTCTTTTTCTCTCTTTCTCTCTCTCATGTGCTACTGAACGTGTTTCTAGGTGGAATGTAACTGTTTTAGTGATCTTTGTTATTTTCCTTTCATTTTGACTTTTTTTGGGGGGGGATCTATTTTTTTTTAATAGAGAAAATTCTATGTTCCGCTTTATCGCTTCTTACTGTATTAAGAAAAAAGACAAAAAACAAACGCTAAAGGTTTGCAACAAAAAAAAGATAAAAAGGGAAAAAAATGAAAGAAAAAACAAACAAAAAAAATACCAAAAACCAAAATGTGTTTTTTGTTTTTTAAAAGAAGAATTGATTCTAGACCAAAAATGACCCTATCTCCATGCATGGAGCTGAGTGGTGGTTGAATGGCGTGGAGGGAAAACTCTCAAGATTTTATAGGGCAAGTAAGGATGTTGGGAAGTAGGTTAGATTGCTGTCAACCTGGAGACGAGGAGGAGCAGCAGCAGCTTTTTCAGAAAGATGAAAAAGGTTTGAAAAAGGGGGTGGCTGGTAATTGCTCCCTCTTTTGCCTTCAAAAACCAGCCAAATGTTTGACCGGAGTGAGACAGAAGAAAATATACACAAGCAGGTTGTAGATATGATGCCTCTTTTTAAGGTAGGCTTTAGCTTTAGGAAAGGAGATATGGGAGAGACATCTAAACCATGGGGACATCGCTATCTCCCCTTCCCTCCCAAATTGCTGATTATATAAGACGTGAAACATAAAACTAATTTTGCTATAAGGATGCTTGAGGTTGATGGATCCAGAGCAAGACGGCCTGATCTTTAGTTTTAAATTGGCCGATGATTTTATTGATAGGTCAAAGTCCATAACCAACTGTACCTCTCTAGTCCACATACTTCTTCAACTGGCTGGTTGTTGTTGTTTTTAAAGAAGATGCTTGAAAAATAGCTGCATCTCTTTGTTCTGCTGAGCTCCCCCACTCCTAGGAGTTTTAGAATGAGGAAGAAAATAAAGTAAAACCAAAGCTGTCAAACCAAATATTTGCTCACATGCCTCCGTGCCAGTGCCTGTCCCAGGGTTGGGGGGGCACGAGGGAGGGAGACAGGCTAACCACCCCCTCCCTCTCCTTACAGTGCCAAGACATCCACCACAAGGCTCTTTGGAGATAGCCCGCCATATACCTCATATACTTTAATGATAAACCAAATAGAAAAGCTTTATTAAGGGTGTGTGCCGTACAGGTCTGTTTGGGGCGGTGGGGGATGGAGCGCAGCATTCCTCTCACCCCCATGGAGGGAAATCAGTAGGACAGCCCAGGTCCAACGAAATCTGATCTATTAAGCTTCTAGGGTTCCGGGGATACGTTTTAATCTGGAAAAGGACAACGTGTTTAGGATGGAACCGTGACAAGGACTGAAGACTGCATCCACAAAGACGTGAGAGAGAAGGGGGGCGGGAAAGACACACTAGGGGCTGGACATTGCTCTGCGGGCCTCGCTTCCCCGATGTAACTGGCACTTTGTACATCAGGGTTAAATTGGAGGATAGCTGGAATTCAGCTGTGATGCAAGAGCATTTTTTGTATCGAAGAAAGTTGAAGCTGGGCTTTTCGTTTCTTGTTGGACACGACTCTCTCCCTTTAGAAACCTTGACTGGGACCATGTTCGGAAGGTCTAATTGGAAGGTCCTCTGCCTTCCATGAACTGGCTTCTCCAGGTTGCTCTCTATCAACTCTGACCGGTGTTGAGGTTAATGTGAAAAAAGGGAATCTCGTTTATATGCCCAGGAAGGTCGGTCGGTTTGATAGCGCCTAAAGGAGTGGATCAAATGGGCTGGCCTTTTGCATGAAGGATGCTGCACTAGTACCCAGTTTCTTGCCGACACCACCCCAACATGACTGGCCTGTTGCTGTAGCCGACCTGGGAGCAGTGGGAAAATCGTGTGATAACTTTGCCAAAGGTAGTTAGTTCCTAGTATTCATTTTTTTTTAAATTTTTAATCTTCCGGGGTCTGATCCTGTCTTGTTAATTTATTTGTAACTGTGGGGCTTAGAAGTGACTTGAAAAAAATGATGATGATGATGATGATGATGATAATGTAACAAATATTCTGAGTGCTTTTTTAATTTGTTCTTTCATTTGGTTCTGTCGTGGTTTTGTGTTTTTTTTTCCCTGTCTTTTTTTAAAATTAAAAACAAAAAACAAAATAAAAATCTTGCAACCAAAGATGAGTTGAAAAGAAGTTGAGAATCTGTTATGGTGACTCATTCGTGGCACAGAGCTTGCAGACCACAGGAGGAAAGGAAAAAATTGTGGATCAGCAACCTGGCACCTGAAAATAGTGTTCTGCCCGCAGATACGTCTTCGCCACCCAGTTAGGCCCCAAAGTTATTACTGGAAGATAAAGTGATCTACAGCCAATTGCTTTGTTTGCCTTCTAATATAAGGGTACAGGTAGTCCTTGACTTAAAACCATAATTGAGTTCGTTGCTAAGCAAGGAGATTGTTAAATAAGTTGTGCCCGATTTCACGACCTTTTTTTCCCCCTATGGTCATTAAGCAAATTATTCGAAGCACACAGTCATTAAATGAATCTGGATGCCCCCGTTGACTGCTTTTCAGAAGCGGGCTGTGAAGTTCACAAATGTCCATGCTGCAACTGTCATAAATAAGAGCCGAGGTGGCGCAGTGGTTAGAGTGCAGCACTGCAGGCTACTTCAGCTGACTGCTAGCTGCAGTTCGGTGGTTCAAATCTCACCGGCTCAAGGTTGACTCAGCCTTCCATCCTTCTGAGGTGGGTAAAATGAGGACCCAGATTGTTGGGGGCAATATGCTAACTCTGTAAACCGCTTAGAGAGGGCTGTAAAGCACTGTAAAGCGGTATATAAGTCTAACTGCTATTGCTATTGCTACTGCTATAAATCCACGCCAGTTGCCAAGGGCCTGAATTTTGATCATGTGACCACAGGGATTGTCAGGCTGTAATGGTTGTAAGTACGAGGACTGGGCATCTCTTCTTCAGTGCTGTCATAAATGAACAGTCACTAAATGAATGGTTGTAAGTTGAGGACTACCTGCATATATTGTGATTTACCACTTCCATTACTGTGACGGATCTTTTTATGACAACAATAGTGCTTAAAACGTCTCCGCATTCCAAATGGGGTCACTCGTCCAAAACTGTTCTGGACCCCTATTCTAAAAGATCAAAAGTATTGGGGGGAGGGAAAGGCTGCCAATCTTACCTCCCATCATTGACTTCTGACGTTCTCTGTTGCTATGCTGCTCTATCCGAATGTTCGCATTAAGCCATTCGGCAGCATTACCCCTAACCCTTTGCGTGACGTTTCTTTCCTTTTTTGCTGCAAAACCAACTGAGGATAGGAAGTGGAGCTGAAGGGTGGAGGCTGACTTGGCACTCCTGTATTGGGTACCTGGAGAGAGAGGGCTCTTTGGCTATTCTGAGTTCTTGCAACAGCTGTAGTGGGACAAGGGTGACCTTAGCAAAGGGGCCCTCAGCATTTAGGATATAACAACTGTGGCTTTGTAAAAATGTCCAGAAAGAGAATTTAAAATTTTAGAAGGATAGCTGTTGGCAATAAAAGAAAACAGAGATAGAAATAAAATTATTGTCTACTTTCTTGGTTATTGTTCCAGATATTTCAAATTGGATCTGAAGGGAACGAGCTTTGAAAATGTGTCCTTTTATACATAAAAACAGACCTCATTATTTCTCTAAATCTCTACCAAACTCTATACCCAGGTCAAATTTCCATTTTGGCATATGATGCCATGTTGGTGTATGACAAATTCAAAAGTTGTTTAACAAGCATACAAACGCCACCGTACCATTTTGACTGTTCTGCAGGGCTCTCTAAACAGGTTTTGTAATTCACCATCTCACCCAGTTCTAAATCATTTGTCATAAATTACATATCCTGGTTTCTGGAAACCCAAATTGTGGTTGCTGGGTTTTATATGTTATATTGTAGACAGTTCCCATTAGCCATACAATTTGTTTAAAGAACTGGGGAGTATTAAATCATCCAGTTTGGTGTAGTGATTAAAGGCATCAGGCTAGAAACCAGGAGACTGAGAGTTCTAGTCCTATCTTAGACAAATACCAGCTGGATATGACCTTCAACCAGTAGCCCTTTCTCAGCCCTAGGAAGGAGGCAATGGCTAACCAGTTCCAAAAAATCTTGCCAGGAAAACCAATTGCCGGAAGTCAAAACTGACTCCAAGGCACTATATATACGTGAGGTAAAATCATGTGCATGTTCACTACTTATGCCCTTATATTAACTGTTTTTTAAAATGTCCCTTATGCAAGCGTACAAGTGGATTCGTACAAAATTAAGGCAGAGCTTTCTATATACAGCATAGATGTTTTTTTCTGTCTCTTGTTATAGGAAAGATTGTGCTGAACAATCATCTTTTCAATCCCACGTCTAACTCTAGCTGCAGTTTCAGTGGTTTCCAGGGCTCCATCTGACCTTTGAGGGCATAACAAGGGCTTTCATATTATTCCTGACCTACCATCTTTTTGGTCACTCGCCTTTTAAAGAAAAACCCAGTTAGTGACTCTGCTAAATCTTTACATGGCAGTATTTTATAAGCTTTCTTTAAAAAAAAAAAAAGTCTATCTTTACAGTAAGCTCCAATTGTAGCATTGGCATTTGTAGTATGAATTAAAGTCGTACCAAGGATTAGTCTGTGTTTAATTTTAAAAGTTTCTTCCTTAGATAGCTAGCCTTTTTCTTGTTTATTGCTTAGGTAGAGATTAGCAATTCATTGTTTATCAATTAGTCAATTTCTCTTTCCTGCTGAGGGTTGGGGATTAATAACTGGCTTCCCTTAACTCCCCCCCCCTTATTGTGAAAAGGCAGTTTTTCATTATAAAACAAAGAGGGAAAAATAAAAGAAACAAGTAATTAAAGCTGCCGTCTCCCCCTTTGTGGAGAACAGAAGCACTCTAATTAAGTGGTAAATCACCACTAATCCCTCAACAAACTGAACAGAAGAGCAATGAAACAGGAACAACCTGCAAGGGGGAAACTTAATTGCAGGGAACCTTTGCTGAACTGTGCTTGCAGATGAGTAAACCTTAAAAAAATCTAGTCTCTGTGGAGCAGCATTAGGAGGTAACATGATAATGATTTTAAATCCTGTATGTCAGAGGTCCCCAACTCCTGGCCCATGGACCAGCACTGGTCCGCGGCATGCCAGAAACCAGGCTTTGCAAATAACCGAAGCCCCATCCACGGGATGCAGGCAGCACACGAAACCAGACCCACTCCGGTCCTCGGAAAAACTTCTCTCCACGAAACTGGTCCCTGGTACCCAAAAGGTTGGGGGCCGCTGCTGTACGTAGTCATTTTTAATTCAACCTGCAACTGGTTGTAAAAGCAACCCAGGTCAGACATTTTCCCCAAGTGCGTCTGCACACAAGGCCTTTGGCGTTCAACTGCCTGGCTTCAAAAACAAAATTTACAGAGTTTGCTAACACGGTTTCCTATCATTTTTGCCAATTCACTTTCTTCTATTTGAATTAAGTAATACTCAGCAGCGTCTGGAAGTTCTAATTACCAGAAAGAACTACTGGACTGTACCAGATGGACAGTGATCAGCTGCCACACTTTCATGCTGAATACACCTCTGACATTGCTTTAGTGGCTGCAGTCTGGCTGGGGGGTAATTTCAAACGAACAGTCCTAGTGGCTCATGGAGAACCTGTTACTATTTTGTGTTCTTATGCTCTGGAGGCAGATCGGATGTAAATTAGGGGTCCCCAATCCCTGGTCCGCGGCCCGATGCTGGGTCATGGCCCCTTGGGAACCAGGCCGCACAGTGGGCAAGCACGTGAGCGCACAAAGCTGCATTTGCACAATCGACACGTGTGCGAAACCAACACCTCCCCCCTCTTGCTGCCACTGCCGGTCCGCAGAACTAGAAAGGTTGGGGACCGCTGATTAAGTGCAGGCAATCATTCCCTATTTCATCTCTTGCCCCACCACCAAATATGACCTAGATGCATTTGCTTGAGATTGAGAACATGGAGACACACATTTTGGATCAGTATGCAAAGTGGAACAGATGATCAAGTGCATCGCTCATCATAAAAGCACTTGAAGAGAAAAATGGATTTTGGAGGGAAAGGAGTCAACATTGTCACACCCAGTGCATGTAATTTGCAAGTTATTCATAAATCCTCCACACCCGATGTGCTTTTTTCGTAGACGGTTCTCACCAATAGAGGATTAACGGGTTGGGTTGTGTTGTGTTATCAGGAGGCCAAGGCGCTAGAGAAGCTGGTGAGGACCGTGGTAGACAAGCCTCCTTATCTGTTCAGCCAACAAAGTCTAAGGCCGGTGTAACATAGCAGCTGCATATCTTGCTGTTAGTGTTTTTCTACAGGCTGGCTTGAGAATGAGGTAGGAAATAGGGTGTGCGATAGACAAATTCTCCAGTGAAACAATCTACAACCATGGGAGGAAGGCACGGGAAATTTCATTCCACCGGCTTGTGAAGCATATAATGAGCGCATAGAAATAAGGTTGCTATGTCTGAAATAGATGTTTCCTGCGGTTTCTGAAGTACTATGCTGGCTTGCTAATGGAGATTTGTAACTGGAATGTGTGTATTTAGCAGCAGTCACAGTAGTGTGATGATGTGGTAGACCGCAGTGTCAGGAGGACAAGTTGGAGCATGCATCAAGTATACCAGGAGTGAGTGAGACAGTTAACACACTGATAAGACAATGCGTGTGTAGATCCAACTTCTGTTCCACATTACTATTTTATTACTACGTAATATTTGCAATAACAAATGTCCATCTCCACCTACTGATCCAAAATCACAAGATGCTCACATCTTTAATATTTATACAGAAGTGAGACTATTTTTTTTAAAATAACAACAAAGGATTGACCATTCCTACTCAAGAAAGAACAAAAATATAAACGGATGGATTGGATCAAAAGAAAGAAGATGTTAATAGCTAAGCTGCAAAGTTTCAATAAGACTCAGTGGAAGTTTTCTCGCCGACTCAATCCAGGGGTGGGTTCCACTTACCTTCCTTACCGGTTCGCATCGCGACGGAAGTGCGCGTTTCGCGCACCGTCATGTCGCACAAAAGACCCGGAAATGACCCTCTGCGCATGCGCAGAAGCCTTTGCGCATGTGCAGAGGGTTTTTTTTCAAGCCGCAGCAACCGGAGGACCGGTTCGGGAGTGTGGACCGCCAGTCATCGCTGCCGGTTCTGCAAGTGGCGGTAAATTTCCACTACCGGTACTAAAGAAACGGTCCGAACTGGCAGCAACCCACCACTGACTCAATCGGAAATAGCCCCAAGATTGGGGTCAAAAAAGTCAGAATGGTGGCCATGACAGTGCACCCAAATCCCAAAACTATCAAGAGGTAGGGGAATGAATCTAGTATCTAGCCGCTGAGAGTCATTTTGAAACAAGATGGATGGATATATATTAATATATCCTAGCTCAGTGATGGCGAACCTTTTAGACACCGAGTGCCCAAACTCTGTGCGCATATGCCCAAACTGAAAGGTGCGCGCGAGAGAGAGAACGTGCGCATATGTGGACATGCACGCATGCGCAGCACAGACCCGAAGACCAGCTGGGCAGCGGGAGGTGGGGGATCCCAACACCAGCAGCGCGGCAAGAGGTAAGATCTTTTTCTTTCGTGAGCTTCTGTTTCGTCGTTTGCAGGGAAACAGAAGCTCACGAAAGAAACGCCGCGGAGATCTGACCTGGGGCGACGGCGTGCGTGCCAGCAGAGAGGGCTCTGCGTGCCACCTCTCTGCGTGCCATAGGTTCGCCATCACGGTCCTAGCTGATTGGAAGAACAACTGCTAAGTATCTCTGCCTTAGAAGATCTGCAATTAATAGGACCTCATGGTGTTTCTTCACCCAGTCAGTTCTTCAGATCTCCCTTTCCAATCTTTCCTTCTCTAAACAGTCCCTTTGCTCACTTTCCTTCCATCTTATTTTTTGAGAGAGCTTTCTTTCTCCCTTCGTCTTCTCTTTCATCCATCATTTGTTTCCCCTCTTGTGGTTGCTTCAACATCTTTCTCATGATGCCTATCAAGAAGACCTCAGATGGGTGATTGGGCAACCAAGCTGGGGGGGGGGGAAATTGCAGAGGAATCTCTCTTCCTTTCCTTCTCCCTCTTCCTCCAAATTCAGAGGTGCACAACATCTCCCCAAGGACCCTCTTAACAGAATTGATCTTCCTTCCTTTTCCTCCAAGTTCAGATCTGCAGCTGGAGAACATAAGGGGGAAACATCTGCCCAAAGGTCTTCTTTATGGAATTTATCTTCTTTCCTCCAAATCAGTGTTTCTCAAGCTTGGCAACTTGAAGACGTGCAGACTTCAACTCCCAGAATTCCCCAAGCAGCAAAGTACAGATGTAGCGATTCATTAGTTCATAATTCAAGATCTGTTTAACTTGTACATATTTTAATCTTGTATATTTTATGTCATACAGTATGCCCTATTTTAATTGTGATGCTTCTGAGATGAATAAACAAGTTCATAATTCATAATAAAACATCATTGTTTGACGCATGAAGGCGCTCAATCGTTCCTCCCATCGCTGAGGCAGCCATTAGCCCCTTCACACTCTCCGAGAACTTTGGTTCGGTCCAACTGCCACTCTCGTTCCCCCTTTTTACGCCCCCCGCCCGCCTGCTCACGTTGGTACAGCCCAGCCGGCCGGTTCCCTCGCTTTTCCTTTTCGCCCCGCCCCCTTTCTCAAGGGGAAAGGGAGCCGCCCGGCTCGAGCCTCGTCGCGACGTCATTGTGACGTCGCCCTATGCGAATCCCGACGGCTTCGGGCAAGGGCTCGCGCGCCGCGCACCAAGGAGGCCGCCGATTGGCCGGCGGTTGAGTAAGCCGCCTCCGGATTGGCTGCGCCCTGTAATCCAATAGAGAGACGGTTTGCTCGACCAGGAGGGTGAGAGAGAAGGTTGGGCTGTGGGGGACAGAAGGGAGGAAAAAAAGGTGAGGGGAGGGGGACTGGGGGAGAGCGCCCCTAGTGCAGGGGGGAGCTAAAGGGGGAGGGAGACAAGAGGGAGGCTGGAGCCCTCCCCACCCTTATGGGGGGCAGAGCGGCGGAGCAGACGGGCCGCCACCCCCCCCTCCCGCCGGGGTGGGGGAGGGGAGCCCGGAGCGCGCAACGTGAGAGGATGTGAGAGATAAAGGGGGGGGGGTAGGGGTTCCCCCCTCCCAACTT
>QLTV01003970.1:366952-386613 GCA_003457575.1 Thermophis baileyi
GTCGCTGGGGGGGGGGGGCTGTCCTCCCCCCCAAACTTGCAATGCTGGGGGGGGGCTCCTGGCGCATGGGAGGGGCTGACCTCCGTGGGGCGGGGAAGTCGACAGAGGGAAAAGAGGGTGTGTATTTGGGGTGGGGTGGGCTACAGGCCCCAGGACAGGGGTGCGATTGGGGTGGAGGGTGCTGCATCTGAGGATGTGGCTTCCGATCCCTAGAATTGCCCTGCCAGAAATGAGGGAACCTCCATTGTATGGGATCTGGGGGGAGGGGGGGGTTCTTCGTTGCAGAGGAAGCCAGAGGGTTTGTCTGGAAAAGTGAGGTGGAAAAGCGGGGGGTGGGGTGGTAAAGGGGACGCCTGAGGTAGGACTTCTGCTTCATCCTGTAGCTTAAGAATTAAAGGCTTGGAGGAGGAGTGGGACCCCCTTCCTTCTGAAGGGTGGGTGGGTCAGAAGCTGGGACCTGAGGTGAATGAAATGATCTGCAACCTTCTCTGCTGTCTTCTTTGTAGTCTTTTAAACTCCCAAGCTTTCAGAAAGGATCTTCTGCTCCGAAACGCGGTGCATGTTGCTGACAGAGGCCAGACTGGATGAGATTCTAAGGCCTAAGGTCCTTGAATTTAGGCCTGAAAGGTATGTGAGAGAAAACTAGATAAACTGTATTGGCTAGACCAGGGGTCTCCAACCTTGGCAACTTTAAGACTTGTGGACTTCAACTCCCAGAATACCTCAGCCAGCTTTGCTGGCTGAGGAATTCTGGGAGTTGAAGTCCACAAAGTTGCCAAGGTTGGAGACCCCTGGGCTAGACCACATTGGAGCATTGGGCATGCTGTCTGAGCATTGTTCTTTAAAAGAAGTTGAAGGGGGTGCCAGTGAATTGCTATTAAGTTGATAAGGATCTGGAAACCAACATTAAAAAGAATTGGATTGGTTTAGTTGGAAGAAAAATACTACATACAGTAAGGGGAGATGAGATGGTGGTGAACAAATATTTTAAAGGATGCAATGTCCAAGAAAATAAGAATAGGAGAAAGACCAAGGGGTTGAAATTAGATTCTGGCTGAATATTAGAGATAATTTCTGTGTTGTAAGAAGTGTTTAGAAAAATTAGTCTACTCTAGAGCAGTGCTAGGGACCTCGTGAGCAGCTGTCAAAAGGGGACTCCCACTCGCCTGAGATGATTTAATAATTCTCTCTTCAGCTTATGATTTTCTGAGGCTAGAGAAAATAAAGGCAGAAGAGGGGAGGCAAGAACCTTGTGGTCCATTTAAATGGAGCTATTTAAATTCATTTGCCAATTTAGAAATTTCTTTTTGCAGCTTTTTGCAATCCATGAGTTTTTATCATCCTGAATAATTTATTATAATCCTGAAATCGGATTGGCATTCAGATTGATTTTTACTTGGTGCAATAAATATTTATTTTGTACTGTTTTACTTGCTTTATGCTTCATGATGTACACTGCCCCGAGTTACTTATTGAGATGGGCGGCTGTAGAAATCAAATAAATATTGTGGGAGAATCCCAAACTAAGGAACAATATGTTTAATGAGAGAGAGACAGTATCAGTCTCAGTAGATAATATGGGAGAAGGCAGACAGATTATCTGAACAGGAATCAATGTTCTCTTTTCTTAATTGCATGATTACTTTCTGAAAGTCCTTGTTGTTACAAAGAAGTGACATCTTTAATATTTAATTTTTCATATCCTGAAGCAATAATGAATAGAAGTAAGCCTTCAAACCTAACCAGATAAACCAAACAACCCTTTCAAATAAACCAGGTGATAATTAACATTTTTTCTTTTAACCAACTTGCAGCCTGTAGTTGATTGATGAAGACTAGAATTCTATACACCCTTATTTGACAGTAATCTCCAGTGGGACAGTCCACATTGGATGGTGCTGCTTGCAATTTTTGCTTTACAACTCAAATTTCTTGCTGCAGAATTTGCCAGTGGGCTTTTCACTGTCTGTTTCATGATAGGTATAATGTAGGAGACAGATGTTACTCGTTCAAAAAAAAAAAAGGTTATTAATTGAACGAGAAAGGTTTATCTTTTTGTTTAAAAAGGATAGATTCCTTTATCACAGCACTTTGCAATTCTGTCTGAAAAGAATGCTTCTGAGTAGCTTCCTGCCACCCATGGATTTGAAAGTGCTTGCATTACAAATGGCCCTTTTAAAAGTCTGAGGGCGCTTTTAAAATAACTTAAGTGTTCGTTCTCATCAATCAAGCAGATGTTCCAAGCACAGTCTCAACCAATCAGTTCCCTAATTTTTTCCCCTCTCTCTTTCTCTTCCCAGTACACTGGGAGCCATCTTTCGTGATGGCCGAATCAGCGGAAGAAACTCTGTTGTATGTAGAGCACCGCTATGTCTGCTCAGAGTGCAGCCAGCAGTTTAGTTCCTTAGAGGATGCTTTGGTGCACCAGCAGAGCCACATGTGCTCCCAGGAGCAGCAGTATGAAGTAGTCAGGTTGGCAGAAGCCGGGTTGATGGCAGGTGGTGAGGCTGGACTCTATCAAGCAGTGCAGGAAAGTCAGTACCAATGTTTGGAGTGTGGACAGATTCTCATGTCTCCAAGTCAGTTGCTTGAACATCAGGAGATGCACTTGAAGATGGTTACTCATGAACCAGAACCTTTGGTCAAGCCTCTGAGTTCCAGTCAAATCCACTACGAGTGTATAGAATGCAAAGCCCTGTTTACCAGTCAGGATGTGTGGCTTGCCCACCGTCAGAGCCACCGCAAGCCACCAGAACCTGCTGCGGCTACTGCTGCTGCTGCTCCTCCTCCTCCACCACCACCACTTACTCCTCCTCCTCAGAGTCAGGCCCTTGTAAACCTGGAACATTCCTACCGTAAGCCAGAGGAAGGAGGGGATTCCTGTGGAACTGTGCAGTTATTGCTCTACGAGTGTGGTGAGTGTTTCCAGCTGTTCCAGTCAACCACAGACTTCCTAGAGCATCAGGCCTCACATCAAGTGATACAGCCAACCCCAGGGACACAGATTAGGGAGTTGCCTGCTTCTTGCCCTGCAGAGCCAAAAGAGTTATTGCCGCCAAATTTAATGGGCATACAAAACGGTGCTGTGCCGGCACAAATCCAGACTAGCGTCACAGCCACGGATCACAGTTACGAACTTAAAAACAACCCCGGGGAGCAGCCACTCCGTAAAGCGAAGCAGGCCGTTAAGGAGTATTTGTGCACTGAGTGTGACCAGCTGTTTCCATCAGCCCATAAGCTGCAGCTGCACATGAGGAGTCACCGGCAGGGTGCCTTCAAATGCCCACTTTGTAGCAAGGTGCTGCCATCTCCAGCTGCTCTCGAGAAACATCGGGAGGAGCACAGTGGTGAGTCACGCTTCCTCTGTGTGGAATGCGGCTTGGGCTTTGGCACCGAGGCGGTGCTGCTGTCCCATCGGCGCACCCATTCGTCAAACCCCCTGTACCGCTGCACCTGTGGCAAAACTTTCATCAACATGACCAAGTTTCTCTATCATCGGCGCTCCCACAGCGCCAATTCAGCACAGATCTACGAATTGCCTTCCTCTCCCCCTGAGGACCAGCCCCTCGAGGAAGAGCCCCCGGAAGCCTCCGAGCAACCGGAAGAAAAGCAAGAAATCGTCCCTCTGGCCCTCATTTGTTCTGTGGGAAACAGTGTCACCTCCGTGGAGGGCGGCGCCCAGGAGAAAAAATCTGTTGAGTTTCAGTGCCAGATGTGTAGCAAGGCCTTTCCCAAGCAGACCCAGCTGTCGCGCCATCAGCGCTTTGCCCACAAGATGGAGCGCCGCCACAAATGCTTGACGTGCGGCAAGATGTTCAAGAAGAAGTCCCACATGCGCAACCATCTCTTGACGCATACTGGGGAAAGGCCGTACCACTGCAAGGAGTGTGGCAAAAGCTTCAACTCCCCGGCCAATTTGCAGCGCCACCGCTTGACGCACACGGGCGAGCGTCCCTACCGCTGTGACATCTGCCAAAAGTGCTTCACGCAGTCGTCCACGCTGCAGCAGCACCTCCTGGTGCATAGTCGCCACTATCCTTACAAATGCCAGGAGTGCGGCAGTGTCTTCCACCGGCCTTACCGCCTGCTTATGCACCGCTATCACCACACCGGGGAGTATCCCTACAAGTGCCAGACCTGTGGCCGTTCATTCTTGCTTCGCCGTCTGCTGGAGGTTCACCAGCTGAGTCACACTGGCCAGCAGCCGCATCGCTGCACCTCCGGCTGTGGGGCTGCCTTTGTCACGGCCGAGCAGCTGAAGGAACACAAGTGTGGCAAGATGAGTCGCCACTTCGAGTGTTCCGTGTGCGGCAAGAAGGTTGGCTCGACGGTGCAGCTGAGAGCCCACGAACGGCTGCACGGGGACATCCAGATCCCTGAAGGGGTCGAGGAGGAGCTGCCGGTGCTGGAACCACCCCCACCCCGTCCCCGCCGCCCCGCCTGCCCGAAGGCCTTTGAATGCAGCGACTGCAAGAAATTGTTCAGCACAGAGACGTCCCTGCAGGTCCACCGCCGCATCCATACCGGGGAGCGTCCCTACCCTTGCCCGGATTGCGGGAAGGCCTTCCGGCAATCCACCCACCTCAAGGATCATCGGCGCTTGCATACCGGGGAGAAGCCCTTTAAATGTGAGGAGTGTGGGAAGGCCTTTACGATCGCGGTGCGGTTGGCCGAGCACAAGCGCATCCACACGGGAGAACGCCCCTACCACTGCGATGCTTGCGGGAAGGCCTACCGCTCCTTCTCCAACCTCTGGAAGCATCGTAAAATGCATCAGCAGCAGCGCCTGCAGCATGAGCAGGAAGTCATGGCCGAGGCCGTTGCTGCCGCAGCAGCCGCCGCAGCAGCCGCAGCTGCAACGGCGACATCCTCAGCCTCGGTGGTCTCGAGCGAACCCGTCTATGGCAACACGGTGACCATTATGGAAACCATCCCTGTGGTGGAGACCATCGAGATCTACCCAACGGATGGAGGTGTTCACTTTGAGAATATCCAGGTGGAAAATGTCCAGATTGGGGGCGTTTGAGTCAGGCTGGGGGGAGTGAAGAGGGGCAGCTGGTCTCTTGAGGTGGACTGGGAGCTGCTGCTTTCTGGCTCCCCCTTTGCAGGCTCTGATGTTTGCCGAAACGACTCCTCCGCCTTCTCTCCTGGAATGTGATCGCATCCTTTATTTTTCCACCCGTTCTGTAAATGAGCCGGGTGTCGCTTTGTCCCACCTACTTCCCACTCAGATAGCCGTACTGATGGCTGGGCACTCCATGCCATTCTGTGGTCTGATGCTTCCCTTCCCTTCTGGTTGGTATTGGGCTGTTTCCCCCCCCTCCCCCAGCAGAACGAAACAATTTCTCTTCCGACTTGGGCAACCTTTGGCCCTAGCAATGCCCATGGCAATCTTCTCTACAGTTGAACCCTTCTAATGCTATTTTTGTGTGTGTTGGGGGGGGGCGGTGTTGTTGTTGTTGATGATCCCCTTCTTGCTTGGGATTGAGCTGGGTTGTAAATACCACTTGAGTCTGCTCTGTTCACTATCGGATTCGCTCCCTGTTTGCTGTTGGTTTCCTGCTCTAAGATATCCTTTATGATCCATGATACGAATTATTATAATTATTTTGTTTCTTGCTAACTGGGCTCATTCCCATGGCTGTGGGAGCATTTTGTTATTTCATATTAAAATAAAATAGAAATGAAAGCACTTGTGATTTTTCCCGCCCCAATTGAGCACTGTATAGTGTTTTTTTCTGGTTTGGGAAGGAGAAGATCCCGGTGTGAGTGAAATGTTATAAAGAACAAATAAGGTTGAATATAAAAAGAAACTACCAACCTTTGAGTTAATTTGGTAATCATCTATTTTAACTGATCACTGAAAATTTCCCAGACATATATATTTATCTGATGAATATCTTGATGAAAAATGCTTCATTAAATAGGAAAGTGTGCCTGATTAACTGATTATTTTAAATACATAGCATTTTAAAAAGCACATCCCTCCACTTTACTCTTGAGAGATAGTGCCTGTCACAACATTTATTTAAACAGGAGGAAATTCTTCATTGAGATTAATCAAATAAAAGGTTTCCAGCTGCAGAAAATTCATTCAGCCCTAAATATGTTTTTTTAGAGTAAAACAATAAACAAAAACTGTCATTAACTTTGGGAAGGAAATAATAGATTCAATATTACCTTTTCGGAGTTTAAGATACCACTAAAATGTGTCACAAAATTTTGAATGAAACAATCTATGCCCCCACCCACCCCCTTTTCCTGGTATAATCGGCTGAAATGTTAATTAGCTAGCCAGAAAGTCTTGGCTTTAACAGAAAGTAAAGAGATGTGACAAATGTAAAGGATATGTCTAGTTATTGTGAAGGGTTGTTTTTTTTTTAAGACTGGCAAAATTTTTGCTGTTGTGAATGCACCTTGAAGGGACGGCCTTATTCATTTGGGGAGGAGGGCAGTTTGGCATAATGTCCACTAGGTGGGTCTGTAGACCAGAATTCTCTCCTTGAATTTTACTAAGAAATGGTTTGGCCCAGCAATCTGCTTCCAGTATTAGTCAGCCGAGTGGCCCAGAGGAGATCAAAAGAAGGACAGGCATTGCCTGGTGTCTTTTCCCACCGGCACAAACTTTGAATGTGGGAATTTCATTTGAAATATACGGTAATTACCGTTCATGCTATTTGTCCCACTGAAAATCCCAACACCGTAGCCATTCCTAAAGAAAACTTAAAGATAGGGGCCCTGATTGAAATGGGTTACAAAGTTTAAATTAGAAATGCCCAGTCATACTTTAAGTAAGATGAAATGGATCCTGAGAGGCTAAATAAAAGTCCAAAATGGCAGTACAGCCAGAAACCTGTTTCCTTTACAACCTAATATTTTCGGAAGAATTGCTCTAGGTTGCAAAGCAGTTTTGGTTACTGTCGGTTAAATCCTGGCTCTGAGTTGTTTCTCCCTTTGTCAGATTTTCCCTTTTCTAATCTAGCTTTCCAATCTTACCATTCCTCCTGCGTCTCACTACTCAAGCAAACAAATCCCAGCTGCAATTCCTTTAACAGAATAACAGTTGGAGGGGACCTTGGAGGTCTTCTAGTCCAACCCCCTGCTCAAGCAGGAAAACATATACCATTTCACACAAATGGTTGTCCAATCTCTTCTTGAAAACCTCCAGTGTTGGAGCACCTACAACTTCTGGAAGGAAGTCGTTATACTGATTAATGGTTCTCACTGTTAGGAAGTTTCTCCTTCATTCCAGGTTGCTTCTCTCCTTGATTAGTTTCCATCCATTGTTTCTTGTCCTGCCTTCAGGTGCTTTGGAGAATAGGTTGACCCCCCTCTTCTTTGGGGCAGCCGCTCAAATATTGGAAGATTGCTATGTGGTTTTGGAGCAGGCCCCCCCCCCCTTCTACCCCTTCCTGTTTCCACACACAAGATGAGTGAATGTTAGTGGGAGGAGAAGGACTTCTGAATCTTGCATGGCAAGAATAGTAGAGAAAGCTTCATGCCATGGGATGCCCTAAGGTGGAAACCTTGGCGGTTAACCAGTTCCTCTTCAGTGGTTTGGCCGTCTAAGGAGCTGGCCATGGTGCTGAGGGCACCAGGCAGAAAGGCAGAGTCTGGTAAATATGGATCGGATCAAATAACATTTGCCTTTGGATTTTCATATAACAAATATTCCATTCTCCCAGGGTGGCAGAGCAATTCCTCTTGTGCTCTTTTTTTTTTTTTTTGATGATACACTTTCGGTTTTGTCACAACCCGCTGGAAGGATTCTGTTCTGGTAATTTTTCTCATTCCTGCTGTTTGCTCTCTAAGCTTATGCTTCTATACATGTCCACTTGTCTGTGAATCTTCCACTTCAGTGGAACACATTAATATTTTTTGAAGGAATGCCTTGGAGCAGATGTTACTGAGCTTGGAAGGAAGGACTATATTCTCCAATATGTAGAAGCTTTGTTTTTTAAGGGTTGTGCACAAAATGTACATACGTTTCATGTAGACACACATGAAGGCATGTGTGTATGCACGCCTGCTTATATCTGAAAGGATGCTGTAGTAGTTTATACACAATCACTGAGTACTGTACATAATAGTAACATAATAAATACAATAATAATGAGCCCTCAAGACATGGTTTTCTCAGTGGGCCTTAGAGCAGATCAAGTGGCTTGTACGATTGTGTTTGTTGCTGCCATGGAGGGGGGTTGGGTGGGGGTTTCTGAGGTCTTTATACTGTTTATTTGTATTGCTGTATGCTGCCTAGAATCACCATGTGGGTGACTATTAAATAAATAATACAGCAATACTGTGTATCCTAATATTGAGAGATTTTAGGGCGTAGCTCTCTGAGCTTGGTTGTTTTCTTGCAGACGTTTCATTACCCAACTAGGTAACATCATCAGTGCTACGCAGGCTTTAGAAACAGACACTGAACAAAGTTTTCCATGAATATGTTCAGGGCCTGGGGGAGAACTTTCTTCCTTTCATTTCAAGGAAGGTAGCAGCTCTTACACACTTGTTCAACCTTGCCAGTCAAGAGTTAAAGAAGTTAATTTTAAAAAATATATTCCAGAGACACTAAGTCCTTGAGGCTGTGAAAGACTTTAGATGAAGACTGAACTGTTGTGAAAAAGGTGACTTATGGTCTGGCAGAATGCAGGTGTTCCATATTTGAAAAGTTGGCTTCACCAAATTTGTCAGCTCTCAGAGGCTTTGAATACGTTTTGTACTAAATACAAGACTGGACAATATGGTTCCATTTCGTCTGGGTTCAATGCATTGTCTAAAAGCTAAATTACGTTGAAAATTAAAGATACTTCATTTTAATAACGATTAAATTGGTTTTTAAATAGGTTTTTTTTTCTCTTACTTAAATTTAGAATGAGATTTTCCTTTCGTTTAGTTTGTTGTTTTCTTTTTACAAATCTTTTTGTTTAAAAGATCTGTTTGTTCTCTGAGGACTTTGCATTTTTCTTTTTTCTTCATACAGTTTTCTTTTAATGCATTAGATTTCTTTTTGACTGTGTATATATTAATTACACTCTCACACACAGACAGTACATGATGTTTTCCTTTTGATCACATAATTGAGAACATGAGAGGAATGGGTTCTTAGATGTTTGGTCCACCTGTGATTTATAAACATCCAGCTGAAGTACTCTTTATTCCTCAAAATGAGGCAATATGCTTGATAACTTAGAAAAATCATTGAATCTAGCCATGAAGAGACTTTGGAGAGAATCCAATTCAGTGGTTTTCAACCTTGGCAACTTGAACATGTGTGGACTTCAACTCCCAGAATTCCCCAGCGAGCAATGGCGTTTTATGACTCTTTTTCACACAAGTCCTAAGTCCCTTTTTCCAGTGCCATTGTAACTTCGGACAGTCGCTAAATGAATGACTAAGTCGAGGACTATCTACTTAATAACTACATGATTCACAACAGCTGCAGTGATTCGCTTAACAACCATGGCAAAAAAAGGGTCGTAAAATTGGGTGCAACGCAACAACTGCCTTGCTCAGCAATGGAAATTCTGGTTCCAATTGTGGTTGTAAGTCGAGGACTACCTGTATTATAAAACAAAAGGCACATTTCTATGACAAGTGAAATTTTGAGACAACCCATGTGTCAAAGGCATAAGGAGGCACCTATGTTTGACTACGAGGGCTCCCCCTTTTTGATGAGTCTTTGAAGGACAGGTTAGAGCAGGGGTCCTCAAACTTGGCAACTTTAAGACTTGTGGACTTCAATTCCCAGAATTCTCCAGCCAGCATAGCTGGCTGGAGAATTCTGGGAGTTGAAGTCCACAAGTCTTAAAGTTGCCAAGTTTGAAGACCTCTGGGTTAGAGCTTCACTCCTTTCAGTTTCAATTTAGAATAAAGCTGGAAGAGACCTTGGAGGTCTTCTAGTCCAGCCCCCTGCTCAAGCAGGAGGCCCTATAGTCACTTCAGACAAATGACTATCCAGTCTCTTCTTAAAAACCTCCAGTGATGAAGCACCCATAACGTCTGAAGGCAAGCTGTTCCACCGGTTAATTGTCCTCACGTTGGAAGTTTCTCCTTAGTTCCAGGTTGCTTCTCTCCTTGATTAGTTTCCATCCATTTTTTCTTGTCCTACTCTCTGGTGTTTTGGAAAATAAGTTGACCCCCTCTTCTTTGTGGCAGGCCCTCAAAGATTGAAAGACTGCTATCATGTCACCCCAAGTCCTTCTTTTCTCTAGACTAGCCATATCCTGCAACCGTTCTTCATATGTTTTAGTCTCCAGGCCTTTAGTCATCTTAGTTCTCTGCACTTTTTCCAAATATTGCATATTGGGGGAAAAATATGCAAATATTCCAAATATGCAAATATTCCAAATATGCAAATAGAGGAGGCTGGAAAGGCAGAGTGAAAAAAAACAGTTTGCAAAGGGTGAGGCAGAGGGGAGGATGGCTGAAAAGAGAGGCAGGAAAAAATGGCGTGGGGGGAAGTCTTGCAGCCTTATTTCCGCCTTTTTCCATCACAAAAGCAAATCGGGAGAAGGCAGGGATAAAATACGACTGTTCGGAGCACGATGACTCTGGGTTTCTATATAATTCGGCATTAATAGCTGTTGAAAGACTTACAGTGAAGTGATAGCTCTGGTCTTTTAATGCGGTATCCCCAGGTGGCGTCTGCTTGCACATGTCAGAGATGTTGTACAACATGGATTTCAACCTTTCTGCAACTGGCTTTAATTACCCAGATCAATGAAAGGCAGGATTCTAATATGACATGCTCTTTTTTTCTTCTTTTTCTTTCCTTTTGCGGGCAAGCTGACTTTCCTGTCATTCCTTCTGTTTAGGGCAAGAATAGGCCTGGATGGTAGCTATGCTGGATGGCTTTGGAGAGGGGTGGGGGGTGCTATCCAAAAGGCAAATTAAGGATGCAAAATTGGTAGGGCCATGCCCTACAAGCGAGTCTGGGGAAGTCTCTGCTAACTCTTTTAGGATTTACACTTCAGTTTTCATGTACTTCCTGCCTCAAAAGAACAGGAAACTGTTAGAGTTAGAGCAATCTTGGAAGTCTTTCCTCACTATGTGGCCTCACGTTGCCCGTCAAAGATGTGGGTTACTCTACAGCAGGAGTCTCCAAACTTGGCAACTTTAAGACTTGTGGACTTCGACTCCCAGAATTCCAGCTAGGGAATTCTGGGAGTTGAAGTCCACAAGTCTTAAAGTTGCCAAGTTTAGAGACACCTACTCTACAAACACGTACTTTACAGTTCTACTTACTGAACTAGAACTCCCAAAATTGTGTGCGCCTGGCATAACAAAACTCCATAAACTCAGCATTGAAGATACAACCCAGTTTCCTCTACCTGACTTCCCAAGGTGTGTTGACTATGGGCACAGGTAGTTCTTGATTTACAACCGCAATTGAGCCGCAAATTTCCATTGCTAAGCGAGACATTTGTTAAGTGAATTTTACCACATTTTATGACTTTTTCTTGCCCACATTTGTTAAATGAATCACTTCAGTTGTTAATTTAGTAACACGGTTGTGAGATGAATCTGGCTTCCCCGTTGACTTTGCTTGGCAGAAGGTCGCAAAAGGGGATCACATGACCCCGGAACACTGCAGCCGTCATAAATATGACTCAGTCAATTCAAGCATCTGAATTTTGATCACGTAACCATGGGGATGCCGCATGTGGTCATAAGTATGGAAAACAGTCATAAGTCACTTTTCAGTGCCGTTGTAACTTCGAACGGTCACTAAACGAACTGTTGTAAGTCGAGGACTACCTGTAATTGCAATCCAGGCACTTGGCAACTGGCATGTAGAGTTTCTGGGGTCATGTCATCACCCTTTGTGACCTTCTCAGTCAGCTTTGTACAAGCAATGGGGGAAGTTGGATTCGCTTAATGACCATATGATTCACTTAACAATCGCAACGATTCACTTAACCGTGACAAAAAGGGATGTAAAATCGGGCAAGCCACCTTGCTCAGTGACAGAAATTCTGGCCCCAATTGTGGTCGTAAGTTGAGGATTACCTGCACAGTAACAGAAATTGCCTGTATATCTAAAGGCATTATACCGACTAAGGCTGATGAATTTTTTTTTTAAATCTCCCCAGCCTTCTGCCTTCGCGCCACCTATTAAATTAATGATGCTAATGAAATGGCACAGGTTAACTGCGCCAGCTGTAAACCACTTGATGGTAAATACTTACAGATTTTAATCAGGATGGGTACCGTTCTTACCTCTTCCGTGGAAGGATGCCATTTTGCACTCTATGAAAAGGTACGATTTAAAGATTAAAAAGTAAAACTCATTCCCTGTTGGACCACACAGTTGGTCAGAAGGGCTATATAGACCCTGGAATTTAATTAGATGTGAAACTCTTGGGAAGATACGCCGAGTTTGTTAAATGAAAAATGCTCACAGGCTGTAACCCTAGGTAACAATCCACAGTTTTTCTCCCTTCCACTTAGCCATTGTTAAAGAGCCTTATTTAGGACCAAATATTCATGACCACACATATATTTACATATATGAACATCAGGCAGCCGGCACCATATGACTGGTTTCATTCTATTTAAGACTCGTCGGATACAAGTAAGCAAGATGTTGATACGATATTTAAAACCTCTCTCAGGAATTAAATTTCTGCACATTAATTTAGATCAGTGTTTCTCAACTTCAGCAACTTTAAGATGTGTGAACTTCAACTCCCAGAATTCCCCAGCCAACAGACTGCTTAAGGAATTCAAGAGCTGAAGTCCACACATGCTGGCTAAGGAATTCTGGGAGATAAGTCCACCATCTTAAAAGTTGCCAAGTTTGAAAAACACCAGTATGTGCAATCCGCCTTCCCTTAAGCCAGGGGTGTCAAACTCGATTTCATTGAGGGCCGCATCAGGATTGTGTTTGATCTTGGGGGGCCGGGGTAGGTGTGGCCAGCTCGACGGCACTCGTGTCGGGGGCGCCTGTGGTGGCCCGAGCGCTCTGCCAGCGAAAACAGGCTCCCGAGCTCCGTTTTGGCTGCGACGGCCTCCTGTAACCTTCTGCCAGTAAAAATAGAGCTTGGGAGGGCCGCCCACAGCCCATGCGAGCTCAGTTTTCGGCTGCAACAGCCTCCTGCAACCCTCTGCCAGCAGAAACGGAGCTCAAGAGGGCTGTACGCAGCCCTCCTGAGCTCCGTTTTCGCTGGCAGAGGCACTGCAGGCTGATCCTTCGCTGTTTCCAGGCGGCCCCGTGGGCCAGATCTAGGCATCCCGCGGGCCGGATCCGGGCCTTGAGTTTGACACCCCTGCCTTAAGCTCTCGGTTTGATGTACATCATTCTGACAATGGGCATGTACCGTATTTTTCGGAGTATAAGACGCACCTTCCCCCCCCTCCTCTAAAAGAGGGTGGAAATGTTGGTGCGTCTTATACACCGAATACAGCCATTTTTGGCCTCCCGAAGCCCCGCCCCCGCATACCATTTTTGCGAAAAATGGGCCCGTTTTTCGCACAAACGGGGTGCGCAGAGGGTTTGGGAGGCCTGCAGAGTGCTCCTGGGGGCTGGGGAAAGGCAAAAACGCCCCCGTTTTTGCCTTCCCCCAGTCCCCAGAAGCACTCTGCAGGCCTCCCAAACCCTCTGCACGCCCCGTTTTTTGCAAAACGGGCCCATTTTTACCAAAAAACGGGGTGCGGAGAGGGTTTGGGGGGCCTGCAGAGCGCTAGTTAAGAACTTACAAAAGTGCAGTTAAAATCATTGCATGTCTTAACTCTTGTACTCTATTAGCCTTATAATTCCCTCACGAAAATACAGCAAACTGGCAGGTTTTTTTACTCCTCTGTAATCATCTGCCCATCTGCCAACGATAAAACTGGTTTTTCTCTAGGGTCAGACTAAACTACACTACAATGTAGTTTTTTGTCACTTGCTTGTCTCTTGTCTCTAAATCTATCAGTTTGCTGCTGGAATAAAAATGTCATTCCTGAAAACTCACTTTAGCTCTGGGTGTCTCAGCCACACATTTTAAATGTCCCAACTGGTTCGCTTAGGCTTTTTCTTGGAAACACTGCTACTGCATCAATTCATTTATTGTGGGGTCTCTCTGAGCTTGGTGGTTTTCCTGCAGACGTTTCATTACCAAACTCGGTAACATCATCATAACTGATTATGTTATTTAGCTTGGTAACGAAACGTCTGCAGGAAAACCACCAAGCCCGGAGAGCACCAAGGACCCCACAGTTGAACCCTAAGCTACAATTCAGCTTCAAATTCAATTCATTTGTCACCTACCCTTTCAGCAACCTGGCTAATTAAATCTCGAAAGCCATGTTTTGCTAACATTTGAACTAACCTATTTCCTTACCTGCTCCTCTTGTGGCATGCAAAAGCCTGGAACAAGAGGATTTTCAAATTACTTTGAGCCATGCTATTTGTTCTATTAGTCATTTGTTTGAATAGTGCACTTATGATTAAACATTCCATCTTCTCTACAAGGACCGCTCTGGGATCCCCCGATTTATTTATTTACCCTTTATCTCGAGGATCCTAGGCGCCAGAGTCAAAGCAACCGACCATAAAACCAGAGCGTAACTTTATGCAATAGAAATAATAACACTTATGCTTGGCACCAACAAGTGTAAAGCAGACAACTCTCAAAGACCTCCTGGACAGCCGGTTTGAGCAGCCTTTGAGGGCCGTGTGAGGCAGGGAGGGAGGAAGGCACTTTTGCCTTTGAAGGGGGGCTGTTGCAAAGAAGGGGGAAAAGGGGGTGCCTGTTTTGGACCCTGTTTCCATAGAATCAAGATAATGTGAATAGAATCAAAATCATGTGAATAGAATCAAGATCACGTGAAATATTAATACCATTTTATAATGCCTCAGTAAGGCCACACTTGGAATATTGCATCCAGCTTTGAACGCTACAATGTAAAAAAAGATGTTGAGACTCTGGAAAGGGTGCAGAGAAGAGCAACAAAGATGATTAGGGGACTGGAGGCTAGAACATATCAAGAACGGTTGCTGGAATTGGGTATGTCTAATGAAAAGGACTAGGAGTGACATGATAGCAGTCTTCCAATATTTAAAGGGCTGCCACAAAGAAGAGGGAATCAAGCTATTCTCCAAAGCACCTCAAGACAGGACAAGAAGCAATGGATGGAAACTAATCAAGGAGAGAAACAACCTAGAACTAAGGAGAAATTTCCTGACAGAACAATTAATCAGCGGAATGGACTTGCTTCTGTGGGTGCTCCATCACTGGAGGCTTTTAAGAAGAGGCTGGACAACCCTTTGTCTGAAGTGGTATAGGGTTCCCTGCCTGAGCAAGGGGTTGGACTAGAAGACCTCCAAGGTCCCTTCCAACTCTGTTATTCTGTATTCTGTATTTTTATTTCTTGTGGGTGGACTTTCAGCGGGCATTCAGGATTTGCTGAGGCTGCGTGGGCAGCATCTCTCCAGCCCAGACAGTTTGATAGGATAGCATCTTGAATTTCACTGAACTGGTGGATGACCTCTCCCAGTTGCTTCACACAGACATTAAGGAGGAAAAGAGAAGAAGCGAGCTCTGGACCACCCCATAAAGCAATGCCTGAGGGACAGACTTCTTTCCTCCGGTAATCACTGCTTGGGTTGGTCCACAAAGGAAGCACCATTTCCTCTCAGTGTTCAAAATTGGCTCAGAAGGATGCTGTGAATGACAGCCTCAAGGCCCCTGGAGGATCCAGTAGTACAGAGATGGCCAACATTCCTTCTAAGTCCCATCAAAGACCATCCATGAGGCCAGTGGAGTTACAGAGCTTAGAACTGGTTCAGAAACCTGATCACGGTAGGTCCAGATAGTCTGCCTCTCTTGTTTTAATTATCACTCTACCACATTCCCCGCCCCCCCCTAACATTCCTCAGAAAGGAGACATTAGATATAGGATGGTAGCTAACCAGGAAGAGCAGTTTAGGATGGGCCTTTAGAATGGTGTAGACCGGGGGTCTCCAAACTTGGCAACCTGAAGACTTGTGGACTTCAACTCCCAGAATTGCCCGGCAGCATGCTGGCAGGGGAATTCTGGGAACTGAAGCCCACAAGTTGCCAAGTTTGGAGACCCCTGGCCTAGACCCATTTTCTTTGTCCCATCCCTTTAACCAGCCAGGAAAGACAAGGGTCATCATGTCCACCAATGGCTGATCTAAGATCACAAAGGGTAACGATCAAACGGTCCATAGATCGCAGCCCCTGGCTCTTAGTGATTTTACAGGTTTTATAACTTGCCCGGCTCAAAATCCCCTGGGTGGATTGCAACAGGTTAAAACTGTAAAAGCGGCCCTAAGATATAAACCCACACGATAAAAACCACGGGCAAAGTTGGCTAGATTTCCTCTTTTGCCGCCTCTACCTAATTCCCTTTCTCTTGCTGTTTGAACCCGTAACTCCCATAATATATAGTTGACTGTGCACGATGCGATTGGTGGTTGAGGGGTAACTGGATCACTCTCATTATGATTAGCCAAGTAGTAATTTATGAAGCAGACACACAGAAAGCCCAAGCAGAGTCCTGCTGTGATCAGGGCCCAAAGCCACCAAACTGAATGTTTTTTCTAATAGTCAATTTAGAGGCCTTGGAGCATAAAGTGATGGAGCAGGCTATTTGCCAGCCCCCAGGAGACATTCAATTGCATACTTCATTTGGACCACTGAGTTAGCAAAACTGGTGTAAGCCTAGCAGCCAAAAAGGCTTCATACCGAGTCTGACCATTTCTGCTTTGGGTTTTGATTCTCCCATGTCAGGGGTGTCAAACTCAAGCCCCGGGGGCTAGATTCAACCCACAGGATGTTTAGATCTGAAACAATGAAGGACCGGCCCGCGGTGCCTCTGCCAGGGAAAATGGAGTTCTGTTTTTGCTGGCAGAGGGTTGCAGGAGGCCATCGCAGCCGAAAACGGAGCTCGGGAGTTCGTTTTCTCTGGCAGAGTGCTCGGGCCACCACAGGCACCCCTGACACGAGTGACATCGAGCTGGCCACGTCGACCATGGCCCCCCGAGGTCAAACACAACGCTGATGCAGCCCTCAATGAAATCGAGTTTGGCACCCCTGTCCCATGTATTCAGCAGGCCTTGGCCTTGGAGAAGGTATTGTCTCTTGACTGTTACATTGCATGCAACCAGGGTCACCATAACACTGCTTATGAAGAGCCAGGATTCCGGTTTTTTCAGCTAGGGCCCTTCTCGTCCCCTGAAGTAAGACAGGTTTTCGCTATGCACTCTTTTCAAGAGTCTGCAAAAGGATTTTATTTGGGGGGGGGGCTGGGTGGCGTTCATGGTTTCTGCAGGTTTTCAGATGCGAGGTCTGGGAGAGAGGCTTTCTCGTAATTACTGTTCTTTAGTGTAACCTGCCTTGGGTCTACGGAGTAGGTGAGCATGGTATAGAAACCATGGTAGACAATACATAACCAATAGATATTTTGGGCACAGATGTCCATTCTCGAACATCTTATAGTAGAGGAGACGGATGGGATTAGAATGAGAGATGCAAGTAAAAAATTAGGTACAGTATTTTGCAACTGCAGCAACTTTAAAATATGTGGACTTCAACTCCCAGAATTCTGGGAGTTGAAGTCCACCCATCTTAAAGCTGGGAGTTCTGGGAGTTGAAGTCCACCCATCTTAAAGCTGGGAGTTCTGGGAGTTGAAGTCCACCCATCTTAAAGCTGGGAGTTCTGGGAGTTGAAGTCCACCCATCTTAAAGCTGGGAGTTCTGGGAGTTGAAGTCCACCCATCTTAAAGCTGGGAGTTCTGGGAGTTGAAGTCCACCCATCTTAAAGCTGGGAGTTCTGGGAGCTGAAGTCCACCCATCTTAAAACAGCCCAGCTTAAAGCTGGTGGTATTGAGAATAAACAAACACCCATTTAGACCCTCAGATGAGGAAGAGTTCCCAGCATCCCTCACCATCAGTCATACCTCCTGGGGCTGCTGGGAGCTGTAGTTCAGCAGCATTTAGAGGGCCCCCGGCTTCCCACCCCACCCCTGGGGGAACCCTAATTCCTTTCTCTCCTGCCCCTTACCCCTGCAGATTTCCCACCTGGCCTGCCAAGGCGCTTCTACAAAGCCACGCCAGGAAGCTTTGCACATGCTCAGAGGCATGCTCTGCTTCAGGCCTCTTCTCTCTCTCTCTCTCTCTCTCTCTCTCTCTCCACCCCCACCATCCTTCCCTAGAAATGGGCCTAACTTTCCAAAGGTGCTTCTTCTGGAGGCAACTGGACTTTCTCGTTTTTCCTTTTGAAAGACGTTTCGCTTCTCATCCAAGAAGCTTCTTCAGCTCTGACAGGATGGTGGGGAATGGAAGGATTTATATTCCTTGCAGACAGCTGGTCATTTGCATCCTTTTAATTTAGAGGGTCGTTGAGGCACTGGGAGGTATATCTGTGTCCTCAGGGTCACCTGAGTGGTGCTCCTGGTTCCTGCAGTCTGCAATTTTTTCCCCTCTGGAAATCCATTCCTACTCCTAAGGTGCTTTTTTGGGGACAACCATGACCTGGATGACTGAGAATCTCTAGGGGCCAAACTTTTATTCCATCCTTCCGAGGTGGGTCCAAGGAGGACCCAGATCGTGGGGGGGGGGAGGGGCAACAGGCTGATTCTGCCAACCGCTTAGAGAGGACTGTAAAGCGGTATATAAGTCTAAACGCTATTGCTTATTGCTATTCGGGGAAGGCCAGCCAACAGGTGGCTGCTGGACCCAAGCCGAGCCGCTCTCGGGAGTCCCGCCGGAGTGACTCCGGATTGAAGCGGGCCGGCGGCGGCTCATCAGGATTCTGTGCGCGCCGGCGAAGCACCGCAGCGCATGCCAATGCGCTCCTCTCCTCGCCCGCCCTCCCTGCCTCCCCTCCGGCCGCCGCCGCCGCCGCCGCGCTCCCCGCTGTTCCACCCTCACCAGCCCGCCGGCGGGGGCGGCTGGCTGAGCCCGGTTTCAGAAACGGGCGAGGGGACGGGACGGAGCTCTGGAGAACGCCACCCCCGCGCCCTCGGCCCCCCCCCCCCCCCCCCCCCCCTCGTTCCCCCCCCCCCGCCGCCGCCCGCGCGCCCCGGTCCCCCTTCCCTGCCTCTCCCCGGGGGCGCAGCTGGCCGGGGATGGTGGCGGGGTGTCGGGAAGCGAGGAGCGCTCGGGCTGCTGCGGTTTTGGCAGCCCGTCTTCGCAGCCTCCGTCCTCCCCCGCCCGGCTCGGAGATGGGGGGGGAGGACCAGGCAGGGGAGGGGCGACCGGAGCGAGATCGCCTCCCGTCCTTCCTTCCCGCCACCCGCTCCGGGCGAGCCCGACTTGGAGCAGCCGCGGATTAACAGCTTCGCCATCGACTCGAGCCGCCAAAGGACCCGCGAAGACTCGCCGGCGGAGCGGAGGAAAAGAGAGAAGGAAAGAAGGAAGGAAGGAGGGAGAGAGAGAGGGGGGGGAGCAGGGCGGGGAGGGGGCGCTGCGTCGCTCCCCACCCAATTTGCAGAAGATCAACATTTGCTCTCGCCAGCAGGAGAAAAGGGGGGGGGCGACAGCCTTGAATTCAGGGCGAGGGGAGAGGCGGCGGCGGAGGGGGGGCTGCAGGCCCCCCCAGGAAAAGGGGGCGATGCAGCATTCTGGAACGTCGGACATGGGGAGTTTCCCTTTTTTACGGACAGTTCTCCCCCCCCCGGACCGGAGGGGGCTTGTGGCGCTTTG